>CM068586.1:6239684-6820452 GCA_035048485.1 Pteria penguin | reverse complement strand
CACTTTATTGACGTCAATATTACCTACTTGTCAGCCCATTTCCTTTAAATTGTTCGTAACAATAATGCCAAAATATGTTGTTTCTCTTCCTATCGTTTCACTTTGTTAAGTGCTTTGAATATAGTGTGTGTGTGTGCGTGTGTGTGTGTGTAGGTGTGTGTGTAATTGTTGTGTCCTGAAAAAGGGACAAATCGCATCGAAAAGTTGACAATTTCTTTGATGTTTTAGTGACTGGAGAATGGTAAAGTAACACCGCTAATCGGGATAAGTTGAAGTTTTGACCAAGTCGTTACGGACAGAACAGGGATGAACCTAAGATCGATTCTCCTGGTGAAGCCGAGATCTCAGAGGTTAGTCATAAATCTTGAAACTTGATCTAAACTACATTTTCAGTTTCAAAATGTGTTTTTAATTCTAAAGCGTACAAGGTTCCATCATACAAGCACTTACCAGTGCATTGTAGACAAGCCTTTGCTCTTTGAATTCACTAAGTGCTTAGTTTATTCATTATCATATATTAGATTTTCAGCACTTCTCTGAATGAATTGGGTGGTCAGTCTCGTACATGTACACAACAATGTTCACAATGTGTATTCGAAAATCAGGAAGAATACGAGATATTTTGATACTCTGCAAAATGTATAAATGTCATCTATGGGAAGAAGCATCTAATAAATTTATGTTGAAAAGTGTGCGCCCTAATATTCCGTATCTTAGATATTTATAAAAGATTTTTTAATCTGTAGACTTAATTTAAATCATAGATGATAATTTAATTTTCAGAAAGGTCATCATATAAAACATTTTAGGAAAGTTGTTTTTTTTTTCATATAAAACCAGTGCACGCAGATCTCCGATTTTATTAATGCGCAAAATAAACGATTACACGATACTACATAAATGGAGATAATGACATTTACAAAAAGCTTAGTCCACTTTCGCTTTCATCCATAATGACGAGTCTAATAAACTATTTGCCCTACTGTGTGTTGTTAGAAATGTCGTGGATTTAAAGGTAAGTTATCAAATTTATTTCATTCTTGATCAAACATCAATAAAGGGCGCGGCGTAGATTTGCATCACAGAAGCGGGGGAAATTGAATAGAAAATTTAAGATAACATAGGAAGGTATAGTAAATCCTGTAGGTTTCTCATACAGGACGGAGTTTACACTCTCAACGTATAAGTAGTTTTCATTTTTTCGCTTATGCATGGGTGAATTAAGGGTAGAAATGGCGGCAGAGAAAGAATTAAAGGAGGGAAAAGGACGAAAGGATGAGGTTAATGTTACAGGAGGAAATATCATGGTCATGGTTTCCCTCCTGGTAGGAGCAGCAGCTCTGGCAGCAGCTGTTTACTATCCTTCTTCTAAACTGGTGGATGAGATGAAACATTTAATGAGGATTATGGAAAATATTACAGCACAAATACAGAGTAACCATGACAACCAGCTACAAGGTAAGATAACACCCTATCACATCCTGCACTGTGGAGAACTTCTTGACGACATGACATGATATGTACATCCTCTATACACTTAGGAGGACTCCCTGATGACATGACAGGATATGTACATCCTTCTGTACTTTTAGGAGATCTCTTTGAAGACATGACAGGATATGCACATCCTCTATACACTTAGGAGATCTCCTTGACGACATGACAGGATATGTACATCCTCTATACACTTAGGAGACCTCCTAGACGACATGACAAGAAATGTACCATACGGGTATCTCTGGGCGTTACAGGTGTTATTATGTGTTGGAAGGAGGAAGCGTCTGCTGTGTAGCTAGTCACTCCCGTCGGAGCCCATACTGGTATCCCTGGGCGTTACAGGTGTTAATATGAGTTGTGAGGAGGAAGCGTCTCCTGTGGAGCTAGTCACTCCCGTCTGAGCCCATACTAGTATCCCTGGACGTTACAGGTGTTATTATCTGGTATGTGTTGGGAGGAGGAAGCGTCTCCTGTGTAGCTAGTCACTCCCGTCTGAGTCCATACTGGTATCCCTGGGCGTTACAGGTGTTATTATGTGTTGGGAGGAGGAAGCGTCTGCTGTGTAGCTAGTCACTCCCGTGTGAGCCCATACTGGTATCCCTGGGCTTTACAGGTGTTATTAAGTATTGGGAGGAGGAAGCGTCTGCTGTGTAGTTAGTCACTCCCGTGTGAGCCCATACTAGTATCCCTGGGCGTTACAGATGTTATTATGTATTGGGAGGAGGAAGCGTCTGCTGTTTAGCTAGTCACTCCCGTCTGAGCCTATACTGGTATCCCTGGGCGTTACAGGTGTTATGTGTTGGGAGGAGGAAGCGTCTCCTGTGTAGCTAGTCACTCCCGTCTGAGCCCATACTGGTATCCCTGGGCGTTACAGGGGTTATTATGTATTGGGAGGAGGAAGCTTCTGTTGTTTAGCTAGTCACTCCCGTCTGAGCCCATACTGGTATCCCTGGGCGTTACAGGTGTTATTATGTGTTGGGAGGAGGAAGCGTCTGCTGTTTAGCTAGTCACTCCCGTCTGAGCCTATACTGGTATCCCTGGGCGTTACAGGTGTTATTATGTGTTGGGAGGAGGAAGCGTCTGCTGTTTAGCTAGTCACTCCCGTCTGAGCCCATACTGGTATCCCTGTGTGTTACAGGCGTTATTATGTGTTGGGAGGAGCAAGCGTCTGCTGTTTAGCTAGTCACTCACGTATGAGCCCATACTGGTATCCCTGGGCGTTACAGGTGTTATTATGTGTTGGGAGGAGGAAGCGTCTCCTGTGTAGTTAGTCACTCCCGTCTGAGTCCATACTGGTATCCCTGGGCGTTACAGGTGTTATTAAGTATTGGGAGGAGGAAGCGTCTGCTGTTTAGCTAGTCACTCCCGTCTGAGCCCATACTGGTATCCCTGGGCGTTACAGGTGTTATTATGTGTTGGGAGGAGGAAGCGTCTGCTGTTTAGCTAGTCATTCCCGTCTGAGCCTATACTGGTATCCCTGGGCGTTACAGGTGTTATTATGTGTTGGGAGGAGGAAGCGTCTGCTGTTTGGCTAGTCACTCCCGTCTGAGCCCATACTGGTATCCCTTAGCGTTACAGGCGTTATTATGTGTTGGGAGGAGGAAGCGTCTGTTGTTTAGCTAGTCACTCCCATCTGAGCCCATACTGGTATCCCTGGGCGTTGCAGGTGTTATTATGTGTTGGGAGGAGGAAGCGTGTGTAGTTTAGCTAGTAACTCCCGTCTGAGCCCATACTGGTATCCCTGTGCGTTACAGGTGTTATTATGTGTTGGGAGGAAGAAGCGTCTCCTGTGTAGTTAGTCACTCCCGTGTGAACCCATACTGGTATCCCTGGGCGTTACAGGTGTTATTATGTGTTGGGAAGAGGAAGCGTCTCATGTGTAGCTAGTCACTCCCGTGTGAGCCCATACTAGTATCCCTGGGCGTTACAGGTGTTATTATGTGTTGGGAGGAGGAAGCGTCTCCTGTGTATGTAGTCACACCTCACATGATTACACACAATGTTATTAATTTTGTACAGATGATATCAAAGATGAACAATATTGCGTATTAAATAGCACACCCATCTACATAAAAATTTACTGTATACATTGTATCTATGTTGAAAAAAATATACAATGACGAAGTGTGTCCAGTTTATATTTCATGAGAAGCATACTGTAATGGAAGTGTGAATATAATGTAAAACACGAGGGTACCTGCTGTTTTAATATAATGGTGCTCATAACAACCTACCACTTGGAACATACAATCGGAACACCTCGCCTATTTATGTCGCACACTTAAAAACAAAACTTGGGTGTAATTAGTAGATATACTTCCGAAACTTTTTATCAGATGACCACAAAATGTCGAATGCTTGCTTGTGTTGCATGTCGTGAAATTGAATATGCCTCTTTCAACGCTATAAAAAGAGAAAGAGAATATGATAATACCCACACAAATTTTACAATAAACAAAATCAAACCTCATTTCGTATATGATCATTTACTGTTTTAAAGGGTTTATTTCTTTGGCCCATCACAATATCTTCTGCTAGATAGCTGAAATCGGGCATTGGAAATGGACGAGGTGATCCGATTCAGGGAACATAATAAATATCTGGAAAAAATAGAGATGTCCGGAAGGAGTTAATGTCCATAGTTAGCCAGCTAAACATACAGATAAGAAAATACTTGCATACATCAGGTGAATATTAACATTCAACGTGTGATAGCCAAGCAACATCATTCTACACAGAACTAAAATGCAAATTACATCTAAACAAACTTATTTACTGTCTATGACGAATAAGTAAGTACATCTGAACAAACTTATTTTACCGTCTATCACGAATAAGTAATTACAACATACAGTCTGTTAGAGGACATTAGCGTTAGTAACAGTCGACAGCGTACACAAAAAAGGAGGAACACTCGGCTGACCATCTCATCAATATCTGGGTTACGTAGAAACCAAACTAAACATAGGAGGGCTGTATGGTATGGGGTGATAACAGCATAATTATGATGAAAACCAAGGATCTCGACAAGAAGCTATTAATACTTAGTGTATTATTCATTTCAATAAATAGGATTGCATTCGTGTCTTGTTAAAGAGTAATAGCAACTCGGTAAAATAGGATTGTATAAGTGTCTTGTTAAAGAGTAATAGCGACTTGGTAAAATAGGATTGTATAAGTGTCTTGTTAAGGAGTAATAGCAACTTGGTAAAATAGGATTGTATAAATGTCTTGTTAAAGAGTAATAGCAACTTGGTAAAATAGGATTGTATAAGTGTCTTGTTAAAGAGTAATAGCAACTTGGTAAAATAGGATTGTATAAGTGTCTTGTTAAGGAGTAATAGCAACTTGGTAAAATAGGATTGTATAAGTGTCTTGTTAAGGAGTAATAGCAACTTGGTAAAATAGGATTGTATAAGTTTCTTGTTAAAGAGTAATAACAACATGGTAAAATAGGATTCAATTAATGTCTTATTCAAGAATGACAGCATCTTTGTAAAAAGGATTGTATAAGTTTCTAATTAACTAAAGGATGATACCAACTTGGTAAAATAGGATTGTCTTATTAAAGGGTGGTGACAACTTGGTAAAATAGTATTGTATAAGTGTCTTATTAAAGAGAGAAAGCAACTAGGCAAAATAGGATTGTATAAGTATCTTGTTTAAAGGTGATAACATCTTTGTAAAATAGAATTGTTCAGGTGTCTTATATATTAAAGGGAGATAGCAACCTGGTAAAATAGGATTGCATAAGTATCTTATTAAAGGGTGATGACAACTTGGTAAAATAGTATTGTATAAGTGTCTTATTAAAGGGAGAAAACAACTAGGTAAAATAGGATTGTATAAGTATCTTTTTAAAGGTGATAACATCTTTGTAAAATAGAATTCTTCAGGCGTCTTATATATTAAAGGGAGATAGAAACCTGGTAAAATAGGATTGTATAAGTATCTTATTAAAGGGTGATGACAACTTGGTAAAATAGTATTGTATAAGTGTCTTATTAATTAAAGGATGATAGCAACTTGGTAAAATAGTATTGTATAATTGTCTTATTAAAGGGAGAAAACAACTTGGTAAAATATGATTGTATAAGTATTTTGTTAAGGGGTGATAACACATCTTTGTATAATAGAATTGCTCAAGTGTCTTATTAATTAAAGGGATATAGCAACCTGGTAAAATAGGATTATAACTTGGTAAAGTATAATTGCATATTAAGTGTCTCATTAAGGGATGATAGCAACTTGGTAAACTAGGATTGTATAATTGTCTTATTAAAGGGAGATAGTAACTTGGTAAAGTAGGATTGTATAAGTATCTTATTAAAGGGTGACTGCATCTTGGTAAAGTAGGATTGTATAAGTGTCTTATTAATTAAAGGATGATAGCAACTTGGTAAAATAGGATTATGTATGTGTCTTATTTAAAGCAACTTGGTGAAAAGGAATGCATAATTGTTTTATTAAAGCTGTATATGTATAAGCTGCCCTATGTTCGCTAATACAGTGCATATTATAGCTTAATTTATTCTAAATTGTTTTGATTATATATATAAACGTAAAACATACTAAAAAAGGACCTTGCAAAGATTGTGATCAAATTCGTCGTATTAAGTGAGATATGGCTGTCTAAATCACGATGTTTGTAAACAGAATGTTTACAACCAACTTATCTTGGATCTAATTCGGAAGCCGCCGCATCATGGACACTGATGGAGGGCGAGGTAAATAAACTTCACGAGTAACTTTAAAAATCTGCATTCAAGTCTGCTAAAATTAGTATTTTTTTTAAATCGTTTTCTTTTGGACTCTCCCTTCATCATATTTGTTTTGATTAAACTGCACATGCGCGAAGTCAGGTTATGGTTGTATTTATGGAATACCCACTTTATTTACGAAGTATTATCTTTTTATTTTGATATCTCCGAGGGTTTAAAGCAACAAAAATGTTATTAACGCAAAGCTGCAAAGCCATACGAGAAAAATACAGTTTTTGTTTTACATGCCCTAATGTTTGAAATTATACCGAATTGTAGGGTATACAACTTTAAAGGGTGGTGGCATCTTGGTAAAATCGATCTGTTTCAATCGGAATTATAGTCTTTGAAATTGTGTTCTTAGATTATATGTATATAATGTGTAATGACAAAGCAGGATAACTTCTTGATTTAAAGGAGATAATGTAAAGGGAAGCAGGAGTACTCGCAGAGAACAACTTACGTCAGACCTCCACAATAGTCTATCGCCTTTAGTCACACTTTTGAAACCAACCATCGACTATTTGGCAAACTCCTGCAATATGCCATCAACTATTACCAATCTTTGACAGACTCAAATTCCAAAAACGGCAAATTTTCCTTATAAATGATCGACCTTTCGTGAATTTCCGCAATAAATGATCAATCTTTCATAGGTTTCTACATAAGACTTCAACTTTTCGTAGGATTCCGCAATAAATGATGAACGTTTGCCTGGCTTCTTTAGTAAACCATTATGTTTGGTAAACTTCCGTAATATAATAAATCATCAACGTATGTCAGATTTCTACCTATGTCAAATTCCCACCTGTGTCAGACTTCCTACTATGTCAGACTTCCACATATGTCAGACCTCCACATATGTCAGTCTTCCACCTGTGCTAGGCTTCCACCTATGTCAGACTTCCACCTATGTCAGACTTCCACCTGTGTCAGACTTTCTCCTATATCAGACTTCCACCTATGTCAGACTTCCACCTATGTCAGACTTCCATCTATGTCAGACTTCCACCTATGTCAGACTTCCAACTGTGTCAGACTTCCGCCTGTGTCAGACTTCCACATATGTCAGACTTCCACCTGTGTCAGACTTTCACCTATGTCAGACTTCCACCTATGTCAGACTCACACCTATGTCAGACTTCCACCTATGTCAAACTTCCACCTATGTCAGACTTCCACCTATGTCAGACTCACACCTATGTCAGACTTCCACCTATGTCAGACTTCCACCTATCTCAGACTTCCACCTATGTCAGACTTCCACCTATATTACACTTCAGCGGGTGTAGGGTTATTGTTCCGGGAAAATTATCACATTGAGTTCATCAATCGTATACAAAGAGCATATGGAGAGAAAGATAACTCTAATGAAATATAATGAAATACATTTTGAATATCTCAGAAGGTTTTTAGAAAAACAACAAAAATTCTCCTAAGTTCCATGTTTTCATTGTTACTTTCTTTTCCAAGGAACATAATTTAAGTACCGAAACAATTTATATAGGCGTATTGCGACTTACTAGTCAAAAGTTCTGGGTAATACATTAGGCAGATACTGATGTTTAAGAAATATTCTAATTCATGATATCAATGATTTCTTTTTAGCACAAACTGAAAGTATACCACGTGACTGTTACGACATTATGCAGTACGGGCATCTTCGATCTGGGGTATATAAGATCTATCCCGGGACCATTAAACGTGGTATAGATGTTTTCTGTGACATGGACTCTTCACAAGGTGGATGGTTGGTATGTACAATTCGAACACTTGCTGACATAGGATATGTGTACAATTTAATTGTACATGTGCCATACACTGCATTACGATTTATGATAAATTAAGATATCCTTTTGCAGTACTTCTCAACTCAAGGAAATCTACTGATTCAAAATCATAGCTCAGATTTTGATGATGGCTGCGTGATAATACAAGAGTAAGGCAATAAGGGTGTCAACTTTCATTTCTCCGAAAAATCAGCAGCAATACATATATAGTAGAGAGTGGTAATGACATCAATTGCTTCTGTTTTATGTCTTTTGGTTGATATTTCGCATTTTCTTTTTTAATAATCTTAGTACGGACATCAACTTGTTTCAAGGGACGAGTATTATTTAGTCACTAGTAAAATACCTTTACTTTGTCTCCATTAGGAGGTAAAATTTATGAAAAAGCATAGAAAAAGAACCTCACATAAATCCCCTCTCATTGTTTTCCCGCTTGGGAAACGGACCTCGTAAAGAATTCCTCTCTCTAATGCGGATTTTATTTATTCTGTCGGAATTGAAAGGTAGAACTAAGAACGCCAATCTGCATTCTGCGTGTTTGTCTTACTGTTGTGTGTAAAAAGAATTGCGCAACTCTGAATGACTGGTTAGAACGTTTCAGAATTTTTCTCAAGTATTAAATTTTCTTTCATAAATTCATATGAAAATTATAATTTTTGATTGTGTACAATACACCTTGTGCGTTTGTAGAACAGAACAACTCGTTAGACAGTTGAAATATAATTCTGAAAATTTGATTTATTTATCCTTTACACTAATATTACTTCCATATACACACACAATATTGATGCATAATAAGTAATGTGCAATGAGAAAATCAAAGAAACCATCGGTAAGTGTGCAAGAAGTCCGAAAAGGTGTCAAATACACGTCAAAAATTTGACTTTTGAATTGAACCAAAAACAGCAACACCTCTTAATGCATCCGCTTGGATCAATGTTTTACATTCAATTAGTTGACCCATGCGGTCGACCTGAAGACGTTTGTCAAATGACGTAGCAAAAGAAAGTGTAAGAAAATAACTTATTTATTGTGCCTTTGTCTATCGAAAAGAAGTTGACAAAAGGGTTTTTAGCTCACCTGAGCCAAAGGCTCAAGTGAGCTATTGTGATCAATCACCGTCCGTCGTCCGTCGTCCGTCCGTCGTCCGTCGTCTGTCGTCCGTCGTCCGTCGTTAACTTTTCACATTTTCGACTTCTTCTCCAGAACCACTGAACAGAATTTGATGAAACTTGATAAGCATGTAGTACTCATGGTCCCCTACAAGTGTTGTTGTTTTTCGTCCGGATTCATTAACAAATGGCGCCACCACAGGCAAAAGTAGGTCAAAGAGGGTACCCTCCTTTGACAAACTTCTTCTTCAGACCGGGGGCATACAGAGACAAACCGAATGCATAGGAATGATCTAGAGGGATGTGTGAAGAAGTGTTGTTATTTTTGGTTCCGTTCCGAAATCAATTTTTTGACGTTTTTTTGACGTTTTTTTGTACTTGGTAGTTTTAATGCAGAAAAGAGGTATTTTTTTCTTTTAGTAAACATTGATGCATTAATTTGGTTTAATTTGATCATTTTGATGGTAAGAAATACTACTGCAAAGAAAATTTTTCAATATTTTATGTTTTGGATTTTTTTATGAATTTTTCAAGACTTTCAAGAAAAAGGGGGGTGGGATAATTGTGTAAACATTTCACAGTTTGAACTTTTTCTTCGGAACCACTTGCTGGAATTCAATGAAACTTCGCATGCATCAAATACTCAAGGTCCCCGACAAATGTGGTCATCTTTGTCAGGATCCATGAACAGGTGGCACCACCACAGACAAAAGTAGGTCACAGAGGGTACCCTCCTTTGACAAACTTCTTATTCAGATCGGGTGCATACAGCGACAAACCGACTGCATAGGAATGATTTAGAGGCATATGGGAAGAAGTGTTGATATTTTTTGGTTCCATTCCGAAATCAAATTTTTGACGTTTTTTCATTTTTATTTTGGACTTTGTTATTTTAATGCATTAAAGAGTTATTATTTTCTTTTAGTAAACATTGATGCATTCATTTGGTTTCATTTAATCATTTTTATGGTAAGGAATGCTGGTGCGAAGGAATTTTTTCAATATCTCGATTTTTGAATTTTTTATGAATTTTTTAAGACTTCCAAAAAAAAACTTGATCTACAGAACAACTTCAAGGATTGTGATAAAACTGGGTAGGATGCAAGTACTCATAGTCCTTTTCAAAGGTTTTGTTTTTTGTGCGGATCATCCAAATTGGTTAACAGATAATGCCACCATGTCTAAAAGTAGGTCTCACAATGGTACATATACCACTTGGTAATTGAAATATGGAGAGTAGTGGTTCAAATCCAGCTGTGGTCAAAAAATTTTTTTTTTTTTTACACATCTAAATAAGTTTTTAGATGTTTCTCAACACTCAACATATGAAATTAGGAATTTTACGTTTAAGACTTCCAAAAAAAAAGGGGGGAGGGGGTGTTTTGGCCATTTTTCACATTTTCAACTTTTTCTACAAAACTGTTTGAAGGATTTTAATAAATCTTGGTAGAAATAAGTCACTTATGATCCTCTTCAAATTCTGTTGTTTTCTTCTAGACCTCTTTACAGGTGGCGCCACCATAGTCAAGAGTAGGTCACAAAAGAGTTCCCTCGTTTAACAATATTCTTTTTCATACGGGCTGTATACAGAGACAAACAGAATGCATAGAAATGATCTAGAGGGATGAGTGAAGATGTATTGTCATTTTGGTTCCCTTCCAAAATCAAATTTTAGAATTTTTTTCGACATTTCTTTGGACTTGGTGATTCAATGCAGAAAAAAGTGTCATATTTCCTAGTTAATTGATAATGATGATTTCTTATGGACTATTGTGATCATAATTATGGTAAGGATTGTTACTTTGAAAGAATTTTGTCAATATCTCAATATTTGGATTTTCTATGAATTTTTTAAGACTTCCAAATGAGGGTGTATAGGAACAATTCAATCACATTTTTCACTTCTGCTGTTATACCACATGAAAGATTTTAATGAAACATGGAATACATGAAGTACTAAAAGTCCTCTATCAATTTGGTAAATTTCATCCAAATTGGTTAATAGATAATGCCACCATGTCTAAAAAGCAGTTCTCACAATTGTACATATACCATTTGGTAATTGAAATATGGAGAGTAGCGGTTCAAATCCAGCTGTGGTCAAAATTTTTTTTCATTTCTTTACACATCTAAATAAGTTTTTAGATGTTTCTCAACACTCAACATATGAAATTAGGCAATTTTAAGTTAGATCTGGACAATATTTGAAACAATTGTTGTTCATGACCCAGACTTGAAATCAGTCAACAAAAGGCCCCACCTAAAGAAAATGACTAACTTGTTGCCCTGAATGACTTCTTGCAGAGACAAAGGAAATGCTTAATATCAAAATCACCTGAATGGATGTGCAAAAAAGTGTTGTTTTTTATTCTAGCCTGAAATAAAATTTGACATATTTTCAACATCTGTGTTGACTTAGTCACATTAATGTAAAAATAAATGAATTCTTCCTTCATGCATGACTGATAATCTAGGTACTCAGGTGAGCGATATAGGCCCACTTGGGCCTCTTGTTTATTTTCTCTTGAAAGGATCCAATATACACAACTTCCAACACCTCTAGACGGCATTTGCATGCAGTGCTTTACATACATACCATGTATAATAAAAACCAAACTAACGCTTCATTTCTAGAAGGGGAAAGATGGTACTGTCATTGGAAATTACATATTTGAAGGGCATTCTTGAAGACTGGAATAGTTTTCCTCCGGAAGAAATTCTAAGCTGGGCCCAATTTTTTTTTCTGGAAGAGGGTCTATGCTAGACCAATGTTTCGAATGAGTGTGCTTGGAAAGTCTATTCTACAACACTGACCCACACCTGATCGTGTTTGTGTCCCTTGGCTGGGGAGAGTCTATCTTATGTGTTCGTATGCTCTGGAAAGCCTATGCTACAACACTGGCTCTCTGTGGTCGTCTTTGTGTCCCTATGCTGTGGAACGTCAATCTTACAACACTGGCTCTCTGTGGTCGTCTTTGTGTCCCTATGCTGGGGAACGTCAATCTTACAACACTGGCTCTCTGTGGTCGTCTTTGTGTCCCTATGCTGGGGAACGTCAATCTTACAACACTGGCTCTCTGTGGTCGTCTTTGTGTCCCTATGCTGGGGAACGTCAATCTTACAACACTGGCGCTATGTGGTCGTCTTTGTGTCCTTATGCTGGGCAACGTGAATCTTACAACACTGGCTCTCTGTGGTCGTCTTTGTGTCCTTATGCTGGAGAACGTCAATCTTACAATACTAGCTCTCTGTGGTCGTCTTTGTGTCCCTATGCTGGGGAACATCAATATTACAACACTGGCTCTCTGTGGTCGTCTTTGTGTCCCTATGCTGTGGAACGTCAATCTTACAACACTGGCTCTCTGTGGTCGTCTTTTTGTCCTTATGCTGGGGAACGTCAATCTTACAACACTGGCGCTATGTGGTCGTCTTTGTGTCCTTATGCTGTGGAACGTCAATCTTACAACACTGGCGCTATGTGGTCGTCTTTGTGTCCTTATGCTAGGGAACGTCAATCTTACAACACTGGCTCTCTGTGGTCGTCTTTGTGTCCCTATGCTGTGAAACGTCAATCTTACAACACTGGCGCTATGTGGTCGTCTTTGTGTCCCTATGCCGTGAAACGTCAATCTTACAACACTGGCGCTATGTGGTCGTCTTTGTGTCCCTATGCTGTGGAACGTCAATCTTACAACACTGGCGCTATGTGGTCGTCTTTGTGTCCCTATGCTGTGGAACGTCAATCTTACAACACTGGCGCTCTGTGGTCGTCTTTGTTTCCTTATGCTAGGGAACGTCAATCTTACAACACTGGCTCTCTGTGGTCGTCTTTGTGTCCTTATGCTAGGGAACGTCAATCTTACAACACTGGCTCTCTGTGGTCGTCTTTGTTTCCTTATGCTAGGGAACGTCAATCTTACAACACTGGCTCTCTGTGGTCGTCTTTGTTTCCTTATGCTAGGGAACGTCAATCTTACAACACTGGCTCTCTGTGGTCGTCTCTGAGTCCGTCCCTATGTTGGGGAAAGTCGACTGTTCTACAACACTGGCCCATTCTGGTCGTTTATACTGCAATATTGGTTTAATCGGGTTGTCTGTGTCCCTATCAGGTATCCTGGTGCAGTGTATCAAACTGATGAAGCATTCATGTGAGGTGTATTAGTACAAGCATACTGGAGGGACGATCATTTGATTCGGGGAGGGGGGAGGGGGGGGGGGGCTGGCAAATTTGGTGGAGTCAGATTATTTATTTTCAGATCTTTGAAGGATAGAACATTTATTTCTTACTATCCTTGGACATATTATTTATTTTCTTGACGTTTTTGTTGCCAATAAATACTCGTTAGAATTGCATTGTAATATATGCCATTAACACACATCCTTCTATAATTATATTTTAAAACAACATTCTAATATAAGGTAAACTCAACAAATAATATCCAAACACTATTACATAGGTCTTTATAATATTAGTGTCTATAGTGAAGCGTATAGTCTCTCTCAGTCTCTGGTATCCAGGGGGAGAATTTTCATTTATCACTATAGAAGGATGTTTGAGGAAGTGTTGCTATTTTGGCTTCCTGTCCGAATGATAGTATTTTATTTGTTTTTGACTTACATGGAACTATGTTATTTTAATGCAAAAAGCGCATATCATAAATATTTTTGATATATTTGATATATTGATTTTTCACATTTTTAACTTTGTCTTCACTACTTCTGGATTAAATTTGAGAAAGCTTGGTAGATATAAAGCAAAGATATTCCTCATGTACAATTTTACATGTTTTAAAAGTTTTAAAGAAACTAAGACTTATGGCCATCTACAATCATTGCTGAATATCATTGCGCAATGTTTTCAATCTAAGGTGAACAATATAGGCCCATTTGGGACTCTTTTTACTTTTATTATTATGTATGTTATGTGAAGATACACATATTTGTTGGTTTTACTTTTGTCTTCATTTTAAAGTTATGTTTATGTTTATTTTACATTTGAATAAATGTGTTAAAATTATTTGACGAATGTCCTGTTGCACTGATTTAAATGAAACATAATGGAATGAAACACTGTCAACAAATATAACTACCATAAATTTTGAAATGCACATGATTTAATTTAAACATCAACTTTGAATATGTGCTGAGGTGAGAGATGAAACAAATTCAATCAAGACCCCTTTTAGCCACTTGTTTTAACGTTAAAATATCGGTGTGTCTGGCATATAAATGAGGGCGGAAAACACAGGGGAAGCTGGGGAAAGGGATTGGGAATTGGCGGCAAGGGGATGCGAATTACACTATTCCGAACAAGATTTTGAAGATAACATCTCTCAGAAAGCAAATGGTGGAGCCCTTGTGCCCTGTCTGCCCCTCACAATAGACATGCAAATATATTTTTGGAAAAGCAACAATTCTATTAAGTTTTGTTGCACATATTCAATAGCACCATGGGGCAGGCTTAGTGTAGTGGTTAAGCACCTGGCTTGCGGTGCCGACGATCCGGGTTCGATTCCCGGGTTGCGCCACTATGTTTAAAAGACTGGTAACCTCCTGCTTCCATGTCGCGATATAACTGAAATATTGTTGAAAGCGACGTAAAACACCAATCAATCAACCAATCAATAGCACCATTTGTCCAGTGCTATAAATTCCGCTGAAATATGAGTTATACAGTTAAACTACTACACATTATAGTTTGGGGAATAATCTTGCAAGAGCTAATTCATTCAGCTTTATATTTGCATGATCTGGTAAATGTAAATGCTAGTAGCCAGAATATTTATTTTCATTTCTGTTAAAGCCAGAATTTTTATTCCCAGCATTTTCAGAGTCAGAATATTTATTTCCAAAAAGTGCCTGTCTACAAAACGCTGCCAATGAAGCATTTATATCATCGAGATAGTTCAGGAACTCTGTTTACGAAACGCTGCTATTAAAGCGTTAACTTCGTCTAAATGGTTCAGTGACGCTGTCTACAAATCGCTGCCAATAAAGCGTTAATATCGTCTAAATGGTTCAGTGACACTGTTTATAAATAGCTGCCAATAAAGCGTTAATATCGTCTAAATGGTTCAGTGACATTGTCTATAAATAGCTGCCAATAAAGCGTTAATATCGTCTAAATGGTTCAGTGACACTGTATACAAATCGCTGCCAATGAAGCGTTAATATCGTCTAAATGGTTAAGTGACACTGTCTACAAATCGCTGCCAATGAAGCGTTAACTATGTTAATTATGACGATGTGCACACACCAGTATACGAAGAACTTGATACTGATATTACCATTCAAGAAATCGAGCATGCTATTAAAAATTTGTCTTCTAATAAAAGTTGTGCTGAAGATCGCATAATCAATGAATTTCTTACAAACTGTAAAGATATTCTTATACCTTCTTTACATACTATGTTTAACGCAATTTTTGGATCTGGTTTTTTCCCAGAAGCATGGTCAAAAGGTTGTATTGTACCAATTTTTAAAAAGGGTGATAAAAATGAACCCAATAACTACAGGGGTATCACAATTGTTAGCTGCCTCGGAAAAAACTTTTTACTTCAATTTTGAACAGAACGATTGCTTGAATGGGACAAAGAATATAATATTATTACAGACGCTCAATTTGGTTTTAAACCCGGATTTGGAACAACCGATGCTATTTTTATATTACAATCACTCCATCAATCGTACTTTAAAAAATAAAAAACGTTTATACTGTTGCTTTGTGATTACAAAAAAGGGCGTTTGACTATGTCGATAGAGCTTTCTTGTGGTCTAAACTTATAAGAATTGGTATACGGGTAAAATGTTGTGTATAATTAAATCCCTGTATGATAATGTCAAAAACATGTATAAAACACAATGGAATATTGTCTGAATATTTGTTTCAAGTTCTGGCCTTTTACAAGGGGAAGTATTGTCGCCAATAATGTACTCTTTATATGTCAATGATTTTGAAACTTATTTTGTACGTGAAAATTGTACATCCATAGAAATTCAATTAATTAACCTATTTTTTATTGATGTATGCCGATGATACTGTTTTAATCGCCGAGTCGGCTGAGGGTTTACAAAAAATGCTTCTTGCTTTAAAAAACTATGCAGATGATTGGCACTTGACTGTAAATGTTGATAAAACGAACGTTCTTGTTTTTAGAAATGGTGGCACATTACGTCACAAATGAGCACTGGTCATATAATAATAACTCAGAAATAGAAATTGTTGACCGATTTAATTACCTGGGGTTGCTGTTTAATTATAACGGAAAATTCAATATAACCCAAAAACATTTAGCTGATCAAGGGAGAAAAGCTCTTTTTGCTATCAATTGTACTTTACAAAACTGTAATTTCAATATTGAAACTAAACTAGCTATTTTTGATACATATATAACAACTGTATTCTTAATTATGGTTCTGAAGTATGGGGGATTCCACAAAGCCCCAGATATCGAAAAAGTCCATATTTCTTTTTGTAAAACCATTCTTGGTGTAAAGAAATCTTCATGTTCAAATTTAGTTTACGCTGAACTCGGAAGATTTCCCCTTATTATAAGGAGAAAATTACGTATATTCAAATATTGGCTTAAATTAAATACTAACAACTGCATTTTAAAATCTTGTTACGAGGAATTAATAGAGTCAAATGGACTATGGTTTTCCAATGTATACAACGAACTTTGTCAACTTGGGTTGGCTTATATTGTCTATGACCAAAATTTTTCCTGCAACACTTGTCTTAAAATAATTGAACAAAAACTGTGTGACCTTTTTAAACAAACATTATTTTCGGATATTAGTCGTTCATCAAAAGGTTGGATGTACCAACATTTAACTGATAATTTCTCTCTGCAGTTTTTATTTACAAAAGGCGTTGAACCCTATACACAGAAAATTAATTACAAAATTCAGAATTTCTGCTCACAATCTTAACATAGAAAAAGGACGTATTATAAAATAACGTGCCCAGAGTCAACCGTATATGCAACTATTGTGATCGTAATGAAATTGAGGACGAATTTCATTTCATTCTTGTATGCCCTCACTATTCTGTATTAAGGCGTCTGTATATCAAGAACTATTATATTCGCCGACCAAGTGTCTTCAAATTAGTGCAACTTTTAAGCACCAACAATTATAAAGAACTCATGTACCTTGGTAAATATCTCCACGCTGCCAACAAGATTCGAACCCAACCACTATAATTTCTACTTGCTTTTAATTAAGTATACTCTCCATATATTACAAGTAATTGGTAAAGTAAATACACATAATGTATATGATTGTTGTATATATCTTATATTATATATGTTGTACATATGAATGTATATTTGTATATATGTTGCTAACCTATGAGTCGCATGGCTCAAGGTAATAAAGAACTTGAACTTGAACTTGTTAATATTGTATAAATGGTTCAGTGAAACTGTCTATAAATAGCTGCCAATAAAGCGTTAATATCGTCTAAATGGTTCAGGGACACTGTCTACAAATCGCTGCCAATGAAGCGTTAATATCGTCTAAATGGTTCAGTGACACTGTATACAAATCGCTGCCAATGAAGCGTTAATATCGACTAAGTGGTTAAGTGACACTGTCTACAAATCGCTGCCAATGATACGTTGATATCGTCTAATGTTTCAGCGATACTGTCTACAAATCGCTGCCAATGAAGCGTTAATATCGTCTAATAGTTCAGCGACACTATCTACGAAGCGCTGCAAATAAAGGCACTTAACGGTTTACAAGTGTTTAACACATGAATCCTTAGTTGTTACATCCACTGTCAGTTTGTGGTAAAATCCTTTCTAGATTGATTTCAGTTTCCTCGCTTCATTTTCTTCTTCTCTTTAGCTTTTGCAAAATAATCAATGTTTTACATTTTCCAAATACAACTGTATCATTTATACAGGTATTCCAAAAACGAGAGAATGGGAAGTTGAGTTTTTATCGGCATTGGTCTGAATATCAGATAGGATTTGGGGATCTAACGTCGGAATTTTGGTTAGGTGAGTTGATCGTAATAATTCATCCCTTTGATAAACTTTGTATATCACATGTTTTGATGTTTATGCAGTGCAATATCGCTATGTCATAAATTAATTTATGGTATAGGTGAAGTCATGGCGTGGTTAAGAATTGTGTCAAGGCGGTGTTTCATGGAATAAACACATTTAAACTGAGTGTAAACATGTGATAAAAAGAATCTGAAATGAATTTTCATTTCATACGGTATTTAAGGAACTCGTTGTGTGTTTTATATCCCCTCGCCAAGGCTCATGGATATAAAAACAAACAACTCGTTTCATAAATACCGTATGAAATGAAAATTCATTTCAGATCCTATATACATATGTTAAACTAAGACTAAGATAAGTGCCTTGTTTGTTGGGAATTTGATATCTTTCAGTATCTATTTAGCCTTTGTGAGGTATTTCCGATGTATTACAAAATAATATACAATTTCTATGTAAGACCGTGAAAAAAAACCAACAACAAAACAAAACAAAAAACCCCTTAGGAGTAATACTTGACTTATAAAGTAAAATGTCTGAATGAACATCAATTGACAATACTTTCCAAGTAATGAACATCAATTGACAATACTTTCCAGGTAATGAACATCAATTGACAATACTTTCCAGGTAATGAATTACTTCATATTATAACTAGCCAAGGATTTTATGAACTTCGAGTTGATATGACGGATTTTGACGGGAACCATAGATATGCTGAATATAAAGCATTTACTGTCGGTCATAGAGACGATAATTATAAATTATCCATAGGCGGTTACTCGGGAAATGCAGGTAAGTATAAAGTATCAATCGGTGGTATATCCAGGTGGTAAGTCCAGAAATACATGTAAGAATAAAGTATCAATCGGTGGTATATCCAGGTGGTAAGTCGAGAAATACAGGTAAGTATAAAGTATCAATCGGTGGTATATCCAGGTGGTAAGTCCAGAAATGCAGGTAAGTATAAAGTATCGATCGTAGGTTAGTTCAGAAATGCAGGTAAATATAAAGTGTCGATCGGTGGTTAGTTCAGAAATGCAGGTCAATATAAAGTATCTATTGTAGGTTAGTCCAGAAATGCAGGTAGATATTAAGTATCGATCGTAGGTTAGTTCAGAAAGGCAGGTAAATAATAAATATAGAACATATATACTTTTTAACTTTGTGCACCATATGCGCATTTCGACAAGTTATGTCTCTTCGGTGATTCTCGTGGCTGAATGATAAATATAAAGTATCGATCGTAGGTTAGTTCAGAAATGCAGGTAAATATAAAGTATCGATCGGTGGTTAGTTCAGAAATGCAGGTAAATATAAAGTATCGATCGTAGGTTAGTCCAGAAATGCAGGTAAATATAAAGTATCGATAGTAGGTTAGTTCAGAAATGTAGGTAAATATAAAGTATCGATCGTAGGTTAGTCCAGCAATGCAGGTAAATATAAAGTATCGATCGTCGTTTAGTTCAGAAATGCAGGTAAATATAGTAAATATAAAGTATCGATGGTAGGTTAGTCCAGAAATGCAGGTAAATATAAAGTATTGATCGTAGGTTAGTCCAGAAATGCAGGTAAATATAGTAAATATAAAGTACCGATCGTAGGTTAGTTCAGAAATGCAGGTAAATATAAAGTATCGATCGTAGGTTAGTTCAGAAATGCAGGTTAATATAAAGTATCGATCGTAGGTTAGTCCAGAAATGTAGGTAAATATAAAGTATCGATCGTAGGTTAGTTCAGAAAGGCAGGTAAATATAAAGTATCTATTGTAGGTTAGTCCAGAAATGCAGGTAGATATTAAGTATCGATCGTAGGTTAGTTCAGAAAGGCAGGTAAATATAAAGTATCGATCCGTCGTTATTTCAGAAATTTATGAAAATATTAAGTATAGATCGGTGGTTAGTTCAGAAATGCAGGTAAATATTGAGTAGCGATCGGTGGTTAGTTCAGAAATGCAGGTAAATATAAAGTATCGATTGGAGGTTAGTCCAGAAATGCCGGTAAATATAAAGTATCGATCGTAGGTTAGTCCAGAAATGCCGGTAAATATAAAGTATCGATCGTAGGTTAGTCCAGAAATGCAGGTAAATATAAAGTATCGATCGGTGATTAGTTCAGAAATGCAGGTAAATATAAAGTATCGATCGTAGGTTAGTTCAGAAATGCAGGTTAATAGAAAGTATCGATCGTAGGTTAGTCCAGAAATGTAGGTAAATATAAATTATCGATCGTAGGTTAGTTCAGAAAGGCAGGTAAATATAAAGTATCGATCGTAGGTTAGTTCAGAAATGCAGGTAAATATAAAGTATCGATCGTAGGTTAGTTCAGAAAGGCAGGTAAATAAAAAGTATCGATCGGTCGTTCGTTCAGAAATGTAGGAAAATATTAAGTAGTGATCGGTGGTTAGTTCAGAAATGCAGGTAAATATTAAGTAGCGATCGGTGGTTAGTTCAGAAATGCAGGTAAATATAAAGTATCGATCGGAGGTTAGTCCAGAAATGCCGGTAAATATAAAGTATCGATCGTAGGTTAGTCCAGAAATGCAGGTAAATATAAAGTATCGATCGGTGATTAGTTCAGAAATGCAGGTAAATATAAAGTATCGATCGTAGGTTAGTCTAGAAATGCAGGTAAATATAACGCCTCGATCGTAGGTTAGTCCAACAATGCAGGTAAATATACAGTATCGATCGTAGGTTAGTTCAGAAATGCAGGTAAATATAAAGTATCGATTGGAGGTTAGTCCAGAAATGCCGGTAAATATAAAGTATCGATCGTAGGTTAGTTCAGAAATGCAGGTAAATATAAAGTGTCGATCGGTGGTTAGTTCAGAAATGCAGGTAAATATAAAGTATCTATTGTAGGTTGGTCCAGAAATGCAGGTAGATATTAAGTGTCGATCGTACGTTAGTCCAGAAATGCAGGTAAATAATAAATATAGAACATATATACTTTTTAACTTTGTGCACCATATGCGCATTTCGACAAGTTATGTCTCTTCGGTGATTCTCGTGGCTGAATGATAAATATAAAGTATCGATCGTAGGTTAGTTCAGAAATGCAGGTAAATATAAAGTATCGATCGTAGGTTAGTCCAGAAATGCAGGTAAATATAAAGTATAGATAGTAGGTATAGTTTCAGAAATGTAGGTAAATATAAAGTATCGATCGTAGGTTAGTCCAGCAATGCAGGTAAATATAAAGTATCGATCGTCGTTTAGTTCAGAAATGCAGGTAAATATAGTAAATATAAAGTATCGATGGTAGGTTAGTCCAGAAATGCAGGTAAATATAAAGTATTGATCGTAGGTTAGTCCAGAAATGCAGGTAAATATAGTAAATATAAAGTACCGATCGTAGGTTAGTTCAGAAATGCAGGTAAATATAAAGTATCGATCGTAGGTTAGTTCAGAAATGCAGGTTAATATAAAGTATCGATCGTAGGTTAGTCCAGAAATGTAGGTAAATATAAAGTATCGATCGTAGGTTAGTTCAGAAAGGCAGGTAAATATAAAGTATCGATCGTAGGTTAGTTCAGAAATGCAGGTAAATATAAAGTATCGATCGTAGGTTCGTTCAGAAAGGCAGGTAAATAAAAAGTATCGATCGGTCGTTAGTTCAGAAATGTAGGAAAATATTAAGTAGTGATCGGTGGTTAGTTCAGAAATGCAGGTAAATATTGAGTAGCGATCGGTGGTTAGTTCAGAAATGCAGGTAAATATAAAGTATCGATTGGAGGTTAGTCCAGAAATGCCGGTAAATATAAAGTATCGATCGTAGGTTAGTCCAGAAATGCCGGTAAATATAAAGTATCGATCGTAGGTTAGTCCAGAAATGCAGGTAAATGTAAAGTATCGATCGGTGATTAGTTCAGAAATGCAGGTAAATATAAAGTATCGATCGTAGGTTAGTTCAGAAATGCAGGTTAATAGAAAGTATCGATCGTAGGTTAGTCCAGAAATGTAGGTAAATATAAAGTATCGATCGTAGGTTAGTTCAGAAAGGCAGGTAAATATAAAGTATCGATCGTAGGTTAGTTCAGAAATGCAGGTAAATATAAAGTATCGATCGTAGGTTAGTTCAGAAAGGCAGGTAAATAAAAAGTATCGATCGGTCGTTCGTTCAGAAATGTAGGAAAATATTAAGTAGTGATGGGTGGTTAGTTCAGAAATGCAGGTAAATATTAAGTAGCGATCGGTGGTTAGTTCAGAAATGCAGGTAAATATAAAGTATCGATCGGGGGTTAGTCCAGAAATGCCGGTAAATATAAAGTATCGATCGTAGGTTAGTCCAGAAATGCAGGTAAATATAAAGTATCGATCGGTGATTAGTTCAGAAATGCAGGTAAATATAAAGTATCGATCGTAGGTTAGTCTAGAAATGCAGGTAAATATAAAGCCTCGATCGTAGGTTAGTCCAACAATGCAGGTAAATATACAGTATCGATCGTAGGTTAGTTCAGAAATGCAGGTAAATATAAAGTGTCGATCGGTGGTTAGTTCAGAAATGCAGGTAAATATAAAGTATCGATCGTAGGTTAGTTCAGAAATGCAGGTAAATATAAAGTGTCGATCGGTGGTTAGTTCAGAAATGCAGGTAAATATAAAGTATCGATCGTAGGTTAGTTCAGAAATGCAGGTAAATATAAAGTGTCGATCGGTGGTTAGTTCAGAAATGCAGGTAAATATAAAGTATCGATCGTAGGTTACACCAGAAATGCAGGTAAATAATATATATAGAACATATATACTTTTTAATTTTGTGCACCATATGCGCATTTCGACAAGTTATGTCTCTTCGGTGATGCTCGTGGCTGAATGATAAATATAAAGTATCGATCGTAGGTTAGTCCAGAAATGCAGGTAAATATAAAGTATTGATCGTAGGTTAGTCCAGAAATGCAGGTAAATATAGTAAATATAAAGTATCGATGGTAGGTTAATTCAGAAATGCAAGTAAATATAAAGTATCGATCGTAGGTCAGTTCAGAAATGTAGGTAAATATAAAGTATCGATCGTAGTTTAGTTCAGAAATGCACGTAAATATAGGAAATATAAAGTATCGATGGTAGGTTAGTCCAGAAATGCAGGTAAATATAAAGTATTGATCGCAGATTAGTCCAGAAATGCAGGTAAATATAGTAAATATAAAGTATCGATGGTAGGTTAGTTCAGAAATGCAAGTAAATATAAAGTATCGATCGTAGGTTAGTTCAGAAATGCAGGTAAATATAAAGTATCGATTGGTGGTTAGTTCAGAAATGCAGGTAAATATAAAGTATCGTTCGGAGGTTAGTTCAGAAATGCAGGTAAATATAAAGTATCGATCGGTGATTAGTTCAAAAATGCAGGTAAATATAAAGTATCGATTGGTGATTAGTCTAGAAATGCAGGTAAATATAAAGTATCGATCGGAGATTAGTCAAGAAATGCAGGTAAATATAAAGTATCGATCGTAGGTTAGTTCAGAAATGCAGGTAAATATAAAGTATCGATCGGTGATTAGTTCAGAAATGCAGGTAAATATAAAGTATCGATCGTAGGTTAGTCTAGAAATGCAGGTAAATATAAAGTATCGATCGTAGGTTAATCCAAAAAGGCAGGTTAATATACAGTATCGATGGTAGGTTAGTTCAGAAATGCAGGTAAATATAAAGTGTCGATCGGTGGTTAGTTCAGAAATGCAGGTAAATATAAAGTATCGATCGATGGTTAGTTCAGAAATGCAGGTAAATAAAAGGATCGATCGGAGGTTAGTCAAGAAATGCAGGTAAATATAAAGTATCGATCGTAGGTTAGTTCAGAAATGCAGGCAAATATAAAGTATTGATCGTAGGTTAGTTCAGAAATGCAGGTAAATATAAAGTATCTATTGTAGGTTGGTCCAGAAATGCAGGTAAATATTAAGTATCGATCGTAGGTTAGTCCAGAAATGCAGGTAATTAATAAACATAGAACATATATACTTTTTAATTTTGTGCACGATATGCGCATTTCGACAAGTTATGTCTCTTCGGTGATGCTCGTGGCTGAATGATAAATATAAAGTATCGATCATATGTTAGTTCAGAAACGCAGGTAAATATAAAGTATCGATCGGTGGTTAGTACAGCAATGCAGGTAAATATGAAGTATCGATCGTAGGTTAGTCCAGAAATGCAGGTAAATATAAAGTATCGACAGTAGGTTAGTTCAGAAATGTAGGTAAATATAAAGTATCGATCGTAGGTTAGTCCAGAAATGCAGGTAAATATAAAGTATCGATCGTAGTTTAGTTCAGAAATGCAGGTAAATATAGTAAATATAAAGTATCGATGGTAGGTTAGTCCAGAAATGCAGGCAAATATAAAGTATTGATCGTAGGTTAGTCCAGAAATGCAGGTAAATATAAAGTATCGATCGTAGGTTAGTCCAGAAATGCAGGTAAATATAAAGTATCGATCGTAGTTTAGTTCAGAAATGCAGGTAAATATAGTAAATATAAAGTATCGATGGTAGGTTAGTTCAGAAAGGCAGGTAAATATAAAGTATCGATGGTAGGTTAGTCCAGAAATGCAGGCAAATATAAAGTATTGATCGTAGGTTAGTCCAGAAATGCAGGTAAATATAAAGTATCGATCGTAGGTTAGTTCAGAAATGCAGGTAAATATAAAGTATCGATCGTAGTTTAGTTCAGAAATGCAGGTAAATATAGTAAATATAAAGTATCGATGGTAGGTTAGTTCAGAAAGACAGGTAAATATAAAGTATCGATCGGTCGTTAGTTCAGAAATGCAGGTAAATAAAAGGATCGATCAGAAGTTAGTTAGAAATGCAGGTAAATATAAAGTATCGATAGTAGGTTAGTTCAGAAATGTAGGTAAATATAAAGTATCGATCGTAGGTTAGTCCAGAAATGCAGGTAAATATAAAGTATCGATCGTAGTTTAGTTCAGAAATGCAGGTAAATATAGTAAATATAAAGTATCGATGGTAGGTTAGTCCAGAAATGCAGGCAAATATAAAGTATTGATCGTAGGTTAGTCCAGAAATGCAGGTAAATATAAAGTACCGATCGTAGGTTAGTCCAGAAATGCAGGTAAATATAAAGTATCGATCGTAGTTTAGTTCAGAAATGCAGGTAAATATAGTAAATATAAAGTATCGATTGTAGGTTAGTTCAGAAAGGCAGGTAAATATAAAGTATCGATCGTAGGTTAGTTCAGAAAGGCAGGTAAATATAAAGTATCGATAATAGGTTAGTTCAGAAATGTAGGTAAATATAAAGTATCGATCGGAAGTTAGTCAAGAAATGCAGGTAAATATAAAGTATCGATCGTAGGTTAGTCTAATAATGCGGGTAAATATAAATTATCGATCGAAGGTTAGTCTAGAAATGCAGGTAAATATAAAGTATCGATCGGTGGTTAGTTCAGAAATGCAGCTAAATATAAAGTGTCTATTGTAGGTTGATCCAGAAATGCAGGTAAATATTAAGTATCGATCGTAGGTTAGTCCAGAAATGCAGGTAAATAATAAATATAGAACATATATACTTTTTAATTTTGTGCACCATATGCGCATTTCGACAAGTTATGTCTCTTCAGTGATGCTCGTGGCTGAATGATAAATATAAAGTATCGATGGAATGTTAAGTTCAGAAATGCAGGTAAATATAAAGTATCGATCGGTGGTTAGTACAGAAATGCAGGTATATATAAAGTATCGATAGTAGGTTAGTTCAGAAATGTAGGTAAATATAAAGTATCGATCGTAGGTTAGTCCAGAAATGCAGGTAAATATAAAGTATCGATCGTAGTTTAGTTCAGAAATGCAGGTAAATATAGTAAATATAAAGTATCGATGGTAAGTTAGTCCAGAAATGCAGGTAAATATAAAGTATCGATCGTAGGTTAGTTCAGAAATGCAGGTAAATATAGTAAATATAAAGTATCCATGGTAGGTTAGTTCAGAACGGCAGGTAAATATAAAGTATCGATCGTAGGTTAGTTCAGAAAGGCAGGTAAATATAAAGTATCGATCGTAGGTTAGTTCAGAAAGACAGGTAAATATAAAGTATCGATCGGTCGTTAGTTCAGAAATGCAGGTAAATAAAAGGATCGATCGGAAGTTAGTCAAGAAATGCAGGTAAATATCAAGTATCGATCGTAGGTTAGTCTAGAAATGCAGGTAAATATAAAGTATCGATCGTAGGTTAGTCTAGAAATGCAGGTAAATATAAAGTATCGATTGGTGGTTAGTTCAGAAATGGAGGTCAATATAAAGTATCGATCGTAGGTTAGTCTAGAAATGCAGGTAAATGTAAAGTATCGATCGTAGGTTAGTCTAGAAATGCAGGTAAATATACAGTATCGATCGTAGGTTAGTTCAGAAATGCAGGTAAATATAAAGTGTCGATCGGTGGTTAGTTCAGAAATGCAGGTAAATATAAAGTATCTATCGTAGGTTAGTTCAGAAATGCAGGTAAATATAAAGTGTCGATAGGTGGTTAGTTCAGAAATGCAGGTCAATATAAAGTATTTAGTGTAGGTTGGTCCAGAAATGCAGGTAAATATTAAGTATCGATCGTAGGTTAGTCCAGAAATGCAGATAAATAATAAATATAGAACATATATACTTTTTCATTTTGTGCACCATATGCGCATTTCGATAAGTTATGTCTCTTCGGTGATGCTCGTGGCTGAATGATAAATATAAAGTATCGATAGTAGGTTAGTTCAGAAATGCAGGTAAATATATAGTATCGATCGTTGGTTTGTTCAGAAATGCAGGTAAATATAAAGTATCGATCGTAGGTTAGTCCAGAAATGCAGGTAAATATAAAGTATCGATAGTAAGTTTATTCAGAAATGCAGATAAATATAAAGTATCGATCGTAGTTTAGTCCAGAAATGCAGGTAAATATAGTAAATATAAAGTATGGATGGTAGGTTAGTCCAGAAATGCAGAGAAATATAACGTATTGATCGTAGGTTAGTCCAGAAATGCAGGTAAATATAGTAAATATAAAGTATCGGTCGTAGGTTAGTTCAGAAATGCAGGTAAATATAAAGTATCGATCGTAGGTTAGTCCAGAAATGCAGGTAAATATAAAGCATCGATCGTAGGTTAATCCAGAACTGTAGGTAAATATAAAGTACCGATCGCAGATTAGTTCAGAAATGCAGGTAAATATAGTAAATATAAAGTATGGATGGTAGGTTAGTCCAGAAATGCAGGCAAATGTAAACTATTGATCGTAGGTTAGTCCAGAAATGCAGGTAAATATAGTAAATATAAAGTATCGATGGTAGGTTAGTTCAGAAAGGCCGGTAAATATAAAGTATCGATCGTAGGTTAGTTCAGAAATGCAGGTTAACATAAAGTATCGATCGTAGGTTAATCCAGAAATGTAGGTAAATATAAAGTATCGATCGTAGGCTAGTTCAGAAAGGCAGGTAAATATAAAGTATCGATCGTAGGTTAGTTCAGAAAGGCAGGTAAATATAAGGTATCGATCGTAGGTTAGTTCAGAAAGACAGGTAAATATAAAGTATCGATCGGTCGTTAGTTCAGAAATGTAGGAAAATATTAAGTAGCGATCGGTGGTTAGTTCAGAAATGCAGGTAAATATAAAGTAGCGATCGGTGGTTAGTTCAGAAATGCAGGTAAATATTCAGTAGCGATCGTAGGTTAGTTCAGGAATGCAGGAAAATATTAAGAAGCGATCGGTGGTTAGTTCAGAAATGCAGGTAAATATAAAGTATCGATCGGTGATTAGTTCAGAAATGCAGGTAAATAAAAGGATCGATCGGAGGTTAGTCAAGAAATGCAGGTAAATATAAAGTATCGATCGTAGGTTAGTCTAGAAATGCAGGTAAATATAAAGTATCGATCGGTGGTTAGTTCAGAAATGCAGGTCGATATAAAGTATCGATCGCAGGTTTGTCTAGAAATGCAGGTAAATATAAAGTATCGATCGTAGGTTAGTCCAAAAATGCAGGTAAATATAAAGTATCGATCGAATGTTAGTTCAGAATAGCAGGTAAATATAAAGTGTCGATCGGTGGTTAGTTCAGAAATGCAGGGAAATATAAAGTATCGATCGTAGGTTAGTTCAGAAATGCAGGTAAATATAAAGTGTCGATCGGTGGTTAGTTCAGAAATGCAGGTAAATATAAAGTGTCTATTGTAGGTTGGTCCAGAAATGCAGGTAAATATTAAGTATCGATCGTAGGTTAGTCCAGAAATGCAGGTAAATGATAAATATAGAACATATATACTTTTTAATTTTATGCACTATATGCGCATTTCGACAAGTTATGTCTCTTCGGTGATGCTCGTGGCTGAATGATAAATATAAAGTATCGATCGTAGGTTAGTTCAGAAATGCAGGTAAATATATAGTCTCGATCGGTGGTTAGTTCAGAAAGGCAGGTAAATATAATTTATCGATCGTTGGTTAGTTCAGAAATGCAGGTAAATATAAAGTATCGATCGTAGGTTAGTCCAGAAATGCAGGTAAATATAAAGTATCGATAGTAGGTTAATTCAGAAATGTAGGTAAATATAAAGTATCGATCGGTGGTTAGTCCCGAAATGCAGGTAAATATAAAGTATCGATCGCAGTTTAGTTCAGAAATGCAGGTAAATATAGTGAACATAAAGTATCGATGGTAGGTTAGTCCAGAAATGCAGATAAATATAAAGTATCGATCGTAGGTTAGTCCATAAATGCAGGTAAATATAAAGCATCGATCGTAGGTTAGTCCAGAAATGTAGGTAAATATAAAGTACCGATCGTAGGTTAGTTCAGAAATGCAGGTTAATATAAAGTATCGTTCGTAGGTTAATCCAGAAATGTAGGTAACTATAAAGTATCGATCGTAGGTTAGTTCAGAAAGGCAGGTAAATATAAAGTATTGATCGTAGGTTAGTTCAGAAAGGCAGGTAAATATAAAGTATCGATCGTAGGTTCGTTCAGAAAGACAGGTAAATATAAAGTATCAATCGGTCGTTAGTTCAGAAATGTGGGAAAATATTAAGTAGCGATCGGTGGTTAGTTCAGAAATGCAGGTAAATATAAAGTAGCGATCGGTGGTTAGTTCAGAAATGCAGGTAAATATTCAGTAGCGATCGTAGGTTAGTTCAGAAATGCAGGAAAATATTAAGAAGCGATCGGTGGTTAGTTCAGAAATGCAGGTAAATATAAAGTATCGATCGGTGATTAGTTCAGAAATGCAGGTAAATAAAAGGATCGATCGGAGGTTAGTCAAGAAATGCAGGTAAATATAAAGTATCGATCGTAGGTTAGTCTAGAAATGCAGGTAAATATAAAGTATCGATCGGTGGTTAGTTCAGAAATGCAGGTCAATATAAAGTATCGATCGTAGGTTAGTCTAGAAATGCAGGTAAATATAAAGTATCGATCATAGGTTAGTCCAAAAATGCAGGTAAATATAAAGTATCGATCAAATGTTAGTTCAGAAATGCAGGTAAATATAAAGTATCGATCGTAGGTTAGTTCAGAAATGCAGGTAAATATAAAGTGTCGATCGGTGGTTAGTTCAGAAATACAGGTAAATATAAGGTATCTATTGTAGGTTGGTCCAGAAATGCAGGTAAATGTTAAGTATCGATCGTAGGTTAGTCCAGAAATGCAGGTAAATAATAAATATAGAACATATATACTTTTTAATTTTGTGCACCATATGCGCATTTCGACAAGTTATGTCTCTTCGGTGATGCTCGTGGCTGAATGATAAATATAAAGTATCGATCGAATGTTAGTTCAGAAAAGCAGGTAAATATAAAGTGTCGATCGGTGCTTAGTTCAGAAATGCAGGTAAATATAAAGTATCGATCGTAGGTTAGTCTAGAAATGCAGGTAAATATAAAGTATCGATCATAGGTTAGTCCAAAAATGCAGGTAAATATAAAGTATCGATCAAATGTTAGTTCAGAAATGCAGGTAAATATAAAGTATCGATCGTAGGTTAGTTCAGAAATGCAGGTAAATATAAAGTGTCGATCGGTGGTTAGTTCAGAAATACAGGTAAATATAAGGTATCTATTGTAGGTTGGTCCAGAAATGCAGGTAAATGTTAAGTATCGATCGTAGGTTAGTCCAGAAATGCAGGTAAATAATAAATATAGAACATATATACTTTTTAATTTTGTGCACCATATGCGCATTTCGACAAGTTATGTCTCTTCGGTGATGCTCGTGGCTGAATGATAAATATAAAGTATCGATCGAATGTTAGTTCAGAAAAGCAGGTAAATATAAAGTGTCGATCGGTGCTTAGTTCAGAAATGCAGGTAAATATAAAGTGTCGATCGGTGGTTAGTTCAGAAAGGCAGAAAAATATAAAGTATCGATCGTTGGTTAGTTCAGAAATGCAGGTCAATATAAAGTATCGATCGTAGGTTAGTCCAGAAATGCAGGTAAATATAAAGTATCGATAGTAGGTTAATTCAGAAATGTAGGTAAATATAAAGTATCGATCGGTGGTCAGTCCCGAAATGCAGGTAAATATAAAGTATCGATCGTAGTTTAGTTCAGAAGTGCAGGTAAATATAGTAAATATAAAGTATCGATGGTAGGTTAGTCCAGAAATGTAGATAAATATAAAGTATCGATCGTAGGTTAGTCCAGAAATGCAGGTTAATATAAAGTATCGATCGTAGGTTAGTCCAGAAATGTAGGTAAATATAAAGTACCGATCGTGAATTAGTTAAGAAAGGCAGGTAAATATAAAGTATCGATCATAGGTTAGTTCAGAAATGTAGGTAAATATAAAGTATCGATCGGTGGTTAGTCCAGAAATGCAGGTAAATATAAAGTATCGATCGGAGGTTAGTCCAGAAATGCAGGTAAATATAAAGTATCGATCGGTGATTAGTTCAGAAATGCAGGTAAATATTAAGTAGCGATCGGTGGTTAGTTCAGAAATGCAGGTAAATATTAAGTAGCGATCGGTGGTTAGTTCAGAAATGCAGGTAAATATAAAGTATCGATCGGAGGTTAGTCCAGAAATGCCGGTAAATATAAAGTATCGATCGTAGGTTAGTCCAGAAATGCAGGTAAATATAAAGTATCGATCGGTGATTAGTTCAGAAATGCAGGTAAATATAAAGTATCGATCGTAGGTTAGTCTAGAAATGCAGGTAAATATAAAGCCTCGATCGTAGGTTAGTCCAACAATGCAGGTAAATATACAGTATCGATCGTAGGTTAGTTCAGAAATGCAGGTAAATATAAAGTGTCGATCGGTGGTTAGTTCAGAAATGCAGGTAAATATAAGGTACCGATCGTGAATTAGTTAAGAAAGGCAGGTAAATATAAAGTATCGATCATAGGTTAGTTCAGAAATGTAGGTAAATATAAAGTATCGATCGGTGGTTAGTCCCGAAATGCAGGTAAATATAAAGTATCGATCGTAGGTTAGTCCAGAAATGTAGGTAAATATAAAGTACCGATCGTGAATTAGTTAAGAAAGGCAGGTAAATATAAAGTATCGATCATAGGTTAGTTCAGAAATGTAGGTAAATATAAAGTATCGATCGGTGGTTAGTCCCGAAATGCAGGTAAATATAAAGTATCGATCGTAGTTTAGTTCAGAAATGCAGGTAAATATAGTAAATATAAAGTATCGATGGTAGGTTAGTCCAGAAATGCAGATAAATATAACGTATTGATCGTAGGTTAGTCCAGAAATGCAAGTTAATATAAAGTATCGATCGTAGGTTAGTCCATAAATGCAGGTAAATATAAAGTATCGATCGTAGGTTAGTGCAGAAATGTAGGTAAATATAAAGTACCGATCGTGAATTAGTTCAGAAAGGCAGGTAAATATAAAGTATCGATCATAGGTTAGTTCAGAAATGCAGGTAAATATAAAGTATCGATCGTAGGTTAGTCCATAAATGCAGGTAAATATAAAATATCGATCGTAGGTTAGTTTAGAAATGTAGGTAAATATAAAGTATCGATCGTAGGTTAGTCCAGAAATGTAGGTAAATATAAAGTATCGATCGTAGGTTAGTTCAGAAATGCAGGTAAATATAAAGTATCGATCGTAGGTTAGTCCAGAAATGCAGGTAAATATAAAGTATCGATCGTAGGTTAGTTCAGAAATGCAGGTAAATATAAAGTATCGATCGTAGGTTAGTCCAGAAATGCAGGTAAATATAAAGTATCGATCGTAGGTTAGTCCAGAAATGCAGGTAAATATAAAGTATCGATGGTAAGTTAGTCCAGAAATGTAGGAAGATCGAGGGTTAGTAAGGAAATGCGGGTAAATATAAATTGTAGATCGGGTGTTACACATAAAATGGAGGTAAATTCGAATGTAGATCTGGGGTTAATCAGAAAAGTAGATAAATATGTAGTGAAGACCGGAGATACTGAGGAAATGTAGGTAAAAATTGTAAACAAATACAAACTATGGATTGAGGGGTACTCGATACATGTATGGAAAGGCAAATTTTCGATCGAAAAATACCCAAGAAATGCAGGTAAATCTAAATAGCTATCGACGAATACTAAAAATGCGTATGCAAGTCTCTTATTAAACATGAAATAAGACTTAAGATAGAATCATTGCATCCCTATAACCCTATTGTATTCAAATGTATATGCATTTCTGTATTACTGGAATTTTTAATTTCAATGTGATTTTACTTCTGAAATATATTATTTTATAAACTATTCAAATTCCTGCAGCATAGATGTTGTCATGAAAGAAAAGTTATTGACGATATGACAACAAGACGCGTATCTATCAAACTCTGCATATTGTTTTATTTGAAGGGGATTCCATGGTAGCCCACGATAAAATGTACTTTTCAACACGTGATTACGATAACGACAAAGCGGGTGGCCATTGTGCTGACACTTTCAAAGGTGGATTTTGGTACAATAACTGTCATTCAGCCAATCCAAATGGAGAATATCTCTCGGGAGATCATGAAACATTAGCCAATGGTGTGAATTGGCAAACTTGGCGGGGATATAAGTATTCGCTCAAAACAATCGAAATGAAGATTCGACCTTTATGAAGATACGCATGTGTGCGTACAGCAACCTGACATGACTTTAGCCATGAGTGAGGTGTCTATTGGTAAACCACCACAATATCTAATTGCTTGACGGATTGTGCAGCTACACTGTGTGTCTACGTTCTCCACAAGAACGGAACACAACGCAAATGCTGACCGGTATAAATGATATGTAAAACTTCTATAAAAATATGCAAACCCATGTGAAATAATGAAATTAAACTTTATAAAACATAAGAACTGTTCAATCTGAAATAAAGTTTCAAAAAATAAATGTATTGTGATATTTATTATGGTTTTTTTTACATCTGACAACCACTTAGCTTACAGCTTTGCTTTGTAAGAATCTTTTTACAGTACAATCACATCTGCTTTATCTGTTACTCAAGGGTTTTACACTTACATTACACCATTTAATCATGCCCATTTTCTTGGTGTTTTCCGAACTATTGATTTCCAACAATGAAAAGAGGGCACATGATTTATAGACCATCATCTCCGATTTAATTACAACCCATTCGTTTTTGATAAATTTGGCAATATGTTTACATGATATAAAAGCCGGGTGTTGCACCATGTTTCAACCAGGATATTACTAAATTCACGGGGACAGAACTCGCTTGAACACGGGATCGATTTTCGTATGTATATAAATCGATCTCGGGTTCAAGCGAGTTTTGTCCCTGTGACTAAATTATGACTGAATCGGATGCCAATGCTTTAACACTACACCCTCAATCCTTATACATTATGTCCGACATCAAGGTACAGTAAAGATCAGTCGTCTTCTCATGAACATGCGTCTGGTTGTAAGCGACTTGAAATTAGCTCCGTCTGCTAGCGGGAATGCTAAACTAACGCCAAAGGATCCGGACTGCGGTGACACTTCAGTATTGTCTGTGACACGTTCAGGACTGTGGTGACACATTCAGGAGTGCAATGACACGTTCATGACTGGGGTGACACGTTCAGGAATGCGGTGACACGTTCAGGACTGCTATGACACGTTTGGGACTGCGGTAACACGATCAGGACTGCGAGGACACATTCGGTGACACATTCAGGACTGCGTTGACACGTTAGAAGACTGCTTTGAGCTATTCCCTTAAACTGAATATTTGTTGTTTATATACATTACTCCGTTATCTTATTTTTATCTGGACAATCAGTGACGTAGCGCCCTTTACGCAAAAATGCTAATGAATACACAAAAATTTGTAGCACATATACATTTATATTATAATTATTATTTACGTATATTTGAATGTAAACGGTTCTTGAAGAATTTTACAGATCGCACTTTTTATGGAATTTGTTTATATCAAAATGCTAAAATCGAGGAATATCGCCCCTCACTCTGAACACCCCCCCCCCCCACACACACACACAGACACCCACACACACCACCACCACCACCACCTCCAGGGATTCGCCTTGGGTCGACTTGGGGCTTTACGGTGGCCCCAGAGCCCCGCCTTTTGCATTTTTTTGTATACACACAAAAAAATGTAAACTAGCTACGCCACTGACAATTATTAGTGTTTTGAGATTAGAGCAGGAAGTCTTTTCTCCAGCTGATAGAATACTAGATTCCCATGCGTGTATCAATTCATTTGATGCGTCACAAAATAGTTACGTGCGATGGAATGAGATATTCAATGTGAAAGAAAGGCATATAAGGATTCCCACCCATACATAGAAAGACTTCAAGTTAAATGTTATCAACATGCATATGAAAGTCGACCTCGTAAATATTATTATTGACAGTACTCGTTAGGGCGTTGTTAAAAGATATGAAGATTATCCTCCTAAGAATATACCGTAATCGGTGATCAGGGTTTTGTTCATTGTGTGGATCATAACTACACACGAAAGAAAAGATAATCACCTGTCTGGTACACCTATCACCTGTAGAGCATACCTTCCCATTGATGTGTTATGTAATGGAAATTCAGAAAGCGAATCTAGAGCGGTTTCGTTATAAAAGAATTTCATTTAAGCATATGTATCTTTAACCACAGTACAGCCCAGGGAGTGTAGCCGCAAAGAGTGGCCCTAAATGAATGATAATCATTTAGGGCCACTGCTTGCGGCTACAGGGAGTGATGCCTTAATTCATCATGTTATAAATATGTCTATAATTATAACGAAAATATTCTGTACATACCGTAACAGATAATATTCTTCAATTACCACTGAACAGATCATCAGTTTTATGTACGTATATATATATATATATATATATATACTTTTGCAACAAAGGTTTCGTGATACCGCACCTCCCCGTATAACCCCAGATGGATTCGATTCCTGATACTAAGTATTGGCTTAATGTGACAGCTTTCACAACATATCAGCAATGCAGCATTCTAGAGAATTTACTGATTGATTGATTATTGTTTTACGTTATAATTAGTCCACGATTATTTCACGTACGATGACGGCATCTCCCTGATGCATTGCATAGATACTTCTACCCTTACAAATGACTAATGAATCTGTTACGTGCCACGGTTGTCGTGACACAGGACCTCGGTTTTTATTGTGTCATACAGGACGGCGGTGTGCCCATGGCGGTAGTCTAACCCAGAAACTCTCGATCATGAGCCGATCACCACATTCTACTGAACTACACTTATTCTATTTCCATGAAAGAAACAATATATGAACTCTTTCTTCCAGTGTTAAAATGATAATTTTTATTCAAATCATCACCCTTCACGATCGATTGCTCACAGAAACCTTACCTGTGAATTCTGTCAAGTTTAGTAAGGTTGACATGATTTACCTGTATACGATCATAAGATTGGATGGAATAAGTACATGCTATATAAATAAGACGCCTTTATTAAATGCAACATGTCTTTACACAAATATATTTAAAAAAAACATACATGTATGAAAATATAAATGATAAATTTCAAACGTAACCAACCAAACGTAACCAACCAAATGTAACCAACCAAATGAAAGCAGCAATGTTTTGATGTTATTTTTCTCCACAATTAAGTGTTTAAGGGTTTGACATAAATCATGTCTCTGTTCTAATGCTCTATGGTTGAGACAGTTTTTATACAGTACTGGTCCATGTTATATCTCTGTTCTGGTGTTTTGTGGCCGTGACAGTTTGTATACAATGTTTGTCCATATTTTACGTTTGTTCTGATTTTTGTATACAGTGTTGTTCCATGTTGTATCCCTGTTCTGATGTTTTGTGGCCGTGACCGTTTGTATACAGTGTTGTTCCATATCATATCCCTGTTCTGATGATTTGTGGCCGTGACAGTTTGCATACAGTGTTGGTCCATATGATATCCCTGTTGTGATGTTTTGTGGCCGTGGCAGTTTGCATACAGTGTTGGTCCATATTATATCCATGTTCTGATGTTTTGTGGCCGTGACAGTTTGTATACAGTGTTGGTCCATATTATATCCCTGTTCTGATGTTTTGTGACATTGACAGTTTGTATGCAGTGTTGGTCCATGTTTTATCTCTGTTGTGATGTTTTTTGGCCGTGACAGTTTGTATACAGTGTTGGTCCATGTTATATCTCTGTTCTGGTGTTTTGTGGCCGTGACAGTTTGTGTACAGTGTTGGTCAATGTTATATCCCTGTTCTGATATTTTGTGGCCATTAAGTTTGTATACAGTGTTGGTTCATATTATATCCCTGTTCTGATGTTCTATGGCCATTACAGTTTGCATACAGTTTTGGTCCATATTATTTCACTGTTCTGATGTTTTTTGGCCGTGAGAGTTTGTATACAGTGTTGGTCCATGTTATATTTCTGTTCTGATGTTTTGTGTCTTGACAGTTTCTATACAGTGTTGGTCCATGTTATATCTCTGGTCTGACGTTTTGTGGCCGTGACAGTTTGTTTAAAGTGTTCGCCCACGTTATATCACTGTTCTGATGTCTTGTGACCGAGACAGTTTGTATACAGTGTTGGTCATTGTTATATCCTAGTTCTGATGTTTTGAGGGCGTGGCAGTTTGTATGCATTGTTGGTCCATATTATATCCCTGTTCTGATGTTTTGTGGCCTTGACAGTCTGTACATAGTGTTAGTAGATGTTATGTCCCTGTTCTGATGTTTTGTGGCCGTGAAAATGTGTATACAGATTTGGTCCATGTTATATCTCTGTTCTCATGTTTTTGGCCGTGACAGTTTGTATACTGTGTTGGTCTATATTATATATCGCTGTTCTGATGTTTTTGTGGCCTTGACAGTTTGTATACAGTGTTGGTCCATGTTATATCCCTGTTCTGATGTTTCTTGGCCATGACAGTTTGTATACGGTGTTTTTCCATGTTATATCACTGTTCTGGTGTTTTGTGGCCTTGACAGTTTGTATACAGTGTTGGTGCATGTTTAATCTGTTCTGATATTTTTGTGGCCTTGATAGTTTGTATACAGTGTTCGACAATATCATATCCCTGTTCTGGTGTTTTGTGGCCGTGACAGTTTGTATTTAGCGTTGTTCTACAATATATCTCTGTTCTGGTGTTTTGTGGCCGAGACAGTTTGTATACAGTGTTGGTGCATGTTGTATATCTGTTTTGATGTTTTTTGGCTGTGACAGTTTGTATACAGTATTGGTCCATATTATATCCCTGTTGTGATATTTTGTGGCCATGAAGTTTGTATACAGTGTTGGTCTATATTATATTCCTATTCTGATGTTTTGTGGCGTTGACAGTTTGTATACAGTTTTTGTCCATGTTATATCTCTGTTCTGGTGTTTTGTGGCCGTCACAGTTTGCATACAGTGTTGGTCCATATTATATCTCTGTTGTGGTGTTTTGTGCCCGTGACGGTTTGTATATAGTGTTGGTCCATGTTATATCACTGTTCTGATGTTTTGTGACGGTGACCCTTTCTATGCAGTTTTGGTCCATGTTGTAGCTTTGTTCTGATATTTTTTGGCCTTGAGAGTTTGTATACAGTGTTGGTGCATGTTGTATATCTGTTTTGATGTTTTTTGGCTGTGACAGTTTGTATACAGTATTTCTCAATATTATATCCCTGTTGTGATATTTTGTGGCCATGAAGTTTGTATACAGTGTTGGTCCATATTATATCCCTGTTCTGATGTTTTGTGGCCTTGACAGTTTGTATACAGTGTTTGTCCATGTTATAACTCTGTTCTGGTGTTTTGTGGCCGTGACAGTTTGTATACAGTGTTGGTCCATGTTATATCACTGTTTTGATGTTTTGTGGCCTTGACAGTTTGTATACAGTGTTGGTCATGTTATATCTTTGTTCTGATGTTTTGTGGCCTTGACAGTTTGTATGGAGTTTTGGTCTATATTATATCCCTGTTATGATGTTTTGTGGCTTTTACAGTCTGTATAGAGTGTTGGTCCATATTATATCCCTGTTATGATGTTTTGTCGCGGTGAGAGTTTGTATGCAGTGTTGCTCCATATTATATCCCTGTTGTAATGTTCTGTGGCCTTGACAGTTTGCATACAGTGTTGGTCCATATTATATCTCTGTTGTGGTGTTTTGTGCCCGTGACGGTTTGTATATAGTGTTGGTCCATGTTATATCACTGTTCTGATGTTTTGTGACGTTTACCCTTTCTATGCAGTTTTGGTCCATGTTATAGCTTTGTTCTGATAATTTTTGGCCTTGAGAGTTTGTATACAGTGTTGGTGCATGTTGTATATCTGTTTTGATGTTTTTTGGCTGTGACAGTTTGTATACAGTATTTCTCAATATTATATCCCTGTTGTGATATTTTGTGGCCATGAAGTTTGTATACAGTGTTGGTCCATATTATATTCCTATTCTGATGTTTTGTGGCGTTGACAGTTTGTATACAGTTTTTGTCCATGTTATATCTCTGTTCTGGTGTTTTGTGGCCGTCACAGTTTGCATACAGTGTTGGTCCATATTATATCTCTGTTGTGGTGTTTTGTGTGCATGACAGTTCTGTAGACAGTGTTTGTCCATGTTATAACTCTGTTCTGGTGTTTTGTGTGCATGACAGTTCTGTAGACAGTGTTGGTCCATGTTATATCACTGCTTTGATGTTTTGTGACCATGACAGTTTGTATGGAGTTTTGGTCTATATTATATCCCTGTTATGATGTTTTGTGGCTTTTACAGTCTGTATAGAGTGTTGGTCCATATTATATCCCTGTTATGATGTTTTGTCGCGGTGAGAGTTTGTATGCAGTGTTGCTCCATATTATATCCCTGTTGTAATGTTCTGTGGCCTTGACAGTTTGTATACAGTGTTGGTCCATGTTATATCTCTGTTCTGATGTTCTGTGACCTTGACAGTTTGTATGCAGTGTTGGTCCATATTACATATCTGTTCTGATGTTTTGTGGCCGTGAGAGTCTGTATACAGTGATGGTCCATGGTTTATCCCTGTTTTGATCTTTTGTGGCTGTGACAGTATGTATAAAGAGTTGGTCCAGGTTATATCTCTGTTCTGCTGTTTTTCGGCGGTCACACTTTGTATACAGTGTTGGTCCATATTATATCCCTATTCTGATGTTTTGTGGCCTTGACAGTTTGTATACAGTGTTGGTCCATATTATATCCCTATTCTGATGTTTTGTGGCCTTGACAGTGTGTATACAGTGTTTGTCCATGTTATATCTCTGTTCGGATGTTTTATGGCCGTGACAGATTGTATACAGTGTTGGTCCTTGTATATCACTGTTCTGATGTTTTGTGACATTGACAGTTTGTATACAGTGTTGGTTCATGTTGTATGTAAAGATGTATATCTGTTTTGATGTTTTTTGGCTGTGACTGTTTGTATGCAGTTTTACTCCATGTTATAGCTTTGTTCTGATATTTTGTGGTCGTGACAGTTTTTATTCAGTGTTGGTCCATATCATATCCCTGTTCTGATGTTTTGTGGCCTTGACAGTCTGTATACAGTGTTAGTCCATGATATTTCCTTTTTCTGATGTTTTGTGGCCGTGAGAGTTTGTATACAGTGTTGGTCCATATTATATCACTAGTCTGGTGTTTTGTGGCCGTGACAGTTTGTATTCAGAGTTTGTCCATATTATATCCCTGTTTTGGTGTTTTGTGGCCGAGACAGTTTGTATACAGTGTTGGTGCATGTTATATCACTGTTCTGATGTTTTGTGGCCGTGATAGTTTGTATGCAGTGTTGGTCCATATTATATCCCTGTTCTGGTGTTTCGTGGCCTTGACAGTGCGTATACAGTATTGGTCCGTGTTATATTTCTGTTCTGATGTTTTGTGGCTGTGACAGTTTGTATACAGTGTTGGTCCATATTACATCCCTGTTCTGATGTTGTGTGGCTTTGACAGTTTCTAGACAGTGTTGGTCCATGTTATATCACTGTTTTGATGTTTTGTCGCGGTGAGAGTTTGTATACAGTGTTGCTCCATATTATATCCCTGTTGTAATGTTCTGTGGCCTTGACAGTTTGTATACAGTGTTGGTCCATGTTATATCTCTGTTCTGATGTTCTGTGACCTTGACAGTTTGTATGCAGTGTTGGTCCATATTACATCCCTGTTCTGATGTTTTGTGGCCGTGAGAGTCTGTATACAGTGATGGTCCATGGTTTATCCCTGTTTTGATCTTTTGTGGCTGTGACAGTATGTATAAAGAGTTGGTCCAGGTTGTATCTCTGTTCTGCTGTTTTTCGGCGGTCACACTTTGTATACAGTGTTGGTCCATATTTTATCCCTATTCTGATGTTTTGTGGCCTTGACAGTTTGTATACAGTGTTGGTCCATATTATATCCCTATTCTGATGTTTTGTGGCCTTGACAGTGTGTATACAGTGTTTGTCCATGTTATATCTCTGTTCGGATGTTTTATGGCCGTGACAGATTGTATACAGTGTTGGTCCTTGTATATCACTGTTCTGATGTTTTGTGCCCGTGACGGTTTGTATATAGTGTTGGTCCATGTTATATCACTGTTCTGATGTTTTGTGCCCGTGACAGTTTGTATATAGTGTTGGTCCATGTTATATCACTGTTCTGATGTTTTGTGACATTGACAGTTTGTATACAGTTTTTGTCCATGTTATATCTCTGTTCTGGTGTTTTGTGGCCGTCACAGTTTGCATACAGTGTTTGTCCATATTATATCTCTGTTGTGGTGTTTTGTGCCCGTGACAGTTTGTATATAGTGTTGGTCCATGTTATATCACTGTTCTGATGTTTTGTGACATTGACAGTTTGTATACAGTGTTGGTTCATGTTGTATGTAAAGATGTATATCTGTTTTGATGTTTTTTGGCTGTGACTGTTTGTATGCAGTTTTACTCCATGTTATAGCTTTGTTCTGATATTTTGTGGTCGTGACAGTTTTTATTCAGTGTTGGTCCATATCATATCCCTGTTCTGATGTTTTGTGGCCTTGACAGTCTGTATACAGTGTTAGTCCATGATATTTCCTTGTTCTGATGTTTTGTGGCCGTGAGAGTTTGTATACAGTGTTGGTCCATATTATATCACTAGTCTGGTGTTTTGTGGCCTTGACAGTTTGTATACAGTGTTGGTCCATATTATATCCCTGTTTTAATGTTTTGTGGCCGTGACAGTTTGTATACAGTGCCGGTGCATGTTATATCTCTGTTCTTATTTATTTGTGGCCTTGACAGTTTGTATATAGTGTTGGTCCATATTATATCCCTTTACTGGTATTTTTTGGCCGTGACATATGTATTCCGCGTTGGTCCATATTATATTTCTGTTCTGGTGTTTTGTGGCCGTGACAGTTTGTATTCAGCGTTGGTCCATATTATATCTCTGTTCTGGTGTTTTGTGGCCGAGAGTTTGTATACAGTGTTGGTGCATGTTATATCACTTTTCTAATGTTTTGTAGCAGTGGTAGTTTGGATGCAGTGTTGGTCCATAGGATATCCCAGTTCTGGTGTTTTGTGGCCTTGACAGTGTGTATACAGTGTTGGTCCGTGTTATATATCTGTTCTGATGTTTTGTGGCCGTGAGAGTTTGATTACAGTGTTGGTCGATGGTATATCTCTGGTCTGATGTTTTGTGGCCGTGACAGTTTCTATACAGTGTTAAACCATATCATATCCCTCTTCTGATGTTTTGTGGCCATGACAGTTTGTATACGGTGTTAGTCGATGTTATTTCCCTGTTTTGGTGTTTTGTGGCCATGACAGTTTGTATACAGTGTTGGTCCATATTATATCTCTGTTCTGGTGTTTTGTGGCCGTGACGGTTTGTATACAGTGTTGGTCCATATTATATCCCTGTTTTGATGTTGTGTGGCTTTGACAGTTTGTATACAGTGTTGGTCCATCTTATATCTCTGTTCTGGTGTTTTGTGGCCGTGACGGTTTATTTACAGTGTTGGTCCATATTATATCCCTGTTCTAATGTTTTTTGGCCGTGACAGTTTGTATACAGTGTTGGTGCATGTTATATCTGTTTTGATTTTTTGTGGCCTTGACAGTTTGTATACAGTGTTGTTGCATGTTATATCACTGTTTTTGTGTTTTGTGGCCTTGACAGTGTGTATGCAGTGTTGGTCCGTGTTATATTTCTGTTGTCATGTTTTGTGGTCGTGACAGTTTGTATACAGTGTTGGTCCATATTATGTCTCTGTTCTAGTGTTCTATGGCCTTGACAGTTTGTATACAGCGTTGGTGCATGTTATATCACTGTTCTTATGTTTTGTGGCCTTGACAGTGTGTATGCAGTGTTGGTCCTTGTTATATTTCTGTTGTCATGTTTTGTGGTCGTGACAGTTTGTATACAGTGTTGGTCCATATTATGTCTCTGTTCTAGTGTTTTATAGCCTTGACAATTTGTATGCAGTGTTGGTCCATGTTATATCTTTGTTCTGATGTTTTGTGCACGTGACAGTTTGTATAGAGAGTTGGTCCATGTTATATCTCTGTTCTGGTTTATTGTGGCCTAGACAGTTTCTATACAGTGTTGGTCCATAATATATTTCTGTTTTGATGTTTTGTGCCTTGACAGTTTGTATATAGTGTTGGTCTATGTTATATCCCTGCTCTGATGTTTTGTGACCTTGACAATTTGTATGCAGTTTTGGTCCATATTATAGTTTGTTCTAATATTTTGTGACCTTGACAGTTTGTATATAGCGTTGGTCGATATTATATCTCTGTTCTGGTGTTGTGTGGCCGTGACACTTTGTATACAGTGTTGGTCCATGTTGTATCCCTGTTGTGATGTTTTGTGGCCGTGACAGTTTGTATACAGATTTGGTCCATGTTATATCTCTCGTCTGGTGTTTTGTGGCTGTGACAGTGTGTGTACTCTGTTGGTCTATATTATATCCCTGTTCTGATATTTTGTGGCCTTGGCAGTTTGTATACAGTGTTGTCCATCCATGTTATATCCCTGTTCTGGTGTTTTGTGGCCGTGACTGTTTGGGTACAGTGTTGGTCCGTTATATCCCTATTATGGTGTTTTCTGGTTGTGAGAGTTTGTATTACAGTGTTGGTCCATATTACATCCCTGTTCTGATGTTTTGTGGCCTTGACAGCTTGTATACAATGTTGGTCCATATCATATCACTGTTCTGTTTTGTGGCCGTGACATTTTGTATGCAGTGTTAGTCCATATTACATCCCTGTTCTGATGTTTTTTGGCCGTGACAGTTTGTATACAGTGTTGGTCCCTGTTATATCTCTGTTCTGATGTTTTATAGCCGTGGCAGTTTGTATACAGTGTTGGTGCGTGTAAGATCTCTGTTCTGATGTTTTGTAGCAGTGACAGTTTGTATACAGTGTTGGTCCATATGATATTTGTGTTCTGATGTTTTGTGGCTGTGACAGTTTGTATACAGTGCTGGTCCATATTGTATCCCTGTTCTAGTGGTTTTTGGCCTTGACAGTTTATATACAGTGTTGGTCCATGTTATATCTCTGTTCTGATTTTTTTGTGGCCTTGACAGTTTGTATACAGTGATGGGCCATATTATATCCCTGTTCTGGTGTTTTGTGGCCGTGACAGTTTGTATTCAGAGTTTGTCCATATTATATCCCTGTTTTGGTGTTTTGTGGCCGAGACAGTTTGTATACAGTGTAAACCTGATGGATAAATCCAAACCACAAGTCCAAAAATCATGAAACCATAGGACATACAAAATCAGTTGGTGCATGTTATATCACTGTTCTGATGTTTTGTGGCCGTGATAGTTTGTATGCAGTGTTGGTCCATATTATATCCCTGTTCTGGTGTTTCGTGGCCTTGACAGTGCGTATACAGTATTGTTCCGTGTTATATTTCTGTTCTGATGTTTTGTGGCCGTGACAGTTTGTATACAGTGTTGGTCCATATTACATCCCTGTTCTGATGTTGTGTGGCTTTGACAGTTTGTATACAGTGTTGGTCCATATTATATCCCTGTTCTGATGTTTTGTGGCCTAGACAGTTTTATACAGTGTTGGTCCATATTATATCTCTGTTCTGATGTTTTGTGGCCGTGACAGTTTGTATACAGTGTTGGTCCATTTTATATCCCTGTTCTGGTGTTTTGTGGCCGAGACAGTTTGTTTACAGTGTTGGTCCATATTATATCCCTGTATTGATGTTTTGTGGCCTTGACAGTTTGTATGCAGTGTTGGTCCTTATTGCATCCCTGTTCTGATGTTTTGTGGCCTTGACAGTTTTTATACAGTGTTGGTGCATATTATATCACTGTTTTGGTGTTTTGTGGCTGTGACATTTGTATACAGTGTTGGTCCATATTATATCCCTGTCCTGAAGTTTTTTGGCTTTGACAGTTTGTATACAGTGTTGGTCCATATTATATCCCTGTCCTGAAGTTTTTTGGCTTTGACAGTTTGTATACAGTGTTGGTCCATGTTATATCCCTGTCCTGATGTTTTTTGGCCTTGACAGTTTGTATGCAGTGTTGGTGCATGTTATATCTCTGTTTTGATGTTTTTTGGCCTTGACAGTTTGTATACAGTGTTGGTCCATGTTATATCCCTGTTCTGATGTTTTATGGCCGTGACAGCTTGTATACAGTGTTGGTCCATGTTATATGGCTGTTCTGATGTTTTTTGGCCGTGACAGTTTGTATACAGTGTTGGTCCATGTTATATTCCTGTTCTGATGTTTTATGGCCTTGACAATTTGTATACAGTGTTGATCCATGTGATTTAACTGTTCTGATGTTTTGTGGCCGTGACAGTTTTTATGCAGTGTTGGTCCATATTCATCACATACACGCAATTTTCAAGTAGCTTGATCTATTTATGGACGGCATTTTTCGTGGTTGTTTTGAGCCACACAGCAGAAGCCTTATCCATTTGATCTCGTGGTAGTACCGTTGAACTCGTGGTAGTACCGTTGAACGCGTAGTAGTACCGTTGATCTCGTGGTCGTACCGGTGGATCTGATGGGTGTTAATCTGGTAATGCGTCACTTGCTTAAATAATTCATATAAAAGTCTTTAGTAGACTATATGTTTTGCTTTGTATATTCAACATTTGATTTTATCATAAATAATGTCGAAACCTTATTGTTATAGTTGATCTCACCTGAATGAATCTCTAGCATATTAAATCAGACATACGTTTTGCCATCAGAAAGAACGTATAATTAGTACAGAACTGCAGTGCATTAGACTGATACAATGATTAGAGAGTGCTGCACTACAACATTTAGTATTGACATATGTATCGTCATTGTGGTACTGGTGAATCACGACTTAAATCACAAATAGCAGCTTAAACCTGTGTGTTGTATCAATTAAACATGTAATGAAAATAAATAGAATGATAATAAAAATGAGATTAGTTTATTAAAGTGTTACATATTTGATCATACCTGTACAATACAATATCAATAAAACAACATATACTAAAAAGATCAAAATATCCAGCCATTTCTGACTTATGAGACACTTAATTATACACACCAAACAAAATATACATACATAAGTAAAAATCTATATATATCCGGTATGTTATTGTTAATAATTATACTAAATATGCAAAAAGAATAACCAAAAAAAAAAAAAAAAATACATAGACAAAATTTAATAACAAATAATAAAATCATTATGGATATAAATATGTTAAAAATCTATATTATATTATATTATATTATATTATATTATATTATATTATATTATATTATATTATATTATATTATATTACGCTAATTAAGATAATATTATTGATTTGGTAAAAAATTTAATAACAGACTGTAAAAACTTCATACAAATATTTTTCTTCTATAGAAAGCTTTATAAATGAATTTAGCTAAATTGTCTTGTATTTCTGGACATGACATTATACTGGTGAATTTTGTGTTTGAATCCATATTGTCAAGATTGAGTAAATAAGGGATACATGATTGATAAAATTCCGATCTTAAATCACTATACCAAATGCAATCAATAAGAAAATGGTTTTCTTTTTCGATAGAGTCTTGTGCCTACAGTGTACATTTTCGTTTCGTTTTTCGTCACCGGTATCAGTAATGAATAAAAAATTACGTTGATCATGTAATACACAGTTTTGCACAATTAAATACTATTCAATTATTACCAAGTAATAGGTTTTGTAATTACATCATTAACTGTTTTATAACCCTTTAATGATACATAACCTCCGACATTCTGGTGACCTTCTAGGCTGATGTGTTGGGTTTGGTTTAAACAGTATTTATTTTAATAAAGTTACATACCAATATATAAACAAATTAATTATTTTAAGGATTGAGCAATAAGCAATAATGCTTATATAAAGCTCTCTCCTTGTACACTATTTTAAAAGATACAAATTTAATAACGCCGACGTGATATATAAATGTAACGTCATATCATTATACTGTTTGGGAGGGTCACAAACATATATACACACATTCAACCATTTACATACATATGTTTTATATATGTATTGGGTTTGAAGTACTTTGAACGCATCGTAACTTGAAGCATTTGTTATCTTGGCGATGGCCATGACTATCTGTAAGAAATAAATTACCCACGTGTATTTGAAATATTAATTTCAAAATTCAACATTAAAAAAGATTTTTTTTAATAAAAAAGTATTATTCGAATCAACTGCGTACCACAAAACACAGATGATCGAAAGAAACAGGAAGATATCAATTTATCGGACAGACAGGAAAAGTACACAGAAAAAAAAAGAAGAAAATGTCTTGCATGTACACAGAATGAAAAGTAAATAACGTGCAAAGTATAATGTTCTGGTAACTTGAACGGTTAAATCTCATCTACATCTTGTAGACCATATGTATGTGTAAGACATATTCATATTGTACGTGGGTATACCTGTAACAGGACCGTAGGAAGCATTTTTCAGAGAGAGAGAGAGAGAGAGAGAGGGGGGGGGGGGGTTAACTTTGTATTTAGTCTGCAGTTTCGTAACTTGTAAAGAAGAAACAGATTCTCTCGAGTCGTCCGTGTTACAGAGGAGCTTCTTAGTGTCAATCAAAGTCAGCGAGTCGCGGAATCAATGTGGTCCATCTTTCGTCATTTAAGCGTAATATAAATGTTAACTTATCCATACAAGGTAAATACTATTACTTTATTAGTCATCCAGGTAGAGATAAAAGTGTTAACCCTAAGAGGTGAACTAAGAGCAGACATATTTACTCGACAAACACGAGGGAGAAGTTGTTGTATTCCAAATTAAATTAATCTACCATATGAAATATTTATTGTATAGTTTAAACCCCAAATACAATACACGTAGCACATATCAAGTCTTCTGTATCACATTAAAGACCAAGGGATAGAATATTAAAAATGAATTCGCTATTAAGTAAACTCTACCTTACTGACCGCTCCCTGTAAATCACCTGTCTGTGGTTAGAAGAGCAGACGATACGTGCTTACACAGACGGAATGATACAATGAAGTGAATAGCAGCATGGACAAGTCTGTAAATTTCTTTTATTATCATAAAGAGGTAGGTTATTGATATACATACTAGTATATGTAGAGGAGGAATAGGTCACTAGCGTAAAAATTGCTAGGTAATTAGAATGAATAATAATGTAGCAGGGACGACCTTGCTTAAAAATCAGTAAGTCCTTGGAATAAATATCAGTGCCAGAGAAAAATTGTTAGTGATTAGAAAACTGGTGAATAAATACCACAATTACCAATCGCATACTTTCCAGTCATTGCAAATATAACGGATATATAAATATGTTAATTAAGTTAACGAAATGAAAGTAGTGAATAGGTCAGTTTCTTTTTGACTGAACAGAATAAAATGATACGTAAATGAATAAATAGAGAAATATTAGTAAGTTCGTGAATGGAATTTCTTATATATGAACGAATTAGAATGAAAGAATGTAGAATCCGCCAAAAGTAGTGTATGCCTAAGGTGCCTGGATGTAGATGTACTTAGTGCAATCTGCAGTAAATGAATCTTTAGGACAAGTAATCAGGAAACAGATTGATTGATTGTTGTTTTACATCACTCCACGATTATTTCACTATATGGTGACGGCATCTGCCTGATGCATTGCATACAAATTTAGACCTTTGCAACGGACCCACCCGAAGCAGTGAGGGATCTTTTACGTGCCACGCCTTCCGTGACACGGGACCTCGGTTTTTACTGTCTCATCCGAAAGACAGAACACCGGTGTGCCCAGGGCGGGTGTCGAGCCCGGGACCTCTCAGTCACGAGCCGAGCACCTTATCCACTAAGTCACAACGGCTTGAAAAACATTATGTAATGACGTAATTCGTGTCTCTACATGTACACATGTAAGACTGTGGTAGAATGGGACAGTAATATGCTTTGTCATTTTATTCAGGACTAGCACAGACACTAAAGTTAGGGTTATTTTACTAAATTTTAAACTTCATTTAAATTTAATTATTGCCATATTAGGCAATAACAAGACTATATGAGTCATTATTGATATTGTGAAATAGGAAACGACACTTTGTAATTACACCTGACATGGCCACGTTGTACGGAAATGTGTTTTATTGTTCAATCAATATTGTTATTTTAAATTGAGATATTTATATTTGCAAGCTGTCCACACACATCAAATACAGTAACTATTGTGAAAACTGGAAAATCAAAATCAATTAAAGATGTCTGGACATGGAAAAAAAATTAATGTATATGTGGTTAGATTAAGATATGTGCCACTGTATGACAGATGTGTATGGATACACAATACTGTTTAATTATTGTATCTTACTTCCTAAATCATGTTTAAAAGTATTATATATGCTGATTAGAAGAAAAAAAAAGTTTTTACCATTAATTGTCCTGATCAATGTTTTCAGACCTACAACATCAAGGATGGATTTAATGGGGACCAAGCATATAAGAGAGAGAGAGAGAGAGAGAGAGAGGGGTGGGGGGAGGGGGTTCGTTTTACAAACTGGAACATTATATATATAGTGAAGTGGTATCATGAATGCGTACATCGTATCTGAAATAGTAATATAAAAATAACTACATATAGGTTGAGTCCACGGGATATTCATAAACAGTGCGTATAAATCTACCAAGTCAGTGCTATCAGGGTTACAACGTCTTTATGTCTTTGGTATTCATTGTACTAAAACTGCTAGTTTGTCTGTGTGCTGATAAAAAAGGTCTGTGTTCATCTGAAGTTGGACAAAATTATTCAGCATTACCAGTTATAATTTTTTTTGTGTGTGCAGGGTAGTGATGAGTAAAAGTGCAGTGGTTGATCCAAAATTGTATAAAAGAGATGAAGTTTTTAGCCATACATAAGTACTTAAGTAAAAAATGATGACAATAAATATATCATTCACTGTGTAATCTAATGATAAAGTTAGGACAAACACAAACGGGCTTAGAGTGGGACAATACCTTAATCATTCAGAGATGGACTGAGAGTCTAAGATAAATTTATGCTCGACTTGTTTAATTAGATAAAAACTTAGAAAGTGATTTGAGGGACATCCCCTCCCTGAATCGTGCTATGAAAAATATTAGACAATGTTCATCAACCTAATTATGTCAAATATATGTGTGTGATTTACTTGTTTATATCTTCAATGTATTTCGTAAATCTTACATATGTTAAATTGTTATATTGTGAATAAAGAGACCAAATACTGGTAGTACATGTAATTGCACACTTAACAATTTCACAAGACACTATGAATTTTAAACTTAATCGTTTATTCAATATTATATTATATTATATTATATTATATTATATTGTATTATATTATACTATATTATATTATATTATATATTATATATATATATATAGATTATCTAGTATATATATATATATATATATATATATATATATATATATATATATATATATATATATATATATATATATAATATATATATATATTGTGAGTATTGTCTGTTAAATCAGGAATTCATGCTATGACGCATTGCCTTATGTAAAGATTGCCTGTCAAGTCAGGAATTCATGTTATGACGCATTGCTGTAAAAATGTAAAAATTGCCTGAAATGTCTGGAATCCATGTTTTGAGGTATTGCTTTATGTAAAGATTGCTTGGCATATTGGGATCCTTGTTCCGACGCATATCTTTATGTAAAGATTGCCTGGCATGTCAGGAATCCATGTTATGATCCATTGTCTGACGTAAAAATTGCCAGCATATCAAGTATCCATGTTATTCCCCATTGCCTTATGTGAGGAATGGCTCGCATGTCAGGAATCCATATTATGATCCATTGCCTTATGTGAGGATTGCCTTACATGTCAGTAATACATGTTATGATCCACTACCATATATGAGGATTGCTTTACATGTCCATAATACATGTTATGATTCATTACTATATGTGAGGATTGCTTTACATGTCAGTAATACATGTTGTGATCCATGTCCATATGTGAGGATTGCCTTACATGTCCGTAATACATGTAATGATCCATTGCCATACTTGAGGATTGCCTTACATGTCCGTAATACATGTTATGATCCACTGCCAGATGTGAGGATTGCCTTACATGTCAGGAATCCATGTTATGATCCATTGTCTTATGCGAGAATTGCCTCACATGTTACGAGGAGGCAACCGTCTGTAGGCCCCCACCTTTCCTGGTACCAGGGTATCAGCTACGAGGAGGTCACAGTCAGTTGTGTTCACTCGTTTATGAGAATAAAGAATCTGAATCTGAAGTGTAACACTCGATCATTGAAACCAGATGCTATACCTAAGCAATAATTATTGTATCATCTATAGCCGGAGAAAAGGGAAGTTTTGCGACAGTACATGGACTAGTCTTAAGCCCAACGATTTATCGCCCGTGTCAGTGAAAAAGGAGTTATCTATCATAAGTTTCATACTTATATTTTATGTTTATAATACGATGGAAGTTAACAATACAATTGAAAATTATACAGTGCACCAGCTAATATTGATGAGCTGCAAAAATTTAGTAAGACAGTTCATCTATCGAGATATTAAGGTATAACATCTAAAATACCGGTGTTATTTAGTAGTCCCCCCCCCCCCCCCCCCCCCCCCCGGAAAATGGTTATATAGTAGTCTTTCCTCTCGAGGAAATTTGGCTATATAGCCAGTTTCCCCTCACTATATAGTGAATTTTTCCCCTAATGTGAAATTCCGGATTTTCTTTTTACACATACGTTAATTCAACTCGTTACTTTGTTAACGTTAAAAAAGAGATTTCTATTTAAAACAGAGACATCTCATCTTTTGATAGAGAGATATCTCCATTGAATTTAGAGATATCTCATTTTCTTAAATACAGATGTCTTCAATTTTAATCTCTTTTCCAAATACAGATGTATATATTTAGATAAGGTATATAGATGTATCAAAGGAAAATGCAGGTCAGCTTTGAATATGGGTGTGGACCGGTAATTTTTGACAGAGTTATTGCCCTTGAACATAGAAAATTTCTTTAAAATGACATTTTCCGCTCATTTTCTCTTCGAAGGTTTAATTTAGAATAGAGATATATCTATTAGAATTTCATTCGAGATATCTTTATTTAATCCGAGACATCTCTATATTTGCCAGCGGAGAAAAAGAAACAGAATTTCGTTTTTATGCCCCGGAATGATATTCGGGGGCATCCAGTTTTTGATCTGTGACCTGTGTGTGATTCTGTGGTAAAGCCATTGACTATATCATTTGTACCCAAAGGTGTAAGGCTTTGGAACTTTGCGTATAAATTCCTTGTGATGAGACCTTTCATTTGGGGCCATGACTTTTGACTTAGTGACATTGACCTTGGAGCTTGACCTACTCTTCAAAAACTTTAACCTTGGCTATATCTTTTATACTGAGAGGTGTAGGGCTTTGAAAATTCCTTGTGATGAGACTTATCATTTGTGACCTTGACCTTGAAGTTCGATCGACTTTCTAAAAACATTAGCATTGGCTATAACTTTCCAACCGTTACAGGTAGGGCTTTCATATTTCACATGCGTACTCCTGGTGATGCGCCTAATCGGTTTCGTTTAGCCCACTGGAAACGTGTTGTTCAGTGACGAGTCTCGCGTCAGATAGACAACAACGTGTCTATCGACGTCGTGGTGAGCGATATTCTGACGCTTGCATAGTGGATAGCGTCATATTCGGGGGGTTGGGGTGTTTGTTTTTGTATGGACGGGGATATCTGACGGCATGGAAACACCTCTCATGGCATTCTTACAACAATAAGATATCGGGATCTGGCCTTGGTACCAAACGTCCTTCCTCTTACCCATTAATGTAACTTGGCGTTGCAGCAGGACAACGCGGAGCTCCTTGTTGCTAGGATTCGTCATGACCTTCTGACTCACAACGCCCCAGTTCCTGATTGGCCACCATACAGCCCAGATTTGTCGTCAATCATTCCATGTAACGGATGCAAAGGAGAAGTCGAAATTGCATCAGCCAATCATGGTCCATGTCGGTCACATTTGTTGAGGGATCGGAATGAAAATTACATATCTGGTAGAAATTCTACCACTACTACTAGAATGAATGACATGTCATGAAAGATATGTATTCGCAAATAAACAAGCTTTTACAATGAAATAATAGGAGAAAATACCACACTATGGTAAATATACAAAAAGAAAAGACTTGTACACATTTACAACAACACTTAACATTATGTAGAAACCCCTTAACCTTAACACTATCGGTTGGATCCACAGGCTTATACAATTGTACATTTATATTTGATTGATACAATAAGAACGAAAATATATAATTTCCAAACAGTTGCGTAAAGGGGGAAAACTACTATGGGGGAAAGACTACTGAATAGCAGTTTTTCCGTCATGGGGTAAAAACTACTATATAGCCATTTTCCAGGAAAAAAACTACCATGGGAAAACTACTATAAAACACCGGACAAGGGGAATTTCAATCCTCATAACATATAAAAGCTAAGAGACAAGATCCGAAATACAATCTTATTATACACTACTTGACAAAAATGTTACCTATTCACAGAGGGATGGACAGCGAGTGATAATGGAAGCCACGAACGTCTTTATGTCGATTGGTCTTCTGTACATCTCCCGTGCTTCGAATATATCATCGGCTCAACTTTCCTTACCTACTTTAGTGCAGACATTAGTAAAACTGTGTCATAATTTATCAATGGCAGTTCTTTGCCAGGAATCTAGGCAATGGATGACACATTAAGGCATCGTCCGTTTGATATTTGGGGGGGGGATTTTTGGAAAAAAAATTCTTGACAAGATTTTGACTAAAAATAATCTTGCCCAGAGACACAGTGAAAAAAAATCTGCTCCAATAGACTAGTGTAATCTCAAATCATACTTTGGAAAAATTAGGTGTTAAAACTTAGTTATACATAACACAACAATTTATGTTATTATGATCTTTTGTTCTTCATCAGTTCAATCATGGACAAACCTACCATACTTGTTACTTGAATTTCATGGCAAGATTTATCGGCTGATAATTTGGATTCCTATTGGTACCACTGCGCACCTCTTACGAAAAGATTTTTTCCTATATTGTTATGTGGGGGATTTCATGCATTCTTTTCAAAACTCTAAACTTTTTTACCTCAGTGAGATGTTCAATGATACCTCTATCTACATTTACATGTATCTTGACGACATCTTAGTTATCGATAACCTGGATTTTGAAAGATTTATTACTGACATATACCCACCTGAAATTCAGTTAAACAAAGACAATATTTGTGATACAGAACACTTTTCTTGGATCTATAAATTAAGATAATTAATAAAAACATTCATACAAATATTTACGATAAACGTGACGATTTTAGATTTCCTATTGTAAATTTCCCATATTTGGTCACAGATATCTCTACACTCCCACCATATGGTATTTATATAATTCAGTTGGTTCGATTTGCCAACGCCTGCACTAATTATTTGTAGTTTCATAAAAGAAAAAAGAAAAAATGCAAATAACGTTGGGACTTTTAACTCAAGGTTACATGTATGATAAACTTAAAAAAAAAACCTTAGGAAAGTTTTTAGGTCTTATTCAAAACTTTTATCAAAATTTGGAAAATTGGAAATATTACTTTTGTAACAATATGTATTCAGTGGAATTTCCCATCCCACTTTCTTCGATGATCTTGTGTACATACTTAGGAGGGTCTAAGGCTCCGATAAGTTTATCTCGTTGGGTTTCAAAATAGTGAAATGTCTTCGTCATCGACAATATGGCCCGGAAATAATCAAAAAGACAATAAGTCTTGTATTTTGCTCTTCTACATTCTTTTACAGATGCTTACTTGAACGTTGTACGCTGACTAAAAGGTCGATGGTGATTATATGGTGGGCCTTATTGAAACCTTTTTTGGGAGAAATGGTACTGAATCTCGTTACCTCTTACTGTAAGTTGAGACTTCTACAGACCATGGGTCTGAACTCCCTTCCAGATAGGCAGAGCACGGTTTACTCATGTTGATGTCAGTTATATATTTTTGATATCTTGGTCTTACTCTGCATTACTATTCGTGTTAATATTTTTATGACCTCAACTTAATAAACTTACTGATCTTTGCTCTCTATATGGAGGAATTTTTATAGATACTTAAATGTTTGTCTATTGATTATACTACTTTTGTGGTAAGTGGGAAGGAGGGACCGTAAACTGGTTAGCCACAACAATTGATTGACTACTGTCATATCAATTGACCAAATTAATTCGGTATCGCAACTGCACTTGAGAGGTTTTGTGATGTCTTTTGGCAAACGATTACCTTATTGATAGAGCATTTCCGTGGTGATTTCTGTCATACGGCCGAGTCAGATGCTTTTATCTTTTCCTTTGAGTACTGTTATGTTTGTACCCGATATATGCCAAAAACAGTTCATGTGGGGCAAACTGATGATATCCCTCACACACTCGCACCCCTACAACTTCCTACCCCCTTCCCTCCTCTCCATTTCGCTCCTTATCTCACCTTCATTTCATCTCGTTATGAAATTTCAAAATATATGGCATCAGTATTATGGACTAAAAGCGTAAACACAGCAAAAGTATGGAACACTCCCCGCACCAGGACAGAATACTGCTATATAAATATTGAATGTATAAAGTAATGCATAAATGAAAAAAAAAAATGTGTCAAAAACTGAATGATGGTGTTTATTATAGAATTTGTATTAATATACAACAATATTTTATTGGTGGAAAAAACAAGAACATTTTTTGCTCGGACTCTATTGAAAAAATTACCATGCTAGAAGGTCGAGGAAAAATAATCTGGCCAGCCCAGCCCCTTGAACGCGCTACCCCACTGTTGTCTAAAGAAAATTCACGGGAAGACCTATTACCCAGTAAACTGTTCTCTTTTGTGTGCATGTCCTGGGTGATTTTTGTCATACAGCTTTTTCTCTACTATAAATTACACAGTACATGCCACCTTACAATGTTCTCAGTATGAAATAATGTACGGAATTCGACCTATATTAATTCGCGCACAGTTAACGCATGTTCCCCGAAAGCACTGTTTTTCGGTTGAAATAATTATATGAACTAAATAGTATACAGTATATATGAGTTTGATATCTCTCCTTTGAGGAGGGCAGAAATAAACACAATGCGACAAAAGCAAGGAAAATGTCTTGAAAATACAAATAAAAATCCGAATATTTAATATTTCGAAAAGGGCGACTTTGTGTTATTGAAAAAAAAAACACCTCATGATGCGGATATGTAGGCTATATATTGCTGAATACGGTAACAATCTTGCGACGTACAACGTATAAGAAGTGAGTGTTCCGCCCTATTCACCAAAATACACTTAACATGCTCACGCGGCTGCATGTTAGAATCCCGAATGATATCACAATCTTGATGGATACTGTAGTCACAAAACAATGTGAAGCTTTGAAAGTGTCACGTGACTCTTAGTGAACCAACATACGGAGAAACCAAAACAGGTCAGGACATCACAGAAATACCAAAACAGATCAGGACATCAAAGAGTTCGATGTAGATACGCAAAACAAGGATATTGAAGTTCGCCGCTCAATGCGTTAACGTCAATCACCAGCAAAACGTCGCGAAGGAACATATAAATCGCGTACATGCGGAAATTCCCACAGTTTATGTGGTACAAGTAAAGTTAAGCGCATACTCTCCGAAAGAAATAATCATAGTACAACCGAGTACAACGTATTCATAGTGGACTAGCCGTCACAAAACGCCACGTGGATCGACAAAATCATTATTAAACAAAACTGCGTTGTCTGTAATTCAACAACGACCTCCACCTCTGACTGATTTGATAAATTTTATATGCCATATACATTTAGAAAGCGTCAATTCAGCGATTTACGGACTGAAAAAAGCATTTCTTATATACATGGCAGATAAAATATATATCAAATCTTAAACATACACTGAAAATATGTTTTGATTTCTTTCTTTTTATCTCGATATACCGGTATGGGAATTTAAATAATTCAAACGTATTCATATCCTTCTGTCTCTGCTTGTTTTGATTTTAGACAAACTAATGAGGATTATTTTAAAAATATGAGAAAGACATACATGTACTGGCAAGTCACATATTAGTATCATATTAAACATTTACTAGTAGGCCACATTGTCACTTTACTCACGGCTGTTGTGTTGTTAGATTGAGATTTCCCTCATCTACATGTAGATCTATTATGGGACGGGAAAATCCTCATATAAACATTTACATCTTTAATTTATGCATTGATGTATGTAATTTAATTCTATTTAATTTATTTGATGTATTGTAATGTATATATTAAGGTTGCATTTGTTGTGTCTTGGTGATGAATTGCCTGGATCATTGAGATTTACGGCTTTATTTGTAGAAAATAAATCAAAACAATGCTGTAGTTTTGAACAGGATAACATGAAACATTTATTATATAAAGAACCAAAACATGTAACATGGAATCCGGATATATAATACTCCTCCCTTTTTAAGTTTGAAAATTTTTAAAGTTATAAAGTTTTTTTGAAAATGTTCTTTGCAAATGTTCTATCATCATAATTGTATTAATAAAGAATGAAATTAAAAATCATAAAATTATTCTTGACTAGAATTTTTCTCTATCTAAATGAAAATGGCATATGATTATGAAATTTAACAAAATATATGAACAATCAAACATGAACACAAGTATAACATATAAGCAAAAGAACCAAAGGGTTCAGATTGGTGACACTGGGATTATTATGCCCATTCACTGTGTACCAATACTACAAATTCAAACGGTCTGGAGCTTTGCGGATCCTGACTGGGTTACGGCGCGGCTGCAGGGTAACACTAGATTCATTTTGCTGGCTGCGGCGCGGCGTTCTGGTTTCACTTTGGGGTTCTCTCCCCTGATCAAGATTTGGTGAAGCGACTTGAGGTGCGTTAATTGGAAGAGATAACGGTTGTGAAATAGGTGGATTCAAAGGCGGAATGTTGACAGTAGATCTTTGATTTGCGATGTTTTCAGTTGCAGGCGTTAATTGGTCAACATGTCGTCTCCAGAGTGTACCATTTACATCGGGTATGACAAAGGTCGCGTTTGAGAATGTATGTTTCCATATGTCCATTTTTTCCCGTTGTTGCGATAGTCGCGAACACTGACTGGATTACCTGGCGCAAATGTACGGATTTTGTTACCAGTATATTTCGAAGATTCCATCTGAAACTGTTTACGGAGTACAGTTTGCGTAACATCTGGTTTCATGATATCCATCCTAGTACGAATATTACGACCGTAGAGTAGAAAAGACGGTGATTCGTTCGTCGTTCCTTGGGGTGTAATACGATATTTGCTGAAGAAAACGTTGAGCTTTTCGTTAATTGATCCTTCTGAAGCAGATTTGATCGCTCTTTTGAAAGATTGTACGAACCTTTCCGCTTGGCCGTTTGTTCTGGGGTGAAACGGAGCGGATGTAATGTGACGAATAGGGTTGGATTCCATGAATAAACGAAATTCATCTGAGCGAAATTGAGGTCCGTTGTCACTAACTAGTTCGCTGGGAACGCCTTGACGCGCAAATAGTGTACGCAATTTGTTTATTGTTGCAGTTGTAGTAGTTGTGCGCATGTCAAAAACTTCGGGCCACTTTGAGTATGCGTCTACTACTATCATAAACATAGAATTGAAAAACGGCCCGGCAAAGTCTATGTGTAGACGGTACCAAGGTGCTGGTGGTAGGTTCCAGGGGTGCACAGGTGCGGCTGAAGGTGCACTCTGTACTCGCTTGCATCCAGAGCATGCGTTACAAGTTTGCACAATGGCTTCGTCCATTTTTGGCCACCAAATGTAAGATCCAGCGATAGCTTTCATTTTCACAATTCCAATGTGACCTGAATGAAGCTCGGACATGACTTTTTTCACGTATGATAACACGATTACCCCATGTTACACATCCATTGTAAGCAATCGACTCACTGCGTCGGAAATAGTACGGTCTGAGTTGATCATCGGATGTATCTGGAAAGTGTCCACGTATGATGTAGTCTAATACCTGTGACAAAACAGGGTCACGTTGAGTTTCTTTACGGATTCGTACACATGAAACGGGTAAGTCACTGAAATGAGTACTGTAGAACATTTCAACGGGGTCATTATCAACAGGGTTGACTGGATCAGCAGGTAACGGTAGTCGAGAGAGCGCATCCGCGTTAGCATGTTTCTTGGTGCCACGAAAGTCTATGTCATATTGGTAACCTGAGAGGAATAGAATAGAATAGAAGTCCATTCCCACTTAGTAGATTTGTTCAGCAGTTCATGAAGTGGTCCGGCTACGCTAGAGAGATTCTTTATGAAGCGATGGTAGTAATTAACTAACCCGAGAAATGAACGCAACTGAGAGACATTTTCAGGGCGTTGAGCTTCTTTAAGTGCTTTGATTTTCTCTGGTGACTTGTGTAGTCCTTTCTCATCAATCTCATGGCCGCAATAGCTGACTTTTTCCTGGAAAAATTCGCACTTTTGCAGATTGACACGGAGTCCGTACTCTTGTAAGCGATCGAGTACTTGTGCGGGATTGTGGAGATGTTCCGCCTCTGTGCGACCGGATATGATGATGTCATCAAGTATGACCTGCGTGAACGGAATATTTTGTAATACTTGTTCAATAGCTCTTTGCCAGAGAGCAGGTGCCGACGCAATTCCGTAGTTTTGAACAGGATAACGTGAAGCATTTATTATATAAAGAACCAAAACATGTAACATGAAATCCGGATATATGACAGCATTAATCTAATCATCTCATTAACACTGGATGGATTCATCACATAAAATTCTCCCAGAAAAAAAATTGTCATATAAACACTGCTCACACCGATTGTATAACAAGGAAAATCTAATAGTTTGTGATGATTGCCGTACTTAACAGAATGAAGAGAGTATGCCAGTTTTCGAGATACTCAAAATTTGTGTAATTCTTTATGCATTGAATGAAAGTTTTGTGATATTATGCATTTATTAACGGTTCAGATTCTCTGTTGTGTTAAAGCAAAAATCATTCAGTGCAGAACGGCACTGTTTCATAGTTGAACATCAACTTTTATATGATGATTGTACACTGCATATTTTTTCTGTGGACCATACAAAAGTTCCAATTTATGTTTAATGGAATATATAGATTTCTAGTATTGTGGCATCGATAGTAAATGTAAGATGGCCATGTGTATACTTTTAATATGTTCATGTATGATAAAATCTTAATGAGAGCACCTTCTTTTCTGTAAACTACAGTCTCGACTGCCATTACATGTTCCAGTACAAAATTCGTTTGAAGTACAACTTTGATGTACAATTGCAAAGAACGTTTGCCATTTACTGCTATATTAAAACAACATTTACGCAAGCAAATCTATTGTTATGTGCATGTTGAAATTTGTGTCTCATGTAATGTGGAATTAAAACAGTGTAAAGTAAGTACATTTCACTGATACGTTATATATGAAATATGAAATATATGAAATGTGACAACCTTTTTATAATGTATATAAACAGAACCATTTAATCATTTAATGATCTGTTTTAGGGATGAATTCGTTTTGACCAAGTCTATGAGAAAATCAGGAATGGTGATAAGATGTTTGTGGATTATGGCGATGGTACTAATGGATATATGTGAAGGTATCTCTTAACTATCAGGAGTCATATGTAGTTAAACACCTTTATTTTGCAATCTTCAAATATTACGATGTATCTTTCTTCAGAGATGAAGACTGGTCGTGTCTTTCACGGAAGGTTGGCCCGTAAACCGGTTAACCACACCATTTGTTTGGCTTTTGTCAAATTAAATGACCGTCCTAAGTCGGTATCGTAATTGCACTACAATCAAATATTTTTGTAATGTGTTAAATGTTCTATTATATTATTTATATCCATGTATTGTATAGCTCCATGGTGACTTCTGCCACATAACTGAGCCGGTAACTCCTCTTTTTCTTTCATCAGCACTTTTTTTATTTTCGTTTAAGCTCCATGTGTCAGTTACTTCAGTGATAAATTGTCACAACGTGCTGTCTGGCGTCCGTCCGTCGTCCTCCATGAACATTTGTTTTATTTACTTTCTTACATTTTCAACTTCTTCAGAACCAATGGATGTCATAGGTCAACAGATTGAACATACCAGAAAAGTTGGTGTCCTAGAATGTGTTGTTGCTATTGGTCTATTAAAACATTCGACGCTTGTTTGACTTCTTTTTAATTTTGCATATTTTCAGGTAATTTATTTTACATGTTTATTGTAGGTTGATTATGATGCATTAATTTAGTGTATTACATCTGATTTCTATTAAATAATTCTTAATGGAAAGAATTTGAAAACAAAAAGCATTTGTAGGTTATTTTTACAATTGTTAGATCAAAAAGAGGAAGGGTATGATATTTACATGTGTATGATTGACTTCTTTAGAACAAATGAAATGATTTTGATGAAACTTATTAGGGAAGAGGACTGAAGTTACCCTACAAGTGTTGTTGTTTTTACCAGATCCGTCCAGAGATGGATCCATGGCGAAGGACTTTATCCTGAGAGAGTATCTTCATTTGACAAAATTATTCTTTAGACCGGACGCATAGATCATCAATCCGAATGCAGCAGAGTGATCTAGAAGGATGCCTTGTGGAGTGTTGTTACTTTTGGTTTCTTTCTGAAAATTAAGATATGTTTTTGGACTTCATAGAGGATTTTGTCATTTCTGCAAATTTTGAAATCTATGAAAGTGTTTTTAGAATGATATGGGTTTTTTTAGTTCAATTTTGAAATAAAAGTATGAAAAAGGAGCCTCAATTATTTGAAATCAGTCTTTTTCTTCCAATTTCTAAGTATCTTTTACGCTCAAGGTAATTAGGTGAACGACATAGGCCTACTTGGGTTCCATTTTTGTTGCCTTATTCAATTGATTACAGGAAATTATTTTGAAAATATACATACTATTCATACGTACTGAACATTTTCAATTCAATTAATTCAATTCTAAAAACAGACATGTGGTTTTTTTTTCTTGTGACTCCATTATGAATGTATTGTGTTATTTTCAAATATTCATTATAATTGACAATTACTGATTCATGATAATGGCATTCAAGTTATTTACATCTCTGTTAATAGATCTGATGTAAATATTTATCATTTTCTACATAAATTATTCCAGATACACCCAAAGAGATACCTCTGGTGTGTCTCCCTATAGTTTACCTTATAGTTTAAGTGTTCATATGTATCAATTAAAATAAATGAATACTTTACCTTTGACACCATCCGAAAATGGTGTGTATTTGCAAGAATTTATTGCAAAGATTAATTTTTTGAAGTTTATATAAGTGTTTATTTCTTTGTTCCCTTGTTTAACCACTAGGCCGGTGTCACTGCTGAACACTGATAGTCCCCGTGGGAATCATAAGTCTAGTTTTCAGAGTTTTTGTACAGAGGGTCAACTTGTTAGTGCTTTTGTGTTGGAATGAAATATATACTTAAAATTTTCAGTCATGATTTTATGTAAATCACTCTAAAACTAAGGAATATTTCCCTCATGCATAGCTCTGTCCTTAGAATGATTATTTGGTTCACTTTTGGGTCATTTTGGTTTCAACACTGCTCTTCTAATATTTGTATTTTATGTGAATTCGGCCTCGAGCATCACTGAAGAGACATAAATTATCGAAATGCGCATCTGTAATATTAATGTTTTATTGTTGAAACCTGTCATGATAGTGTAACAAGAATAATTGAGTAATGTTTTGGCATTTGCAGGGTTCCAAGAATGTAAAAAACTACAGTGTGCACACCAAAGTCCTTGTATGTCCGCCATTATAACGCACTCAAATGGTTCATTGACGACTAAAGAGCATTGTATATGTACAGGAAGTTATATTGGCCCTCGATGTGAATGGGAAATGACGATCAAACCTGTTTCAATAGAAGCCACGAATGTCATGGTTCAGTTATTATGTAATGCTTCTGTATGTTATCCAGATACAGAGTTAACGAATTTTGAATATAGTTTAGTATATTGGACTAATAGTTCGAAATATTCGTGTTCCGTGAGGAGTCAGACTGAGATTAATATGGCATACCTTAATGATCTCATGCCAAGCACTGCATACACCGTCTGTGTGAAGTCCGGACTATTGGATTGGTGTTCACCATTGTTCGATATGTACAACACGACAAAGGAATGCATAATGTTACAGACACTGTCGCCATCTCACGTTGACGATCCTATTTCCTTTGAATCTCTCGTTGTTCTATGTTTAACAGCAATATTGGCTTGTTCGATCATTATACTTATATGTTTCGTAGCTTGTAAAAGAAAGGTTCTTTGTAAACGTTACTCTAAACTTTCTGGTAAACAGAATATTAACGGGGACATTGAACTTTCTGCAATGTTAAAGAATGAATATAAGCCATATGAACCTCCGTCCATTCATGCGCCATCAAGTCCTGGCCGACTTCACCATAAAATTAGCCAAAGGAGTACGGGCTTTGCAACGTTCTCTGCAAGAAATAGTAGGACCATAGCACTGAAAAGTGTGATGGAATATAACGAGGATAATAGTGAAGAAAAGGAAACAAGTCTTATGTTAAAAGACCAGAGAACACTGTAATCGAAGTACATGTATTGAGATTTCTTGTCAAATGTTAAATTATACTGACTTTGTATATTAATAAAAATCTCAATTTCTCATGTACTTAAATCTAGACTTTGGGTTATTTAAAACGTCGTAGTTCTCCGAAATATTGCCGTCACCACAGGTGGTCCCAGTATAGAAAAAAAATATACCTAAGAGAGTAAACTTCTTGGAAAATTATCTTCGAAAGGGATATGTATATATAAAGTGTTCTAGAAAGATGTAAGATTTGTTTAAGTTCAATTTAAGTTCAAATTGTAAAACATTTTTTTATTTATTTGGGCGGGGGGAGGGGGTTTGGTGGATTGGAGTTTATTTTTTTGCCAACGCTAGTATTGTGTTACTCCTGCCGTCCTTTCCTTATTCAAAGATTTACAAAAACACACACCCCATAAACCATTACAAAATTGCAATATTTTTTCATAGCATTGATGCATTCGATTTGATGTTCTATGCGACCAGTTTTTCAAAGGTAAGTACCCTCACAGCCTAGTGAAAGAATTAGGATTAAATTCAACTCCAGGAAATCCTACTTATACTCTCACGAACTTTTCGGTTTCGGAAGTACTCGAGAATCATAAATCTGTCCTCAATACGTTTGGTATTGACTCAAATAAATTGAATTTAGAACTTCCATATTTGTACTGTATTCCAAAAATGCACAAAACTCCGTACAAACAACGCTTTATCGCTGGTTCCTCGAAGTGTTCCACAAAATCTGTATCGATGCTACTCACAAAAATATTATCAGAAATTAAATCTGGCCTTCATAGATATTGCGAAACAGTATATTCCAGAAGTGGAATTAATCAAATGTGGATCCTTAGAAATTCAAAAGAGTTGTTAGAACATCTAAAATCAAAAAGTTTTACTAAAATTCACTCCATCAAGTCCTTTGACTTTTCGACTCTGTACACAACGATCCCTCATCAGAAATTAAAAGACAGATTAGCGGAAATTATTCAAAATGCATTTACTAGTAAAAACGGAAGCCGCAAATTCAAATATATAGTAATAGGCCACGATAAAACTTACTTTGTTAGGGAAAATTCTGATTCCAAAAATAAATACACTGAAACAGCTGTCATTCAGATGTTGAACTTTCTTATCGATAACATTTTTGTGGTGTTTGGAGGTAAGGTTTTTCAACAAATTGTCGGCATTCCAATGGGCACTAACTGTGCTCAGCTTCTGGCTGACATATTCCTTTATTCATACGAAGCTGAGTTCATTCAGTCTTTGCTTTCGCAAGGAAAAAAAACAATTGGCTCTTGGCTTCAATTTTACTTACAGATATATAGATGACTTGCTTTCAATTAATAATCCTTCATTCGCGGATTACCTTAGCATCATCTATCCAAGTGAACTGGAGGTCAAAGAAACCACAGAAACTAGTAATTCTACTTCGTATTTAGATATTATGTTGTCTTTCGACATTAATGGTCAACTGAACACCTCACTCTATGACAAACATGACGATTTCAATTTCGTTATCACAAACTTTCCTTTCATAAGGAGCAACATTCCATCATCGCCCGCATACGGCGTATTCATATCTCAGTTAATACGTTATTCCAGAGCATGTTCAAATTACAATGACTTTGTTCTGAGGGCTAGGCGACTTTCATTTAAGCTGCTCAACCAGGGTTATATATGTGCTAGACTAGCATCGTCACTGAGGAAGTTCTACGGTCGTTACGAGACTCTTATTACTCCATATGATATCTCGTTATCCAGACTTTTAAATATTCTGGACTGAGACCGAATCCGATCACTTTACACAGATTTGACACCTTCTATACTAGAAGGTTACCCACTTCGACTTCTCCATATATATAGATACATATGGAATTCACACGATTTGACTCTTTCTACGGGGTATATGTGACGGGTGTTGCTAGCAAGCAGGAGATGCTCACTCTCCCCGGGCACCTGATCTCACTCCATCACAGGGGTTCACATATCCTCTTCAAGTAGACATATTTTGTTATTTTCCATTTGTTTTTCATTTTCACTGATTTTGTATGTCCTATGGTTTCATGATTTTTGGACTTGTGGTTTGGATTTATCCATCATCTTTACATTGCATATGTTGTCCCGCGCTCGGATCCAACCACTGACAAAACTGATCAATATTTGTCGGGGAAACTGAAATAATTCATCAAAATCTTTAGATCTAAAGGAGATATCCATCAAAACTTGTAACTGTATATTAATGGTTTAACGCTCCTCCTTTCCTATCTTAAAAATATTTAAATCATTCATGTATTCCATTTCTTTCTCATTACATTTGCACAATAAAAGCAATTAGAAGACAAATACCCAAAACCTTAAAACAACCCCTTAAAATAGACAAGGTGATACCCCCGCCATTTGCACTGCAACAACTGTGCTATAATAGTATCAATGATTAAGCACCGCCATATAAATGTTATAATAAATATGTGATAAAAGTAAGCAGAAAAAGAAAAACTAAATGCAGATTTTGGAATATCCTTGATTTACATGATCCAAATCAGGAATACTTGAAATAAAGCATATATAAGTACATGTACAAATTTGTCATGTGGATATTTTGATGGGAGTTGTAGTACAAAGGAATTGATGATAGAAATAAATGAGAATATAAAGAAAGTAACGGGTTGTTAATCCTTTGATAGCTATTTTGAATATTAATGAATCTATATTAATTCACACTGACACTACATGTATAATATTTTTCTTGCACAGACGTAAGTCAAATTTTCGATTAAATGCGAATTGCCTGTTCTTGAAGAATTACCGTGTCTCCTGATGTTACAATACGCCGATTATAGTGAAAATATGTGATAACTTTAAATTATGGAAAATGAGAAAACTGAAGACATCTGACAAAGCTGTATGACAACAATCACAGAGGATATACGCACAAAAGATGATAATAGTAGAATATACACTGAAAAACGACATTACAAAAATATTCGATTGTGCTGCGGTTACGATACTGACTTAGGACGGTCAATTGAAGTAAAATACGAAAGTAACTGGTGCAAACGTCATTCAGTTGATGTGGTTAACCGGTTTACGGGCGCCCACCTTCCCACTCACCGCAAAAGCAGCACAATCAAAGGACACACATTTAAAAATTTATAAATAATCCTCCATACAGAGAACAAGGATCAACGGGTTACTCAAGAAGAGAGGTCATAAAAATTTTTCATTACACGAAAAGTTTATAGAATGATATGTTGCTATCAAAAATATATATGAGGCGACATCAACATAAGTAAACCGTGCTCTGGCCGTCTGCAAGCCGAACTCAGATCCTTGATCAGTAGGAGTCCCGACTAACAGTCAGAGGGGACGAGGATCAAGACCTTGTCTCCTCTGAAAAGGTTTGGACAAGGCCCGTTATAGAGTCCCTACTGCCCTGTAAGTCAAGCAAAAGTCTGCATTGGGTTGTGGAGGGACCCAATACAAGCCATTTGCACTGCAACAACTGTGCAATAATAGTATCAATGATTAAGCAACGCCATATAAATGTTATAATAAATATGTGATAAAAGTAAGCAGAAAAAGAAAAACTAAATGCAGATTTTGGAATATCCTTGATTTACATGATCCAAATCAGGAATACTTGAAATAAAGCATATATAAGTACATGTACAAATTTGTCATGGGGATATTTTGATGGGAGTTGTAGTACAAAGGAATTGATGATAGAAATAAATGAGAATATAAAGAAAGTAACGGGTTGTTAATCCTTTGATAGCCATTTTGAATATTAATGAATCTATATTAATTCACACTGACACTACATGTATAATATTTTTCTTGCACAGACGTAAGTCAAATTTTCGATTAAATGCGAATTGCCTGTTCTTGAAGAATTACCGTGTCTCCTGATGTTACAATACGCCGATTATAGTGAAAATATGTGATAACTTTAAATTATGGAAAATGAGAAAACTGAAGACATCTGACAAAGCTGTATGACAACAATCACAGAGGATATACACACAAAAGATGATAATAGTAGAATATACACTGAAAAACGACATTACAAAAATATTCGATTGTGCTGCGGTTACGATACTGACTTAGGACGGTCAATTGAAGTAAAATACGAAAGTAACTGGTGCAAACGTCATTCAGTTGATGTGGTTAACCGGTTTACGGGCGCCCACCTTCCCACTCACCGCAAAAGCAGCACAATCAAAGGACACACATTTAAAAATTTATAAATAATCCTCCATATAGAGAACAAGGATCAACGGGTTACTCAAGAAGAGAGGTCATAAAAATTTTTCATTACACGAAAAGTTTATAGAACGATATGTTGCTATCAAAAATATATATGAGGCGACATCAACATAAGTAAACCGTGCTCTGGCCGTCTGCAAGCCGAACTCAGATCCTTGATCAGTAGGAGTCCCGACTAACAGCCCGTTATAGAGTCCCTACTGCCCTGTAAGTCAAGCAAAAGTCTGCATTGGGTTGTGGAGGGACCCAATACAAGATTTATGGCCTTAGTGATGATCTCGGGGTCATATTGTCGATGTCGAAGGCGTTTAATAATTTTTGAACCCGCCGATATGAAATTATCGGAACCTTTGACCCTCCTTAGTTTATAAACTATATCACCGTTAAAATTGGGATGGGACACGTATTGTTGAAAAGTCACATTTCCAAATTTAGATAAAATGTCTGAATAAGATCTGAATAAGTTTTTCGAAGTTTATGATATCTATAACCCTGAGTAAGAAGTTTAAAAGTAATCTTAAAATTTTTTCCGTGAAAATCCAAAACGTTAGTGCAGGCTCTAGCAAACCGAACCAATTGAAAAATATATATATACCATATGATGGGAGTCTTGGGACATCGCCATCTAGATAAGGGACATTTACAATAGGAAATCCAGTCGTCACGTTTATCATATATGTTGGTATGAATACTGTTGTTTATGATTTTAATATTTAAGCCCAAAAAGGTCTTTCCTGGTCGGAAGTGTTGGCTTTGTTTAATTGAAGTTCAGATGGATAAATGTCAGTAATATAGTTTTCAAACTCAGGGTTATCGATAACTAAAATATCATCAATTTATAGAGGTGTCATTGAACTTACCGATAGGGTCGAAACGTTTAGAGGTTTGAATAGAATGCATAAAGTCTCTCTCATATATAAAATATCTCTCTCGTATAAAAATAAATCTGCTATAAGGGGAGCGCAGTTAGTACCCATAGGAATCCCAATGATTTTGTTGATAAGTCTTGCCATTAAATTGTACATAGATATTATCAATCAAAAATGTGATGGCATTACACAACTCAGTACAAGTCCAGTATTTATATTTATCATATTGTTTGTTAGAGAAAAATTTGAAGTACAGAGATATGATTTAGACTCTCTGATGAAACAATTTGGTTTTGATTAAGTCATGAGGTAGAGATGTATATAGTGTCGATAAATAAAAAGTAGAAATGGTATTTGCCTTAAAATTTCTCAAGCGGAATTTTTCAATGACTTCTTTAGAATATTTGAATTATTTTGAATTTGAATTTTAGACCAAATGTAATTGATGTTACTATCGCTAAAGACAACATTACAGTACTTGATAACACGGTCATTAACTGCAGTAAGAGCGGAGGTAATATGTTTAGAAAGCAGAGTTGTAGAACAATGAATAGGATTTTATATAAAACGGGATTTATATGGATTTTTGTGTAATTTGGGAAGCCATTACATAGATGAAAGATCGTTTTTATCAATGCCTTAATTGAAGTTACACATAGCTTTACAATGGTCGGATAGGATATTGTCTTTAAGAAAAGGAAGAATAATGTAAGTATTGATTATCTTCAACTAATTTTATTGCAGCATTAATAAGGGTAAAATTATAATGCTTCCAATCGTATGGTCTTGGCACATTCTTTTTGTCCTTTCTCTCTGTGATGTAAACCTTGGCAATTAGTCTTGAACCATAAGAATTCGCCAAAACAAACGATATAACTTTCTGTACAGAATAAATTCTTCAGGCATCCATTGAAGTAAACATCAATGTATTCTTGTTTTTATTTGTAAAAGGTATATTATTTTATGTTTTCGTCTGATAATTTTAATATATTTAATATGACTCCGTTTAGATATCACTAACATTTAATTTGAATATTCATCGTCATGGAAGATTGGAATACCTGTTATTTTACATATTCGATTCATCTTAGTCAAGGACTGGAATGACGTACTGAAATCCCTACCTGTCTGTAATGAGGGTGCACGGCATCTCTTTGAAAGACAAAATAAATGTTACATTATGAATTTGTGACAATACTTAATATGTTGCCCTTTCTCAAAGTTCCTTGTCTACACAAACCAAATTAAATGTCTCCTGAGGAGCAAGGTTCTATGAATTTGTATCGACGTGTTCTATAAGTGGACCTAGTATCTTTGATATCATACAAGACGTGCATATATAATACCTTAAAGCGTGTTTACCGATAGGGATTAAGGATTTTGTGTCAAAACTAATGATTTAAGGATTAATGATGTCTGTCGTTAAGGTATATATGAGTAGTACATTCTACGAAGTCAGTCATTCTACGCAGGATAACTAAAGCTGGTAAAAATGAGAACTGCTTTCATCCTTCTTGCTGTCTGTGCAGGTAATAACATCGGTTATATTCTATATAAGCAATAAGACTTCAAAAAGTTAATAACGTCATTTGGGCACCAAGTAGAATTTAATATAAGGAACATAATGCATATTTTAGGCAAACAACCGTCATGAGTGATCATATAGCCATATTGTAAGTACTCCCGAGGATCGATAAAAACATCTTTTCTTGTAAATCGTAAGATATGTGTAACATTGTGAAGGAAAAAGAGGAGTTACTGTCTCAGTTATGTGGCAGAAGTATCCAAGGAACAATATTGTTTTAATACGCAAACTTTTAACCTGAAGAGAATAGTATTACATTTCTCTAGTTAATCACCTAGTTGGTACAGTAAATGCCTTACCATAGAAAAATTAATGTTTATTGACATAATCTTTATTGATACTCTGTATGGCGATGGCGACATTTCTCTTACAGTCGAGGTAGATGACTTCTCTCCTTTCCTTATAAAAATTAGTAGATATATATATATATAGAATCCTGGCTAACTGATGTCTCTGTGTTCTCAAGTGAGTACTACGTAGGAAAATACGAGAAAATATTTGTGAAATGTCCTCCTAAACCAAAGGTTTATTTGTCATTTATCATTCATGTATAACAGATGACCCTACATTTCGACTCAAAGTGATTTTTCAAATGTAAATAATAATATATAAGAGTTCCAACATATTCAAATTAATATACAAAAGTGACTGATCAAATATCACTGAGTTACTGGCAATGGTGTGCAAAAATGAACATTCAAAGAACCTGGAAAATGAAATGAGATCAGATACCGTAAAGGAGTTAAAATAAGATAAAAAGTAAAATGCGAAAATAAGTGAGGCAGTGTCTCTGTGGCACCACAGCAATTAAAAAAGTGGTTATTCATTAATCAAATAAGAGGAAAAGTGCTCGAGAGCAGTGCATGTCTCCTTTTTGGCTTGCCATGCCGGCCATAAATGCCGTTAATATGTAAACTACACAAAAATAGTTTACTAACACATTCACAATAATAGACCACAGTATGAAATACATAACACTGGGTTATGTAAGTTTTAGGCATTTTAACATCTGAAGTCATATCTAATTAAACATTCAGCATTGCTGGTTCAGTCATTGTTGTTTCATTGTTTTGAATATCAACGGTTTTACAAAAACAAAGTAGTGTTTGAATGACTTTTATCTATTAAATAGAAAAGTATAATGCAATTCAAATTATTTTGCATTGATTTGCAGCTGTCGTCATGTCAGAAACGTGCCATGACGTTTCCGAATGCAGCTTGACGTCATGCTCATCCGGTACATTGATCTGTGAACATGCTGAATGCACATGTAAATCAGATGCACCTCAACCTGGAGGATGTAAGTGAAGTATACAAAGTTAATGTAATAGTCAAGATTAATACTGCTTTTTTTTCTAGCTTTTATAATCACTTGATTCTTTCTAGTTCTTACTGATGCTGGTGGATTGTGTGATGGCGAAATTAACAAGAAAAATGTATAGTTTCTCACACTGAAAATTATCTACCTCATATATCTCTCTGTCTTTAAGAGATTTCTGGTTCTGGGTTTGACTTAAGTGTTATTATACCCTTTTTCCTGATGTAATGTGACTGTGACACTTTCTACACAGTGTTTGGTCACATTCATGTATATTACAAAAATATTCGATTGTGCTGCGGTGATACCGACTTAGGATGGTCAACTGAAGTAGCAAACGTCACTTAATTGGTGTATTAAAGTATCACAGGAGAGATGTTTCGTAGAAATACGCATCTTATTAGCTAAATTATTGAAGGTATAAACAGTTTCCTGTTTTTATTTATTTATTTATTTTATTATTATTATTTTTTTTTTGTTTTTGTTGTTCATTTTAACATCACAACATTAGAAACATATTGTGCATATTTGAACTTCTGAATAATCATAATCCAGATTTACTTTCTCTTGCACATATTTTTCGGTCAAAAACAAAGACGTATTGATTTAGTTTGGAATATGCTGGTCAAGTATATAGATCATTGTCGTGTTTGTAAATATGCATATTAACTTCTTAATGATAAAAAATACTTTCACTTTCTTATTAACATTTGTAATAGTTAAGTCACAGCACATATTCTATATTCTCGAAGAGACGTCTTGAATTCAGTTGTCGAGATAGTGTCGTACACAGAATGTTCATCGTTAAACCTCCCGTTGAAATATGCTTACCATACGCGGCACCTATCATTGTAGAATAATAGAACTCGATCAGGAGTCGATTTTATGTTCTGGTTATCAAATTGATATGGTTATTCACGAGTTATAACTCGCCGACAGTTTCACAAGTCCACAATATCTGACGACGCGGATAGTCGTTTTACTCCTTTTTAACTACTACGATTATTTTCAAGATTGATACATGTATACATGTGTAATAAAATAATCATCTTTTACACCCGAATTTCAACAACATCCGTATGATCTGCGTAAGACACGTTTTAATCAATCGAAATGTCAGATACTTCTACTAGTAATTAATATCTATGTTATATAAGTGCATAACTAACTAATAATGTTAAAATAACTATGCGAAAAAGACGAGAGAAGGTGTTACAATCTGAACATAAACTCTCTGAAAGCATGTTCAAGATTTCGGCGATATATAAAACGACATGTGTTTGACAGATGTATATACAAACACTCGCACACAACTTTAAACCATCTAAAACCCATTACCATTCTTATTGCTGCTTGCTTACTAATGACATGTAAAAGAATTTTACGACATCTGTTCATTTTAAAACGACGCATGAAACTTTGTGGCAAATTTATACCGGTCACATCTTGTGGTTTAGACTCGTGACAGTGTCACAGACAAATTGCAAAATTTCCGGAAGTTATGTTAAGAAGCATTTCTTTCTTCTTTTGTGGCGGGAATGAGGAAGAATATGAATATAACTCCCGGACACCTGATCGAACCTCTAGATCTAGGGTACATATGTTTTCGTTTCTGTATTTGGATATCTCCTTCGGTTTACGGTACTCATTGTACTTTTATGTGTTGTAAAGTGTAATTGTTTGCTTTATTTCTGACATTAATATAGTATATAATAACATTTCTGTTGTAGCTTGCACCAGCCGTGACGACTGTATGATGGCTCATGGTGATAGGTGCGATCATGGACATGGTGGGCATGGACATCATGGTTTATGGCATTGTGTCGATGGTCATTGCAAATGCTATTAAATAATCAACAAATTTAAATATCATTCCTTTTTGAATATGTTGTCTGGTTACTGTATTGCGATTGTCGACAAGATACTGAATTTACCAGAGAACTATATCATAATTACATAAATAGCAAGGATGTATTAAATAAATCGATTTAGTTTTCTCATCACTTGTTGCAAGTGCAGTTCGGAATCATATTACAATGAGATGCAGTCCTAACGTAATATTATGTTAACATGAAGTTTGGTTTCCTCGTGCGCTCAGGACTGCTGAGCACACGCGTTTTCGTTAACGCAGATTTCCACGTGAACTTAATTTCAAGACCGCGTTAATGCGCCTGACTGTCGCGTGAACGCGCTTGACCGCCACGTTCGCTTGCTTACAACTTACTACTCACATTAACATAAACAAGAGTTGACATTCAAAAGTATTATACGAAATTTCCGAACATTGAATATAATGAAATTTATTCTAATTTCATCATCATCATCATCATCATAATAATAATAATAATAATAATAATAATAATAATAATAATAATAATAATAATAATAATAGTAATAATAAAAATAAATACATAAATAAATTAATTAATAAATAATGAGGAAGAAATAGATATATAAATAGAATAATAAAATAAAAATTAATAAAATAAAAGACCAAGTTTTTTTTATATATACTTTAGTGCATGTCTACGCAGTATTTTCCTATGTTACATTACACCTTAATGCGGGGTATCATTTTAACATTACAACAACGTGAAGTTTGATTTCTCATGCGCTCAAGACTGCTGAGCATACGTGTAATAATAATAATTATAATAATAATAATAATAATGATGATGATAAAAATAAAAATAATGATAATAATAATAATAATGATGAATATAAAAATAATAATAATAATAATAATAACGTTTTGACCTCATTGACAAATTTAATAATACTTGCAGATATCTGGATGACATTTTGGTTATCGACAACCCTGAATTCGAACAATTTATATCAGAAATATATCCACCAGAGCTCACATTGAATAAAGCTAATACTTGAGATAAATCTACACCTTTCTTAGATTTAAACATCAAAATTATCAACAACCTTATATATACTAATATTTATGATAAACGTGAGGATTTTGGATTTCCTATTGTAAATTTCCCTTACTTGGATGGCGATGTCCCTCGACTCCCATCATATGGTATCTATATATCTCAATTAGTTCGATTTGTCAAAGGCTGCACCGATGTTTTGGACTTTCATAAACGAAATGTACAAATTACTACTAAACTTTTAACTCAGGGTTACAGATATCACAAGCTAAGAAAAACATTCGGCAAATTCTTCAGATCTTATTCAGAACTTCTGTCTAAATTTGGAAATATTTCTTTTCAACAGTATGTATCAAATGGAATTTCCCATCCTAATTTTTACGGTGATCTCGTATATAAACTAAGGAAAGTAAAAGGCTCCGATAACGTTATTTTATCATGTAATAAAATAGTCAAACGTCTCCTAAATAGACAATATGATATTGAGATCATCAAAAAGACTATAGGTCTTGTATTTGGCCCCTCTACAGCCTTATGCAGACTTTTACTTGAACGTTGCACGCTGACTAACAGGGCGGTGGGGACTATATGACGGGCCTTGTCCAAACCTCTTTCAGAGGAGACATGGTCCTGAACCTCGTCCCCTCTGACTGTTAGTCGGGACTCCTACAGATCTAGGGTCTTAGCTCGCTTTCAGACTGGCAGAGCACGGTTTATCATGTTGATGTCGCATATATTTTTATACCATTATGTTTTTTACAATACCTTACGTGTTTATATTTTTATGACCTCTCAATATGCGATACCTGTTGACCCTTGTTCTTTACATGGAGGATTATTTATAAATTTTTAAATGTACGTCTTTTGATTGTTCTGCTGTTACGGTGAGTGGGAAGGTGGGCCCGTAAACCGGTTAACCACACCATTTGTTTGGCTTTTGTCAAATTAAATGACCGTCCTAAGTCGGTATCGTAATTGCACTACAATCAAATATTTTTGTAATGTGTTAAATGTTCTATTATATTATTTATATTCATGTATTGTATAGCTCCATGGTGACTTCTGCCACATAACTGAGCCGGTAACTCCTCTTTTTTCCTTAATAATAATAATAATAATAATAATAATAATAATAAATACATAAATCCATTAATTAGAAATAAATGAAGAAGAAACAAATATATAAATAGATTAATGAAAAAAAATGTATAAAATTAAATTTAAAAAGTAACTATGCTAGGTTTTTTCAGTCTAAACAGACAAAGATTTTCATAAATACCTAAGTGCATGTCTACGTATTCCTTTGTTATATTACATATAAAATCCTTAATGTGGGTAGTCATTTTAACATTTCATTTAATGCTCGTTTATATGGCGACATTCTCGGTGATTCTGATAGATCCATTTTATTTCCTCCATCTGTACCACTGCATAAAAAGAATTACAAATGTAGGCATGTGAACGTGCGACAGGACTGAGCGCACGTGGGGAATAAATCGCGTCAACCCGAATTTCCTCCCGCGTTAACGCACGGAGCGCACATGCGTCCGGTCGAACAGTCCTGGCACGCGTGCTAAAGCAGTCCTTGTGACCGCTTTTCGCGTTAACGTGTATGTTATGTTAGGACTACACGCATCTGTATATGTATATACTATAGCTGTATGACCTGAATTGATAAGAAAAAAACATATTTTTTATATTTATCTTTCATTTTAAAATTCATTTCATAATTGAACTTTGAAGTGCATGCCACTGTCGTTGATCCGTAATAATATGTATTTGCTAAATTCAAAACTACTGATTAAAATCTTATATCTTTTTATTGATCTACTTACTTTGTGTGCTTTGTACAGACTACAACAGATGTTACCACTGGAATATGAATGAAAAGATAGTTTGAAAAGTTGTATTGCAATTTCAGTTGTAACAATTTATAATTGTATGATAGAAATATAAAGCTATATTAAATTATTACGTTAATAAGTGTATTGGGGTGCAACAAGCCCATTCGTGCTGCAAACTTTCAAAAGCACACGCACAACTCCTTATCCTATGTCCTTGATAATGTGCCGTTCTCGTCTTAGCAAACACCATCGATAAATCAACATACAGGAGTCAAATCGTCAGCTTTCGTCAGCGGGACAAAGCATGGACCTTTGTAAAATTATCTTTCTTCCTCGTTTTTCTGCAAAAATAAGCAATGAGCAATGCACTTGTGTTTATTATCAATATATCAAACATAAACGTGACGTGTCGCGGTTGCGTTCAATCGAATCAGTAAGATGGACATTCATGGTCATGACATGGGGCACTGAACATTTAAGGTGTATGTCAGATGCTGAGAAAGCCACACCCAACATGAATGTTCAAACACATTCAGTTGATGCAATGATATTTCAAAACAGTACATGAATACGAGATTTACAAAAAAAAAAATCAAAACACTGGAATAAAACAATAAAGAAAATGTTAACACATTAAATTCTGAATGACAGAATGTCGAAAAATCTGAAAGTGATCATCGTAAGCGAAACAAAGCAATGCAAAGGGAGATACACTTTCTGGAGTTTGTTTATGCTTCCCCCTTTTCTATCTTCTGTTTAAATAAGCATTTGCTGGTGGACTGGTAGTTTCCGAAGGCATCATAAGTCTAGTTTTCAGTGCTGTTGTTCTGACAGTATACTTTTCAATGCCTTTGTACTGACGTGAAATATATACTTAAAATTTTCAGTCATGACATTTTGTAACCCTCTCTTAAAGAGTATTTCCTTCATGCATAACTCTAATATTTATTATACAGTCATTCCTTGATTAATTCAAAGTATCAGGTAAAACATCTGTTAAATATGAATCACATGTATTGATACGATTGAATAACTATTGTAAAAGAAGTCAATATTTTTTAATCTGTTTAAATCTTCCTACCTGGTTATTATTATTAGAATGATCAATATGACTGTGCCTATCAGAGTCGACAATGGCATCAACCAGTACAGTTTCTTTATGTCATTCTGACAGCAACAGGACATCGATGGATGTGAGCTACCAACATCAGAACTAGTGGAGGACATAAGGTGTGCACCACCGTCTGTGATAATGCTAATGGTAACAGTAGTTGAGCCCAGTAATTTATCTCTGTCCTGTGCTAATACCTTCACTATTTGTGTTTGGTTGGTATCAAGAGCCGTAGCTAGTGTCACACTACCTTGCAGACCAACATTAAAGTATGTTGAACTTGATTTCGGTTCCTTCCTATACAAGATGACACTACCACGATCTTTATCAATAGCGGTTAGATTAAGAATGTTTGTGTTAATAGGTAATCCGTATGGAATATATATCCTATAATTAGTAAACTGAAAGGAGGGTGCATTGTCATTAATATCCTGTATTGTAATAACAAATAAAGCCGAGTCCATCAAATTGCTTGTGTCATGAGCATTCACATAGAAGAAGATAATCGACGGCATTTTATTATCATCCACATCATAATCTGTAGAAAACTGTATAATACCACTGTCTGGGTTAATATACAACGGCAATTTGCCTAAGGTAGGTCCAGGAGCACTACTTATTGAGTACGAAATGACGTCGTTCGCATCGGGATCCAATACAGTATAAACAATGGATTTCAGAACAGTGCCACTCTGAATAATATTCAAGTTAAGGTTATTAGAGCATTAACACATTCTTGTCAAATAAAAACCTGACTCTTACAAAATTATATTAGCAAATTTTTGTTGAAAATTTTGAAAGTCAAGGAAATTCTCACTGTGTAATGAAAAGGCAAATTAAAGTATGGTGTCATACACTTTTACAACCCCCCAACAAAAACCGAAAATAAATAAATGAAAATAAATAAACAATATAAACTGATACAATTAATTGGGATTAGACTCGTCTTGTTAACTAGATCAATAGCAAGATAAAAGATTCAACGATAAACTGTAGTCTAATATCAAATGGAAGTCAAACCTATTTGGGGGTAAACACCCCCCCCTTGACAAAAAAAAAATACAAAACAACCCCCCCCCCCCAAACAAAAAACCCCCTTCATAACAAAACCAAACCTTTTAACTGACAAGGTTTTCGTATGGAGTTAAGTGTGAAACAATTAGATAAAATAATTGAATTATTGAATTCAATTCGATTATGTGTTATCTACAAATATTTACCCTATATTTGTTTTTAGACTAGAAACAAGTACTTACTGGTCCTTCGTCAATAGTAAAGAAGTATGTGTCTTCTTTGGAGAATTCTGGTGGTTCGTTCACATCTGTCACGGTGATAGTCAGTATATATTTTGGTACATCAAATAATGCTGTCCTCTTTCGTCTAAATGCTGTTGCTTGATGATGATTTCCCAGAGTTGTATTTGAAGAAAGGTACGGGACAAATTCTATGCTGTAGTGAGTACGTTTTTCGAAGTCAAGTTTCTTTCCGTGCCTTAGGTAAACCGAATTACCTGATATAATTATTGATAAAACAAAAAATTGAAGTCAATATATATAGTTCGTTACTTAATTGACCATCCTAAGACCATATCGTAACTTCGGTGCAATCGAATATTTTTGTTATGTCGTTCTCTGTTTTTATTTTTTTTTACTATAATCATGTTTATGTGCATGTCCTCGGTGATTTGTGTCAGATGACTACTGTTTTCTCTCCAAATATATATCAATGTAATTTAAATAAAAATAATATTATATTTATTATTCATACGCCTTGCTTGAAACCAATAAAGTTTGCTCATTTTTAAACAACATTCCCATCAGGAATCATAATTGAACTATGCTAACTTTTCACTACACAGATAATCTTCGTAACAAAACTTGATATATAAATTATTAAGAAGACTGCACACTCTTTTTACACATACTCAGCTTTTTGGCCTTTTCTCAGGTAAAAGGCAAATTGGCCGAAATTTTGTGAACAGAGAGTGTACTCTTTTTTTTTTTTTTGACCTGTTAAAGCCACATAACACTATACACAATTATAGCGTATCATCACACAACAAACAATACTATAGCTAATATATTCAGTATGTATGGTCAAAGGCAGAAGCACTTACAGAATAAAGCATAACAGAATATGTGTGATATTTTCAAGCACTTTTTTGAAAAATATTAACTCTGTACCAAAGAATTTGATTTGATTAAAAACCGACTAATGTTTTTAAAATTTTTCCTTCCTGTCATGCAACTTCTTATTTCATAGTACATTATATGTATATATTTTATCGTTGTCTTACGATTTCTACTCATCCGTATGGAATACTTACTATCGGTTTTCACTTCGAAATTAGCATCTGTGTCTGGCGGATCAAATATATATCTGTAAGTAACATCAAATGGATTCTCCAACATTAGTTCAAATATTCGAGTTCCACCTTCAGTATTTTCCGGTATGGAAATATTGCTTGGAAGATTCAGAATAAAATCTGAAAAAGTGATAACTTTTTCACCATATGATCTGGCATATAAATTTTAAATAAAAGATATCATCATCATCATCATCATCATCATCATCATCATCATCATTATTTACCTTCAATTTGAATTACATTATAATTAATATTTTACTCTCATATATTTCAATTTAATAAGATAACTTATGTAATACAATTTAAATCCACGGGGTAATTTAATTAGCTTCTGTATCTAAAGTAACCAAAGATTCGTATACCTACTTGTTGGTAATTCGTTTTCGTCTTGACATACAACATCAAATATCAAAGTACACATTATTACAGTTGTGATTATATTCATTGCCGTGTTTGTTATCAAATGTACAGTTTAAGATGGCAAGACCTGTATTATAATCCCAATAATATATATGAACATATCACGGGTTGCTGCCCTCTTGTTGGACATATATATCAGAATACTTGGAACGTTTCCAATAAATCTGTTCCCAAGGATCTATCTCAGTGAAAGCCGACCAATGACAAATGCTCGAGGTAAATAATTTTGTTCTATCTTTCATTTTTGACATGTCGGTTCAAGATGTACATTAAAGTTACATCAAATGAATGCTGTTTCGATTAAGGAGTATTGAAATGATGTTTCAGGCTTAGATCGATGTTATTGATTATGTATAACCAGAATACTACCGTGAAATTTGCTTCAAATCCTATATCTGACTGGTACTAAAATCATTTTAAATAGTCGTAATAATCAAAACATTTAAATGGGTTTATATATATATATATATATATAACTGTAGAAAATGCGGTCAGGGGGCCTTACCTTCCGGATTCTAGCATCTGTGTGTCAGGCGACGTATGAACGTCCACTAACGCATTCATAGATAAGGGAATACAAAATCTCCCCTTCGTCTAAATTATAAAAAATATCCGTTCCCCTTCAAATGCCCTGCCACATTGTTACGGGATACTGATGTAGCTGGGAAGTAAAATTAAAACTGATTAAAACCAAGTGGTATTTACTTGCAGGAAACTTTCCTCGAGTTCATTCCAAAACTTCTCTAGTGCTCTTCAATACTGGTTAGCAAGCAATACAATAATTCTCTTTTTGGGGTGGATTTCAACCATATCTAGACGATCTGTGCACAGCATTTTCTCAACAACCCAAATGCAAAACCTTTCTGCGAGTGAAGTCGAAATGCGACAATATGCACGACTATAATTTCGCAAGTACTAGGCAAGTAACGGCCTATATTTTTAAGCGAGGTAAGCTCCTGTCACGAGTTTTCACGATTTAATGCTCGTCAGAACTCTTTGAGTGTCGCGCAAGGGTTGCATTTACAAAAACATTTTGTTGCCTGGTGTTGTTGCGTTGTAAGTAAACATCATGACAAAAATAAAAGTGACTTGCCGAGATTAATAAAACTTGATGACTTAAAGTCGAAAAATTGGCGTAAACTGTCCTTAAACGAGTTAATTTGGGCAACTTGTCATTTATAAAACTGTAAGTTGATAACTTTATCCGATTTCCCTTATGTCAATTTTAAAATAAATCGTTATTAAGTAATATTTCCATGAAAATCAAGAATTATTGACATCATTTTTGTTGATTTGTTGAAATAAACATACTACTTACGAGAAATTTTATGTTGAGTTATTGTTTTAAAAGAGAAAACTGAAAATGATAGTAGTGTAATATACACAGAAAAACGACATTACAAAAATATTCGATTGTGTTGCGGTTACGATACCGACTTAGGACGGTCAATTGAAGTAACAAACATCATTCAATTGGTGTGATTAACCGGTTTACGGGAGCCCATCTTCCCACTCACCGCAAAAGCAGCACATTTAAAAATTTATAAATAATCCTCCATATAGAGAACAAGGATCAACAGGTTTCTCAAGAAGAGAGGTCATAAAAATCTCATTACACACGAAACGTCTATAGAATAATACGTTGTTATCAAAAATATGAAGGTGACATCAACATAAGTAAACCGTAATATACCAATAACACCATTTGTTTGGCTTTTGTCAAATTAAATGACCGTCCTAAGTCGGTATCGTAATTGCACTACAATCAAATATTTTTGTAATGTGATATATGTTCTAGTATATTATTTATATTCATGTATTGTATAGCTCTATGGTGACTTCTGCCACATAACTGAGCCAGTAACTCCTCTTTTTTCTTTCGAAATCGAGTTATCAAATACACATTTGTATGAAAATCTCGAAATATTGACTTTGTAAGACGTAAAAGGTTTAATGACTAATAAGTTTGTAAATGGAACCATACAAAATAGGGAAATGAAAGACAGGGGTTTGTTTGTTTGTTTGTTTGTTTTTTGGGGGGACAGGGTTTTGTTTTCTTACTTTCTTATTCTGTATCCTCCTTGTCGTTATTCGATGTAATAAATGGATTTTTTGTAATAAATACATTGTTTTCATAATTTTTGTTTAATTTTTTTTTTTATTTTTTTGGTATTTTTGACTGGAAAACATAATTTCAGAGTATAAGGTAATTGATCATAAATTTAAGAATACAATTACTAACAAGCAAAGAAAAAGTGCGGCCAGTAACTGTAGGAATGTGAACATTTTTCTTGATCTTTTAAATCCAGCGTGACCTCCTAATCAAGGCTCTAAAATAGTGAACATAACCACAATAATTGATCTAGTTTCACTTTTATTATATACAAAAGACTAAAAGCAGAACTCTTGCTTTACTAGTATTTTGTCATGTAGTTGCTTTTTCAATTCCATCAATTTGATCGCTTGAAAACTTAAATCCCCCATTTAAATAAATAGGCATTCAATATATTACTGCTTTTAAACATGATTAGATCTCGTACCACGCATAAATATGATTTGATGTAAATTTTACGGTTATATATTTCAAGGTAAGAACAAGCAATTAAAACAGTTTGAAGTACTTCTTCCAATTTTTAAAACAGTTTGAGTAAGAGCATTTATTATATGAAACTCTTTTATCCCGGGCACCTGGTCTCACCTCGATTTTATTGGGGTTCGCATTTGTCTGAATATGACACTAAACACGATATTGTCCCCTTTATTCCATGGACTATGAGATATGGTTTACCCTTCGGTACTTCTTCGTTTTTTACTTATCCTTTAATGAAAAGAAACCCCCACCATTGCTCCTGAATCCTTTAATGAAAAATGAAATGATATTAAAAAAAGTCACCCAGTTAATAAAGGTAAAAATTGAAGAAATACCGAAGGGTAAACCATGTCTCATAGTCCATGGAATAAAAGGACAATATTGTGTATAGTGTCATATTCAGACAAATGCGAATCCCAATAATAAAATCGAGGCGAGACCAAGTGTCCTCTGGTTGCATGAAACACCCAACGCAAAAGTCCTGCAACAGCCTTTCAAGTCCAGGAGGTAAATACATTAATATACACGCACGACCACACGAAGGAGACAACAACACGAAAGAAAAAAGAGGAGTTACCGGCTCAGTTACGTGGCAGAAGTCACCATGGAGCTATACAATACATGAATATAAATAATATAATAGAACATTTAACACATTACAAAAATATTTGATTGTAGTGCAATTACTATACCGACTTAGGACGGTCATTTAATTTGACAAAAGCCAAACAAATGGTGTGGTAAAAAACCCCATTAATTCTTTTATTAATAATAAAAGTACACAATGTACAAACTTTTTACTTAATTTTCATTGGTTCATCTCATTTCTCATTACTGAACCAGGATAGACATTCAGGGTGTGGAAACTATCGTGATTTTGTAAGACAACAAAATGTTGGGCTCCCATTGGGTATTACCTGCTCTCACTTATATTAGGCCTGTTTTTGAGAGGGATTTACTACATCAACTTCCATATCCTGAGCATTTCGAACTCATTTCCTTGTTAAGTGACATAAAATATCTAAATAATATAAAGACAATTCGTAACCATCAATTTGAAAAGTAAATTATTGAAATTTATCCATCTGAACTTCAGTAAATCAAATCCAATAAATCTGATATGGTAACAAAATTCTTATGGGTATAAATTACAATTACTTATCAGAATATTCATACTAGTATGTGTGATAAATTTGACAACCTTGAAATTATAAATGTCCCTAGTCATATGTTGAAGTCCATCAACTCAGATCAATTGGTATATATATGTATTTCTTAATCGGTCCAACATAGTACAGCAGACAATCTACATATTGCTTTCTAAAACTTAACTCAGGTTGTCTCTTTCTACATTTTTGATACCATTATGTTTATCTGCATTACTATACGTGTTTGTATATTTCTATGACCTCTCAAATTGATACTCTTGTTGATTTTTGATCTCTATTGGGAGGAATATTTATATTTTGAAATGTGTATCCTTTGATTATTCTGCTGCTGCGGTGAGTGGGAAGGTGGGCCCGTAAACCGGTTAACCACACCTATTTATTGCCTATTGTCATATCAAATGATTGTCCTAAGTCGGTATCGTAACTGCACTATAATCGAATATTTTTGTGATGTCCTTATGTACATTTTCATATTAATATATAGTATACTGTATATTTCCGTGGTGACTTCTGTCATACGAATGAGTCAGTATCTTTTCTTTCTTCTTTCGATTTCCACAATTTAGGCCTTGGGCATCATATGAAGCGAGATAAGTTGTCGAAATGCAGATTCGGTAATAAAATTAATACACATATACTTAAATATGTTCTAATATTAATATAAATCATGATAATTAAGCAATAAATAGATAATTAAAAATAGAGTTAACTATACCTTGAACATGGCCCGAGACATATTTATAATCTATTCCCAAGAGGATGTAAACCAATAGTATAAACATTTTAAAATACTATGTACCAAATATATGTCTATATACAACAACGCACAGTGTCCAGCATGGATACAGATCTTATACCGAATGCGAACAAGAAAACAGCGCTCGTATTTAATTCATTTCTTTATGAATTGTAACAATATATTAATAGAAAACCGCGACAGATTCAATTTGTCAATCCGACTTAAAATGAAATAAAAGAAACATTATTCAATAGTTTGTTACGTTATTAAAGCAAATCAATGATTGATTAAAGGAACGTATTAATCCGATATCTGGGTGATGCGCGATAAATGTTCGGTTTTAACTATAATGTATAACTAGGCCAGTGCAAGGTATTTAGTATAATGTATCACTGTGCCACTGCAAGGTATTTATCATCTATTCCAAAGCTACTGAAGTACTAAGATTGGTATCTTTTGACCAAGACATCGAGTCAATGTGTTTAAAAAAATAGAAATGGAAATCGATGAAATATTATGAATTATATATAATATATAATATACTCTTTGTGTCGTTTGTTTATTACATGTAATCAAAGTAGGAAAAAAGTGTTACATTTTATTGTTTAAATTTTACTTGTTTTCGCTTTTACTTTTACTCTAATTTATTGGGGGTTTTTTTCTTCTTGCGTTGTTTTGCTCTATTTAAGACCATTTAATGACGTATTTTCGAAGCTAAGTTTCTTTATCGATACACTATTCCATACATTGACCTCAAATTTTACACGTGAATGCTAAAAATGTTCATGATTTAACTTTCATTGACGATTGGCCTATACAAGGAAATAAAAAGCGAGTTTTTTTTTTAAAAGATCAAATCAGAAGTCAGCCTCTTTTGTATCGCACTGACATATCTACGCCGACATATAATGCTACCAATATATATTCTATCGGTGCTTTAAATGATCATTTCAATGTACAGATTGAAATTTGAAGAATGATTTCAGCATTAAACACTTTCCACACGGAACATTGAACCTTTAATCAGCAAAATTTCACCCTTCATGAAATAGGATTTAACATCTGACAAGGAAAATTGATAGTTTGTTAATATTTTCGTACGTATGGATGCCGCTGGTGATAGTTCATAAAAGTGCAAATAAAGTAGATGTGAACGTAATTAAGTAGAGAGGTGAACATATATTTCATCAACATGCACTCGCGTTCTATCTAACTACCCAATAGTTGTATGTATATAGATTTTATTTCTTGTCCAGGCAACAAAGCCTCAAGGAATGCAGAACCGCATTTCTGTCTAATCGCATGAGTGATTGAACGTGGCCGTATGTGGAGAAACTGTGAATGTCAACGTCTACATGCTGGACACAATTCTGAAAAAAAAAACCCGAACTATTATCTCATAAACAATCGTGACTAATAAACTATGGTCGAAACATATTTTTACAATATATATCATGTCTGCTTAGTGAATGAATTTCGATATGACAGTATGTAACTATGTATACTAGAACAAGTTCTTGCTGTGTCTGTCCATTTCATTATATTTGGTAATGTCTGGGATACACTGTCACGTTTTATATCGTTTTCAATTGTATCTTACCATACTTAAATTCTGATAATAATTTTTAAAGTATGTTAAATGGACAACTTCTCATCTTCGGTACATGCCAATCATAATTCAATATGATGAAATTTACACTGTATACGGCCCCTTGACATATAAAGTAAACAAACAAATACATCTACATGAATATAAGATGCGAGTTGTTCATCGCCTTATTATACATGCATATATTATCTGTAGCGAAACTACACACATACATGTATATAAACAAACATGTACACATTGTTTTGTGTTTGTATATACAATATTAGTCTCGTTATAACCAGGCATATTAAATGTATATAAAGTATGAGTCTCGTTATAATGACGTATGTTAAATGTCAATATGACTAAAACCATATCTTTATTCCGCTTCTCTATTTGTCCCATTGCGGATAAAGATGTGGCGAAACCCCGTAAGAGGTCATGTTCTGATGAACTCTGATGATATTTCAGTCATCGAAACCGTTATTTCCCATAGCCAATCAATGACTCGACTAGGCACGTGATAGTGACGCATTAAGTAATAAACACTGTTCAAAAACCACCTTGTGGGTCACGCTAGCTGTGGATATTAATTTCATTCCTAAGAATTTGTAGCCGATCCACTGATTGGCTGAAAATCAGAGCTCATCAGAACATGACCCCTTACGGAGTTTCGCCAGATCTTTATTCGTAATGGGACAAATAGAGAAGCGGAATAAAGATACGGTTTTAATCAGATTGGTTAAATGTATATAGAATATTAGTATCGTTATAATCGAGCATGTTAAATGTATATAAGGTATTAGTCTCGATATAATCAAGCATATTAAATGTATATAAAAGCATGTTAAATGTATATAGAATATTAGTCTCGTTATAATGAACCAAACGTTAAATGTAGAATTAATCTCGTTATAATGAAGCATGTTAAATGTATATAGAGTATTAGTCTCGTTATAATGAAGCATGTTAAAGGTATACAGAGTATTAGTCTCGGTATAATGAAGCATGATAAATGTGTATAGAGTATTACTTTCGTCATAATCAAGCATGTTAAATGTATATAGGTTATTAGTCTCGTTATAATGAAGTATGTTAAATGTATATAGAGAATAAGTCTATTTATAATCAAGCATGTTACATATATATAGAGTATTAGTCTCGTTATAATGAAACACGTGAAATGTATATATGTATCAGTGTTGTAATAATCAAGCATGTTAAATGTATATAGAGTATTAGTTTCGTTATAATGAAACACGTTAAATGTATATATGTATCAGTGTCGTAATAATCAAGCATGTTAAATGTATGCAAAGTATTAGTTTCGTTTTTATCAAGGATATTAAATGTATATAAAGTATTAGTTTCGTTATTATCAAGCATGTTAAATGTATACAAAGTATTAGTTTCGTTATTATCAAGCATATTAAATGTATATAGAGCATAAGTCTCGTTATTATCAAGCATGTTAAATGTATACAAAGTATTAGTCTCGTTATAATCAAGCATGTCAAATGCATATAGAGCATAAGTCTCGTTATTATCAAGCAAGTTAAATGTATACAAAGTATTAGTCTCGTTATCATCAAACATGTGTAATGTATATAAAGAGTAAAGGAAGAAAAAAAAGTTACTGACTCAGCTGTATGAAAGAAGTCACCACGGATACAGTATATCGTGTAATGATATGAAAAACACATAAGGGCATCATGAAAATATTTGATTATAATGCAGTAGTGATACCGACTTAAGATGGCCATTTGCTATGACAATAGAAAGTTTCTTTATAATCAAGCGTGTGAAATGTATACAGAGTATAAGTGTACTTATAATCAAGCATGTTAAATGTATATAAAGTATTATTCTTGTTATAATCAAGCATGTTAAATGTATATAGAGTATTATTCTTGTTATAATGAAGCATGTTAAATGTATACAGAGTATTATTCTCGTTATAATCAAGCATTTTAAATATATGTAGAGGATAAGTATACTGCGTTAGTCGATTCATAAAGCTAACCACAATGTAACAGTGAGTTTAACCAGTTTATTCCCATCACATCAATTTGTCCTTTCTATTAATCGATGAAATATTCCATGTCCATGAAAATGCAGTCCATATATAATACTAGCATAGTGCATAACGTGAATCAATTAGTGGTTAGACTATTGTGCATATTGATAAAAACGCAGATGAAGTGAGCCGGAGCCTAACCATGTAAAACTGCCGCCAAGGATATAAATAACTAAAGAAAAAACCAATAACGGACAAAGAAGTACGGAAAGTTCCACTACACTCCCCGTCTTATATCTATCTGATATAACAAAAAAAAAAAAACTACTTTCACTATCAAAGGTACAGTTATTTGTAAAGTTATGAAAAAATCAGAATAAACTTTCTAAATAACTTATCAACAAGCAAAACAAGCCGGAGCTTAACCATGTAAAAATGCCGCCAAGAATATACATGTACATAACAAAAGAAAAAACCAGCAACGGACAAACAAATACGGAACGTTCCACCACAATAAGCCTCGTTATCATCAAAGCATGTTAAATGTATAGAGGATAATAAAACATGTTTAATGTAAAAAGAGTACTAGTCTCGCTATAATCAAACGTTAAATGTATATTAAAGGAATGAGTGTCTTATTTTGTTTTGTGTTCAAGTAATATAATTCTTGTTCGTCACGTATACATTTCGTGAAACCCGAAGCGGTTCTCGAAGAATTTGCGCGTGACGAACCAAAATTATAGTCCATAAACACCAGAAATAAGACACTCATTCCTTATAGTTACATTACCAAATCTTTTTGAAATATTTGTGAAACGAACTTACTCTAATAAATCAAATTAGTCTCGTTAAAATCAAGCATGTTAAGTGTATAGATCACAAGTCTCTTCATAACAACGCGTATTAAATGATTCCCATTAGTTTCATAATAAAAGTTGAGACAGAATAACTCCTGATCTGGCAGCAGACTAATTAAACCAAACCAGAAACCATTAGGCTAGCATCTGCTACAGTTCGCACGATGTTATAAACACATGGCATAATATGGATTCTACTTTAGCAGCGTACTGTAGCTGCAGATTGACTGGATGGAAGCTGACGTTCACAGCACATGCAGTGGGTTAACAAGCGCATGTTAACACTGGTCAGAACTTCTTAGAGTTGGAGCATCTTCCGCTGAAATGTAATCATGAAGTAATTAAGTATCGAATGACAAATACCAGTCTCGTGAGCGACGAGATTTGCTATTTCAGAAAGGCTATTTGCCGTTTCAAAGGGAATATTTTTGTGAAATTGTTACATGAGGGAGTATGGCCGATGTAGAAGAACTGCCGGATTCTCGTTTTGATGACATTGACTTGGAGAGTATTTTAGCCCGTGTAGAGAGAAGAGGGCCCCTCCTATTTACAAGGAAACGGTGTTTATATCGAGGTAAGTTTAAGTAGAAAAAAGTTATTATTGTTGCGCTTTGGAAATGTTCCAACTACAACCTGTTTTGTAGGCTACTAAACTTGAAAATTGAGGAGTTGTGCCAGCTACATGGCTCAGTAAAATGTAAACAAGAACATGTGTAATTTTATGTGTTTACAAAGTATACGTTGTAATCACGCGGTCGTATACTTCATTTTCACTCTTTACATGTACTATTTATTACTTCAGCGTGTGTAGATGTCATCTACTACAACACCTACAAACATTTTTATAAACGTTCATGTACTGCATAGAAGAGGATATGTAAGTATAAGGAAAAGCTAATTTCAGAAGTTTGCATTTGCTATCACCTTTACTGGTAACAGTAATGTTCAACTTCGGTTTAAAAAGAAATCTCATATCATACAGATGTGTACTGTATGGCAATGTTAACATGATAAATGATTTAAGGGTGGATTCACTAAAAAGTGTTGAGGGACTTCAATGATAAATGACCATACAAGAGTTTCATTCTTGAAAGGGGTATCCATCCAACATCCCCAAAGTGTGTAACCTCCACGTCTATATCTTTCCTTGTAATTTGATTTATCTCATCGGTATACAGACAGAAGTATCCCAGAGCCACGATGTACGCAGGATTATATATGTATACGCAGTATATAACAGTACTTAGGACTCTGAAAGAAAAACCTTAATTACATTCAATTGCTTATCTAAGAACAAAGTATGTCATGGCTTTAAAGAGATATCTTACGTCATCTGGAATAACAAAACACGGAAGTATTCAATCTGGACTTTATGCCACTGCAGTTTTCATCCTGGTCCTCTAGATCGATGTCCTTTCAGTGTGAAGAACCGATTCGGTGTTCCGGACAACTACAGATATTACAACAAACGGACCCAGGAACAGTGGTAAATGTTAAATGGAGACCGATAAAACTTGACCTATACAGAATTTCACGACATAATGTGAAACATGTGATGAGATCGTCTTATGCCGATTCCAAGTTGATATTGATATTACACATCAAAGATGAGTATGTGTGAACTAAAGTATCGTTCACTTTACTGTACAATGTATATGACCCTATTTTGTTAATTTTTATAAAATTCAGAAGAACTTACGCACTCACCTATACAAATACACTCACACAGTGATCCTGGGAAGTAAATGTTCTACAGTAAATAAATAGATACAGGCTTATCAAGTTTATGCTTATAGATTTGTCAATAGCAGCTCAAAAGAACTAATCTACTGACCGTTTCTCCCGTGTGAGATAAGTAAACTTGATAAAAAGGATCTTTCTCTATTGTACCAATGCCAAAAAGTTAGGAATGGATATACACATACTCTCTGTTTCCCCTAGCAAATGCAGATGTTGTGATGTTTTGAAGATTATTAAAGTAAAAACAACCGCTCTAACGGATAAGTAGAACCAGTGGAGGTGGGTATTACATGATATTGTAAATCTATCTTGTACTTTGTTTTTGAATTGAGTTTTTTGGGTAACAAATTACAGACAGACAGACTGACCGATCGATCGATCAGATAGATAGATTGATTGATTGATTGATTGGTTTTTGTTTTACGTCACACCACGAATATTTCACGTATATGGTGACGACATCTGCCTGATGCGGGGCATACAAATTTTGACCTTTGCAACGGACCCACCCGAAGCAGTGAGGGATCTTTAACGTGCCATGCATACCACGACACGGGGCCTCGGTTTTTACTGTCTCATCCGAAAGACATGACACTGGCATGACCAGAGCGGGACTCGAACCCTGGCCTCCCGATCAGGAGTCCGACGCGATACCACTAGGCCACGCCGGCTTATAGATAGATAGATAGATAGATTGCTGGCTGACTAGTTAAAGAAAGAAAGAAACAAAATAAACAAAACCACAAACAACTGTCATTGTACCAAGTGATTGGGTCTAGTGTCATTGACTCTAACGTTTATGATTTTTCCTTCCTGGAAATACCAGTAGGGCACTGGCCTTTCGGAAACGAATTTGCTGCCATGTTCGCTGACGATCATCATGTACATGGATGTCTGTATATATTACTTATGATGATATTAACGTGTAAATTGCTGGAGCCTATCACAGTCATGCATAGTGGTTCAGTATGTTGGAGTTGTACTCTGTTTCCAACGTAAAATATGACAGTAAATGCAGATACATATATGTTACCTAATTGTCGCTCTCACACAATTTTCATTGTTTTATTGGTGGTCGACGAACATTGCAAGTGCCCTGGAAATCATAGATCATAGCTGATATAATTGTCTTCTCGACCCTCCCCTTTGGCTAGCCGCACCCACCTAAATATTCAGACAGCTCACATTTTTTACGACACATTAGTGATATCTGCGGATAAGAGCTTTTCAGTAATTTTGTCACAAGGTATAATATTGTAGCAACCTCTATATATATATGGGCTTACCCTATGACTATCTGATTTATCACCTTGTAGTAGATTGATGGAGTCGGAAAAGGTCAATAATTCAAAGCATATTTATTCATTGCTGATTAATCCACTCGGATAAACACATAAAGCGGCATCTTAGTACATTTATGGAACTCTTCAACTAACTAATCGAGTTGTTCATTATACACTTTTCACCCGAACGAGTACACATTGTCATAGCGAATGCTCAGTATGTCAATACACAATGTAAGTTAGTGAGAGGTTACAGGATGACAAATGGTGTCTGTAGCTTCCCGTTCATGGCAAATAGTTCATCTAGTAATGGTCACTTTGTACCACATGGTCACAACATAGTTAGAAATTATAAACGGTAATGCACCTCTGCTGATAGCTAATAATGTCGCATTAAACAAATGACAAAGAGTACAATACGTTATGATTTTCAAAAGCGTCATTTAGGGGGACTATGTGAGTGTTTAATAAAAACTGACAGGGTATCGGCGAAAATGACGTTAAGAACAATGGCACGTTTTTGGGACGTCATATGGTTGCTAACTCCAATCGATGTTACTAACTGACAGTACACAAGCGCCGCCTAACGGATGGTACCTCCCATTACAACTAGAGGTACAGAGTTATGATTTTCTAAGCCAAGTCGCTAATCACAGTCATATCAAAAAGTGTAGGGTGTCGTGTCGTCACAAATCAGAAACTGCAGGATATCGTGATGTCATATTAAAAACTGCAGGGGTATCGTGAATATTGCCGCAAAAATGACGTACAGAAAATGGTGCGTTATTGTGACGTCATAAGGTTGCTGACTCCAATCGATGTTACTAACTGATAGTACACAAGCGCCGCCTAAGGGACGGTACCTCCCATTTATACTTTTGCAGCAGACCGATCCAAAGCAGTGAGGGATCTTTTACCCTATCGTGACATGGGACCTCGGTTTTTACTATCTCATCCGAAACATAGGGCACGTCTGTTATGCTAAATAATCGTTGACGTCACATGTTGACATATAAAAGAAGAGAGGGGAGGACACCAATTTTTCGCCGATCTGGGGTTTCCCTAATTTTCCGTATTTTTTGATGCAATAAAAGCTTTCGTCAGTTACCTTGTACTTTATTATGCGTCTGTATGCACTCGCATTTTCTCTCAACAAGCTTTCACGGCAGAAATCGGTCAATTTTATCCATCAGCCGTCTACAGCTGTAAAATTTCAAAGGGACTTCCGGTAAACACGGAGCGAATTTCAAGGTAAGCTCTGATTGGTCGATATTAAATATACATATATGATTTGGATAAGCTTTGAAGAAGTGGGAAATTTAAATTGATCAAACAGGCACCACTGTAGATCTATAAGGCTAAAAGCCTCCCTATTATATCTTTTCCCTATCAAGCTGACAAGATACAACAAGATAAATTTATTTCAAAATAATGAATAAAATATTATTTAAACATTTTTTGGTATTTATGTATTATTTGAGCATAACTTGCCATGAAATCAACATCTTTTACTCTTTCATTAAATTTGATCAATTTAAATTTCCCACTTCTTCGATTATGACGTATGTTTAATATAGACCAATCAGGGCTTACCTTGAAATTCGCTCCGTGTTTACCGGAAGTCCCTTTGAAAGTTTACAGCTGTAGACGGCTGATGGATAAAATTGACCGATTTCTGCCGTGAAAGCTTGTTGAGAGAAAATACGAGTGCATACAGACGCATAATAAAGTACAAGGTAACTGACGAAATAAAAAAATACGGAAAATTAGGGAAACCCCAGATCGGCGAAAAATCGGTGTCCTCCCTTCTCTTTTTTTATATGTCAACATGTGACGTCAACGATTATTTAGCATTACTGACGTGTCCTGTGATCCGAAAGACAGAACACCGGTGTGCCCAGGGCGGAATCTATCCAGTATCCGCTGACTTACTTGCCACGCCTACCGTGACACGGGATCTCGGTTTTTGTTGTCTCATCCGAAAGACAGAACACCAGTGTACCAAGGGCGGGAGTCGAACCCGGGACCTTTCGGTCACGAGTTGGGCACCTAACCCACTGAGCCACAATGGCTTCAACTGACAATACAAACTGTGATTCTAAAGACGAACGGACAAGAGATTGGGAGGTACACTATTATAATTGTGGTTTTTGTACTTACACTTGGTTAATTTACTCATCAATGTATCCACCTTATCAATAGATATTTTATGTTCAGCCATTAAGACCTCGGGATAAAGGTCTCTCGCTTCCTAGATGAACTTGTTGGGGAAATGTTCGTTTCTCAATCTTCATGACAGTTTACATCGATCTCAATTTGCCAGCCATCATCATCTGTCAAGCCCATCGCACCCCGAGGATATTACTGCAGAAAAACGGCTTCAAAACATGCATCGCTCCAATTTCCGGAGTCACGGGATGCCAATAATACCATAAAGATAACTAGAAAGGCTTAAACAAGAAGGTCGAAAGAGAGTGTTCGAATTGTTATTGTTAATGGAGCTGTATCCTTAAGGAATTTGTTTTGAATAATAATGTGTACTAATGTATGGCAGTTTTTGTGTTTATAATGGAAGTTTAATGTTTAGTTTGTTTATAATTGTTTTATGCCGTACAATGATTTTGATGAGATATCCTCAACAGGTCTAAATGATGTAGTCTGCACTAAGTTTAAATAGGATTGCAGTCTATCCTCGTTGTTTATATTTTGTACAGAAAAAGCAGATTTAGATAAACTCTCTGGATCTGATAATTAATGATCAGATGAGCATAGGATATTGTTACATTTAATATATAAATGGCATCTAATGTGTTATGCTTTGGTGATATTATTATCAGCCCCAAATAAATTTAAAAATTAGAGCATAACAATCAGCGTAATATTGAGATAGATTCTTGTATTTTATTATTCCATTTTACCTTATTCCGTTTATATTGGATTTTTAGTAATGGGCTCTGACTTGCGTATCACGTGAAAAAAAAATTACACGAACCTGTCAAGCAACGTCTGACATACATATAGTAGAGTGATTCTCATATAGTTACGCGTGAGAATTTACATGGGTGCTTGTTCATTTATGGATATGGTGGCTCCAACTTGATAATAAATTTATGTTTATTCTAATTTAACCAATATTAGGTCTATATTTCTTACATGAGCATACAAAATTTCAAATGCTGGCTAAGCGGGAAGACCGAGCAGGTTCCTCCCAAATTAAAGAAGTTTTCCTGTAGCCGATACAACTTCTGAAAGACCAAATAAACAAATAAGAAAACTTTAGATGAATTTGGATAGGAATTAAACATATGACTTGCGATAACTCATGCTGTTCCTGACACAGTTCCTAACAAACGATGCAGGCAATCACGGTTTGTTTTTGTACCCTTGCATGTATATTCAGGAAATAGGTAGTCTGCGTCTATGGAAGACACTTAACCTCTGATAAATCCATACCATGTTCCTTACGATATCACTGTATACTATGTATATATTGTAGACTTTTTCTTCTTTTTATCTGTAATCATTTTTTGTCAATGTTTGTGTTGTGTTATTGAAATGGGCATTTCTTGTATATCCGCTCATCATAGGCGGATCTAGAAATTTTTGATAAGGGGGGAGTTGCAGTTTCTAATGACAAATGTTTTGCACTATCGGTCTGGAAAGGGGGAGGTGTAGCAGCCCTAAAAATGGTCGAAAATTAACTTATTTTGGTAAAATTTTCCTAAAAAATTGGGATTGCAACCCCCCCCCCCGCCCCATCTAAATACGCCAATGCTCTTTCTAAAATAAGATGAGCATCTCATTGGAATCCAAGTAAACGTCTTTCCGATCGAGTGTGTCTGTGATACATTGTGAAACAAGATACGTCACTTTACATTGATTCACATTCATGTTTCCTTAAAAAGAAAGAAAGATTGAGGCAGTGTGGAATATATTCCCAGCTTATCTGTCTGTCATTGCCGTCCTATATTTCCAACTTATCTGTCTGTTATTGCCTTCCTTTATTCCCAGCTTATCTGTTTGTCATTGTCTTTCTATATTTCCAGCTTATCTGTCTGTTATTGCCTTCCTTTATTCCCAGAATATCTGTGTATCATTGCCTTCCTATATTCCCAGCTTATCTGTTTATCATTGCCTTCCTTCCTACATTCCCAGCTTATCTGTCTGTCATTGCCTTCCTATATTCCCAGATTATCTGTTTGTCATTGCCTTCCTATATTCCCAGCTTACCTGTTTATCATTGCCTTCCTATATTCCCAGCTTATCTGTCTGTCATTGCCTTTCTATATTCCCAGCTTATCTGTTTGTCATTGTCTTCCTATATTCCCAGCTTATCTGTCTGTCATTGTCTTCCTATATTCCCAGCTTATCTGTTTATCATTGCCTTCCTATATTCCCAGCTTATCAGTTTGTCATTGCCTTTCTATATTCCAAGATTATCTGTTTATCATTGTCTTCCTATATTCCCAGCTTATCTGTTTATCATCGCCTTCCTCCCTATATTCACAGCTTATCTGTTTGTCATTGCCTTCCTATATTCCCAGCTTATCTGTCTGTCATTGCCTTCCTATATTCCCAGCTTATCTGTTTGTCATTGCCTTCCTATATTCCCAGCTTATCTGTCTGTCATTGCCTTCCTATATTCCCAGCTTATCTGTCTGTCATTGCCTTCCTATATTCCCAGCTTATCTGTCTGTCATTGTCTTCCTATATTCACAGCTTATCTGTTTGTCATTGCCTTCCTATATTCACAGCTTATCTGTTTGTCATTGCCTTCCTATATTCCCAGTTTATCTGTCTGTCATTGCCTTCCTATATTCCCAGCTTATCTGTCTGTCATTGCCTTCCTGTATTCCCAGCTTATCTGTTTGTCATTGCCTTCCTATATTCCCAGCTTATCTGTCTGAAATTGCCTTCCTATATTCCCAGCTTATCTGTCTGTCATTGCCTTCCTATATTTCCAGCTTATCTGTTTGTCATTGCCTTCCTATATTCCTAGCTTATCTGTCTGTCATTGCCTTCCTTCCTGTATTCCCAGCTTATCTGTCTGTCATTGCCTTCCTATATTCCCAGCTTATCTGTTTGTCATTGTCTTCCTGTATTCCCAGCTTATCTGTCGGCCATTGCCTTCCTTCCTATATTCACAGCTTATCTGTTTATCATTGCCTTCCTTCCTATATTCCCAGTTTATCTGTCTGTCATTGCCTTCCTGTATTCCCAGCTTATCTGTCTGCCATTGCCTTCCTATATTCACAGCTTATCTGTTTGTCATTGCCTTCCTATATTCACAGATTATCTGTTTGTCATTGCCTTTCTATATTCACAGCTTATCTGTTTGTCATTGTCTTCCTTCCTATATTCACAGCTTATCTGTCTGCCATTGCCTTCCTGTATTCCCAGCTTATCTGTCTGCCATTGCCTTCCTGTATTCCCAGCTTATCTGTCTGCCATTGCCTTCCTGTATTCCCAGCTTGTCGTGCCGACTGAAGTAATATCTACTTTTGTTTACTTGAAATTTCATCAACATTAATGGAAAAACCTTTGCTCTTCATGAAAGCTCCTTGACCAGCGCTAAACAAGGCTGTATCTCTAAATTCAATGTCATCAAGGAATTATCACTTACAATGACATACCGAAGCTGGGTCTTCTAGATATCCTGTCTTAGGTATTGAATATGATAAAGTATTGCGCATTTCAAATTTATGTTCTGAACTTATTCACTAGGCCAAGGTCATATTTCAAAGAATATAAAGAGAGTCACGAAAGGTCATTCATTTAAGTAAAGGACTGGGTCGCATTCGTTGTCATGACCTTATAGAATTACTATCATGAAGATCTCGGTTGTAATCAGACCATCTATTATCTAATTTACTGATTCTCATTGATCAAAATATTCACCACCTCAATATTTTTATTACTTGTATGGTCTAAGATAAGCTATGCAGTAATTATACAATTTACTTTGTTAATGCTCATTACTGGAAGATTTATAACTTTAATTAATGTACTAAGTATATGAATATGTAGATATTTTGCAAATTAAACTACAGACACATGCGCGGATACAGAGGGGGGAATCCGTAAATTTTACCAAAAAAGGTAATATTTGGGCATTTTTGGGGTTGGAAACCCCCCCCCCCCTCCCTCGTCTAAGAGAAAAATTTACCTTTTTTGGTTGGACCCCCTCTGACAAATAATTCTGGATCCGGGCATGCACACATATATCAAATTAAGAGTTTGTCTCATATTGAGGTATGTAACCCGGTTGAAAGAAAAGAAAACCATTAATAACCGCTATATCAGTACCTAAGCCTTTGTCTATGGATCGATTACTAGGCATCGAATTATACATACAAATGACACCGCTGTTCAGCATGTCCATGCCATTCATACAAATGACTTCGCTGTTCAGCATGTCCAAGCCTGTGTAGTATGAAACTCAGAACACATTAGAACCCTAATTACTTTTCCTAACACATTTAGAAATCATCATTAACCTCTAAGTGACATTCGGTATATAACATGGCCGCAATGCACGTGTCAGTTTACGAGATAATATTCAGGTAAGAAAGCTTAATGCATTATTGAAGATATATAAATATACCTTTCACAAGGTAAAATTTAATTAGAATCTTTAATATTTTATTTTGCGGAATAAAAGAACACATTTTTCAAACATTATTTTCTTTAATGATGAAAACAGACAGTCGGTAGAGAATATCTTCTCTTCATGTTTTCACCTTTGTATGTCCATGGGTTCGTTTCCACCGTTGTCTCTCCAAAAGTCCGTTTCCACCTTTATTTTTCCAAAGGTCTGTTTCCACCTTTGTTTCTCCAGAGGTTTGTTTCCATCTTTGTTTCTCCAGAGGTCCGTTTCCATCTTTGTTTCTCCAGAGGTCCGTTTCCACCTTTGATACTCCAGAGTTCTGATTCCACCTTTGTTTCTCCAGAGGTCAGTTTCCATCTTTGTTTATGCAGAGGTCCGTTTCCACCTTTGATCCTCCAGAGTTCTGTTTCCATCGTTGTTTCTCTAGATTTCTGTTTCCAATTCAGTTTCTCCAGAGGTCCGTTTCCACCTTTGTTTCTCCAGAGTTCTGTTTCCATCTTTGTTTCTTCAGAGATCAGTTTCCACCTTAACTTCTCCAGAGGTCCGTTTCCACCTTAGTGTCTCCAGTGATTCCTTTCCACCTTTGTTTCTCCAGGTCTTCGTTCCCACCTTTGTTTCTCCAAAGTTCTGTTTCCACCTTTGTTTCTCCAGATGTTTATATCCACCTTTGTTTCTCCAGAGGCCTGTTTCCACTTTAATTTCTCTATAGGTGCATTTCCACCTTTTTCTCCACAAAAGTCCGTTTCCACCTTTGTCTCTCCAGAGGTCTGTTTCCACCTTTTATCGCCCAGAGTTCTGTTTCCTCCTTTGTTTCTCCAGAGGTTTGTTTCCACCTAAGTTTCTCTAAAGGTTCGTTTCCACCTTTGTCTCCCCAAAAGTGATTTTCACCTTTGTCTCTCCAGAGGTCCGTTTCCACTTTTGATCCTCCAGAGTGCTGTTTCCTCCTTTGTTTCTGCAAAGGTCCGTTTTCACCTTTGTTTCTTCTGAGTGTGATTTCAATTTTGTTTCTTCTGAGGTCAGTTTCCACCTTTGTTCCTTCAGAAGTCTGTTTCCACTTTAGTTTCTCTAGAGGTCGGTTTCCATCTTTATTTCTCTAGAGGTCTGTTTTCATCTTTGTTTTTCCAGAAGTCTGTTTCGACTTTAATTTCTCCAGAGGTTCGTTTCCACCTTTGTTTCTCTAGAGGGCTCTGTCCACCTTTGTTTCTCCAGAGGTTCGTTTCAACCTTTGTTTCTTAGAAGTCCGTTTCCACCTTTGTTTCTCCAGAGGTCCGTTTCCACTTTGTTTCTCCAGAGGTCCGTTTCCACTTTTTTTCTCTGGAGGTTCGTTTCCACCTTTGTTTCCTCAGAGGTCTGTTTCCACATGAGTTTCTCCAGAGGTCTGTTTCCATCTTTGTTTCTACAGAGGTCTATTTCCACCTTTTTTTCTCCAGAGGTATGTTTCACCTTTGTTTCTACAGAGGTCTGTTTCATCTTTGTTTTTCAAAGGTTTGTTTCACATATGTTTCTTCAGAGGTCTGTTTCAACTTTGTTTCTTCAGAGGTCTTTTTCATCTTTGTTTCTTCAGAGGTCCGTTTCCATTTTGTTGTTCCATAGGTCCGTTTTCACCTTTGTTTCTACAGAGGTTCGTCTTTTCTTGTTTTGCATTTGTTTAGTTCTGTTCGTTGAAGACCGGAAAAGGTTATGCTTTAGCTCGTTGGACATCCATAAACATTTCATGTTATCTTTACTCCTCCTGAGCGTTAATTCTTATTGATCTAGACTGGATGATGGAATATGACCGTGTATTTGGCCCTAGATGAAATTGGAAACCCATCCCATGTCAAAACGGTTTCCATTGCGGCCATCTAGAAAACGTTTTTAACTTCTTCCCTTGAAGAGATGCAATATTTGTGATAGATCTAGTGACCAATTTATACATTTATGTAATTGATGTACATATGTTATGATGTATTATCAAAGTGATTGAATTACTTCTTTATACGGGGGAGGGTATGCTATAATATAGGTTTCAAACGTCTGTATTTAAAACAAAACCTCTTGAAATAGATATATGCAAATTGTAGGGAAATATTTTTTTTTTTCTTATCGGTCGAAGGTATTGAGATTTTATACATGTGTTTTCAGCTAAAAAACCAACTTATTTATCTTTTTTCTATGTAAACAAATTATATCTACAGTATATATGCCCCTCCATGAAAATGATCTGCAAAGCAAGGACTTTTAGCAGCATTTAGTCAACAAATATTTACGTGTAAACTTACGACCGCATTTGTGAATATGCCACAAGATTAATCATCAGAGCAAAATAACCAGAAAATTTACGAGAAATCTGAATGGAGATGTAGTTTATATCATAGTGGTCTGAATGGTTGCTGGAAATTTTCGGTATATATATATATATATATATATATATATATATATATATAATATATATATATATATATATATATATATATATATATATATATATATATATATATATATATATATATATGACATATAGCTTTTTTTAAATTTTTTCGTACTTCTAACCCCCCCCCCCCCCCCTTTTACGTGTCCTAAATTTCATGGATAAGTGGTACATAATAATAATAATTATAATAATAATGATTATAATAATAATAATAATAATAATAATAATAATAATAATAACAGTAATAATAATAATAATAATCCGGCTGTGAATATTGGTAAAAAAAAACCGGCTCACAAAAGTCTTTCTCTTCCATAAAAATCAAATGGTTACGCCCTAAATAATGATGCTGATTTTACTGTTGTTTGTGGATAGAGCTGATTTTAATATTCCCTGTGAAATAGGTTAGGGGTAGGTATTGTGGGTCAAAATTTGTATTGCAATATATTGCGATACTCGTACGAATATTGCAGTAATTCGCGACGTTTATGCAAGGGTATTCGATTGAAAAAAATACTGCGGTACGTATCGATGAACCGAAAATCCCTATATATCGGTTTTGAGGTACAACCACACACCCCTAAATTAGATTGTTGGTTTTACTATTCTTTGTGAATAAGGCTGTCGGTTTTACTATTTCAGCTCACCTGAGCCAAAGGCTCAAGTGAGTTATTGTCATAGCGTGCCGTCCGTCGTCCGGCATAAACTACTACATATTCGACTTCTCCTCTGCATCCACTGAACAAAGTTTCACCAAACCTAATAGGAAGCAAGTACTTAAGGTTCCCTACCAAGTTTGTGTTTTTCGACCCGATTCATAATCCAAAATGGCCACCATTGGCTCTGATTGGTTGACTTATTTTTGACTTCTTTTCCGCAACTGTTGCATAAGATTACACCAGAGTTTACAGGAACAAAATAATCAAGGTCATCTACCAAGTTTGTGTTTTTCGACATGATCCGCAATTCAAGATGGCCTCCATGGGCTTTAATTGGTCGACACATTTTCGACTCCTCCTCTGCAACCACTGTACAGAATTTCACCACAATTTACAGGAAACAAGTACTTAAGATTCTCCACCAAGTCTGTGGGGTGTTTTTACCCAATCAGTAATCTAAGATGGCCGTCATTGCTTATGATTGGTTGACACATTTTCGACTTCTCCTTTGCAACCGCTCCACAGGATTTCACTCAACCTTGTAGGAAGTAAGTAATTAAGGTTCTCTGCCAAGAGTGTTTTTTTTCGACCCTATTTGTAATCCAAGGTGGCCGCCATAGGCCCTGATTGATTGACACATATTCGACTTCTCCACAACTGCTTCATAAAATTTCACTAGACATTACAAGCAGTAAGTAATCAAGGTCCTATGTCAATTTTATGTTTTGGACCCGATATGTAATTCAAGAAGGCTGTCATAGGTTCTGTTTGGTTGACTAATTTTCGACTTCTTCTCTGCAACCGCTGTACAGAATTTCACCAAAACTTATAGGAAGTAAGTACTCATGGTCCTCTACCAAATTGTGTATTTTGACCCGATCCGTAATCCAAGATGGCCACCATAAACTCTGATTGATTGACATATTTTCAGCTTCTCCACAACTGCTTCATAAGAAAATCACCTGACCTTACAAGAAATAAGAAACCAAGGTCCTCTACCAAGTTTGTGTTTTTGGACCCGATCGAAAATTCAAGATGGCCGTCAAGGGCTCTGATTTACTGATAAATTTTCCACTTCACTCCATTGCCTACTTCACAGATTTCTGCCAGATCTTGTGGGAAGTAAGTACTCAAGTTCCTCTACAAAAATTGTATCTTTCGACATGATCTATCATCCAAGATGACCAGAAAGGGCTCTGATTGGCTGATACAATTTCACCTTCTTTTCATTAATAACGATACAGAATTTCACCAAATTGTGCGAGATTGAAGTACTCAAAGTTCACTACAAAAGTTGTATCTTTTGACTAGATCAGTCATCTAAGATGTTTGCCAAAGGCCCTGAATGGCGGACACATTTTGGACTTCTTTGTAGCAACTGCTGCACGGAGTATCACCAAACCTTACAGAGAGTAAGTTATCAATGTACCTTTCCAGAACAGTATCTTTGGCCCAATCATTCAAGGTGACTGCCAAGATCTATGATTGGCTGACATATTTTTGGATTTCTTCTCAGTTACTGATTCACATGTACAGAATCTCATTAAATCATATAGAACGTATGTAGTGAAAGAACTCAAAGACTTCTACCAAACATTGAACTGCCATTTATTTGTGAATACGAAAATTGTGCTCAGGTGAGCAATATAGGCTCGCATGGGCCTTTTTTTTTTTGTGAATAAGGCTGCTGATTTTATTTGTTTATAAGTCTGCAGTTTTTACTATTCTTTGTGAATAGTGTTGCTGATTTTACCATTCTTTGTGAATAGGACTGCTGATTTTACTGTTGTTTGTGAGTGATACCGCTGATTTCACGCTTGTTTTAATAAGGCCGCTAGTTTTACTATTCTTTGTGAATAAAGCTGTGATTAAGACTGCTGGTTTTACTTTTGTTTGTGAATGAGGCTGCTGATTTTACTATTCGTTGTGAATAAGGCTGCTGACTTTCAAGAAAGTGATACGTACAAAAATTCTCTTTTAAAACCACGTTAAAAGTATGAGGCCAATATAGCATTAGCTTCATTCGTGTAACTCTAGTATTGATATGCACACATAGATACATACACTGTTCACACTGCAACCTTATTCGTATTACCCTTGTAGTATATATTCACACATGGATATTAGTACTGTTCACACTTCAATTTCATTCGTGTTACCCTGGTAGTAATATATTCACACATGGATATAGGTACTGTTCACACTTCAATTTCATTCAAGGTACCCTGGTAGTGATATATATTTACACATATATACATACACTGTTCACACTTCAATTTATTCGTATTACCCTGATAGTAATACATTCACACCTGGATATAGGGACTGTTCACACTTCACTTCCATTCGTGTTACCCTGGTAGTAATGTATAGACATGGATATACAGATACTGTACACACTTCTGTTCCATTCCTGTTACTCTGGTATTGATATATACACATTGATATAGGTACTGTTCACACTTCAATTTCATTCCTGTTACTCTGGTATTGATATATACACATTGATATAGGTACTGTTCACACTTCAATTTTATTCCTGTTACTCTGGTATTGATATATACACATTGATATAGGTGCTGTTCACACTTCAATTTCATTCCTATTACTCTGGTATTGATATATACACATTGATATAGGTACTGTTCACACCTCAGTTTCATTCGTCTGCTGTATTCTGTAGTATTCTAAGAAAACTTTCGATTATTTTAAAACAAATATATTGTGTTTCGGAGGTTATTCCGCAACAGTACACGCTCTACAAATATAACAAAAGATTAAATGCACTGGCTCCTCTGCATGACAGACTACTTCCCCTCAATTTACCTTATTTAATTACTGATATATAATCACATTGTGGTTTCTTAACGAAAATATATCGTGCTGTGTTTTTGTCGTGCAGTATTGACTATTAGTAATGAGTTCTGGGGGGTATTAGAGCCAATAATAAAGTGAAAGGGTTTTTCTTCTGAAATTCATGCATATACATACAATACATGTTTCTTTTAGAAATTATCGGAGTATTACAGTATGCTTCTTCGCTTTATTTGATTGTTATGCTATCACGTTACATCTAATGCTTTCGCCATTGATTTCACTGTTATCTCGTGGAAATTAATCCTACATGGACGTCACAGAGGTTACAACGGATGCTTTGCTATCGGTTTTGTCATTTCTGGTTCTGCCAATTCGAAATCAATACAAGTTTTAAACATTTCTGACAAAGACGTTTAATTTTATAGTTAAAGGAGTTATTTTCTTTGGCCTTATCTATTAAATGAATTAGTACACTTGTTGCTGTTCTTGGAGTTTATTTAATACCTTCAATCTTTGGAGTTTATATGATACCTTCATTTTTGTGAGTTCATTGAATACTTTCAGTTTCGGTAGTTTTTTTTATACCTTCAGCTTTGGGACTTTTTTTGTTTTTAAATAACTTCAGTTTTGGGTCGGAAAGTGCGAGTGCGTCAATAAATAAGAACTCTGAAAGTTTGGACGCTACCTCAATCCTTTTACATGCAAAAACATAATACAACTATGATCAGGATAAAGATACACTTGAGGGCTATCAGTCTAACAGAGAACACATTTGGTCAGCAATAAACATATCTTGAAAGGTAGCAAAACTTGGAGATCACAAATGCATGATGATGTGTACAAACATGTTTCTAATGGCGCTTATTTTTAGAAATGTGTTTATGGCCACTATATTACATTACATTCAAGTCATAAGAAAGAGAATTCGAATCACAGATAGAAGTTTTCAAAACAGTTTTGAATTATTCTGTCTTAGGCGGGTTGGGGTCTGTCCGTCATTTTTTTAAAAACATTTTCGACTATTTCTTCAAAAGAAGGGTTTTGATGAAATTTGATATATATGAAGTACTAATAGGTCCTCTACCAACTTTGTTCATTTCGTTTATAGCCGCTGACAGATGGTGCCACCATAGCTAAAAATATATCGCAGAGGTTACCCCTCTTGAAAACCTCCTTCGTCAAAAGCGCTGCATGGACAACGAAACCAATAGCATCTGAATGATCTAGAAGTATGTATATTTCAAATTTGCTCGTTTCCTCGAAATTGCAGAAATAATTTTTGCCGTTTTTCGGGTTTTTTTGACATCTTTTGGGACTTTAACATGTTCATGCAAAATAGCAAAGTTTTCATCAATATCTTCCCTATGGTAGACTTCTAATTAACTGAAAATTTTATTTTAGCAGGAATATAATGAAGGAATGTTCTTTTGATGAATTTTCACAAAATTTTTATTTCTGGATGATTTTTTATATTGAAAAAAAGGTAGAGTAGGGAAATTTTACATGCAATGTTTTTATGTCTTATGTTAGCGATAGAGGTCCACTTGCGTCTCTTTTCTTTAAAAATTGTCTATTATCTTTGCAACAATTGATGTCTCCATCCTCAAATTGGGTAATCTTTTGTTCCTTGTGCCAGGAAAACTTCATTGACACATACGCAGAGAACCCCGAGGTCATGTCTGACCCCGCCTTTTATTTATGATCTAATATCTTTAAAAGTATTGAGATCTTTACCTTTATTTCTCACAAAAAAAATCCCCTTACACTTTAACATTTTCTCCATGAATATTTATTTATATTGAAAGATCAAAGGCGTTTATAGAGACATTACTGTAGTTAGATCCTTATGTGAAAGATGTGGCCCATGGGCCGTGTGTGTGTGTGTGTATGTATGTGTGTGTGTGTGTTTGTGTGTATAATCATTATTATTATTTCTTTACTTTTTTTGTTTGTTTGGGGGGTTTTTTGTTTGTTTGTTTGGTTTTTTTTTTTAGGGACACAGTGAAAGAAATAATAATCTGTCTCAAATAGCGTTATCTAAACTCATTCTTTGAAATGAATTAGGCAATTTACGTTATTATGAACTTTTGTTTTTCATCAGTTCAATCGTAGCCAGTCCTATCATATTGTTTCTTGAATTTATTGGCAACATTTATCAGCAGATAGTTGGGATTCCTATGGATACTAACTGTACACCTCTTGTAGCAGACTTTTCCCATATTGTTATGAGAGGGACTTCATGCATTCTATTAAAAACTCTAAACGTTTCTCCCTAATGGATATGTTCAGTGATACCTCTAGGTATCTTGACGGCATCTTAGTCATCGATAGCACTGAGTTTGAAAGATATCATTGACATATACCCACACTTCAAATACATAAAATGTATAACATGAATGTAATGAGTATTTCCGATCTTGCGCATTGTAGTCTGTCTTCACATATCTTAGTATGAATTAACAGGAATATATGTTTTGGCCCAGGCATGTCTCTTGTGTTGAAACTAAATAACACAGAGATGTGGCGAAAGATCATTAACGAGACTTGACTTTATTACATTGGACTCATGGTACATGCCAGGTTAAAGAAAACATGTGAAAATAGCAACAGGCCTTAATAAAATATTGATTTATATGTACTTAACTGGAAATATTCTTCAACATCTTAAAAATTTCATTATTCTAAAACCCAGAGCTATCTCCTTCATACATCCTTACATAGAGTTTGATTGGTCTCTACTTTCCTACAATCTGAGATGGAATTTGGCTTCTACCTGTAAATCAATGTACTTTTTAGTTAGCTCTTCAAATACTTTTGCGGTTTTGACATTTAGCATTACAGAAGAGACGTAAACTGTAGAATGCGCAAATGATGCAAGTCGATAATTCTACTGGTGGACTGTTAACTCCCGAAGGTATCACGACATTGCTACCGGTAGACTTAACTCCCGAAGGTATCACGATATTGCTACCGGTAGACTTAACTCCCGAAGGTATCACGATATTTCTACCTGTAGACTTAACTCCCGAAGGTATCACGATATTGTTACCGGTAGACTTAACTCCTGAAGGTATCACGATATTGCTACCTGTAGATCTAACTACCGAAGGTATCACGATATTGCTACCGGTAGACTTAACTCCCGAAGGTATCACGATATTGCTACCGGTAGACTTAACTTCCGAAGGTATCACGATATTGTTACCTGTAGACTTAACTCCTGAAGGTATCACGATATTGCTACCGGTAGACTTAACTATCGAAGGTATCACGATATTGTTACCGGTAGACTTAACTCCCGAAGGTATCACGATAATGCTACCGGTAGACTTAACTCCCGAAGGTATCACGATATTGCTACCTGTAGACTTAACTCCCGAAGGTATCACGATAATGCTACCGGTAGACTTAACTCCCGAAGGTATCACGATATTGCTACCGGTAGACTTAACTCCCGAAGGTATCACGATATTGCTACCGGTAGACTTAACTCCCGAAGGTATCACGATATTGTTACCTGTAGACTTAACTCCTGAAGGTATCACGATATTGCTACCTGTAGACTTAACTCCCGAAGGTATCACGATAATGCTACCTGTAGACTTAACTCCCGAAGGTATAACGATATTGCTACCTGTAGACTTAACTCCCGAAGGTATAACGATAATGCTACCGGTAGACTTAACTCCTGAAGGTATCACGATATTGCTACCTGTAGACTTAACTCTCGAAGGTATCACAATATAGCTACCTGTAGACTTAACTCCCAAGGTATCACGATATTGTTACCGGTAGACTTAACTCTCGAAGGTATCACGATATTGTTACCGGTAGACTTAACTCCCGAAGGTATCACGATATTGTTACCGGTAGACTTAACACACGAAGGTATCACGATAATGTTACCGGTAGACTTAACTCCCGAAGGTATCACGATAAGGCTACCGGTAGACTTAACTCCCGAAGGTATCACGATATTGTTACCGGTAGACTTAACTCCAGAAGGTATCACGATATTGTTACCGGTAGACTTAACTCCCGAAGGTATCACGATAATGCTACCGGTAGACTTAACTCCCGAAGGTATCACGATATTGTTACCGGTAGACTTAACTCCCGAAGGTATTACGATAATGCTACCGGTAGACTTAACTCCAGAAGGTATCACGATATTGTTACCTGTAGACTTAACTGCAGAAGGTATCGCGATATTGCTACCGGTAGACTTAACTCCCGAAGGTATCACGATATTGTTACCGGTAGACTTAACTATCGAAGGTATCACGATATTGTTACCGGTAGACTTAACTCCCGAAGGTATCACGATATTGTTACCGGTAGACTTAACACACGAAGGTATCACGATAATGCTACCGGTAGACTTAACTCCCGAAGGTATCACGATAAGGCTACCGGGAGACTTAACTCCCGAAGGTATCACGATATTGTTACCGGTAGACTTAACTCCAGAAGGTATCAAGATATTGTTACCGGTAGACTTAACTCCCGAAGTATCACGATAATGCTACCGGTAGACTTAACTCCCGAAGGTATCACGATATTGTTACCGGTAAACTTAACTCCAGAAGGTATCACGATATTGTTACCGGTAGACTTAACTCCCGAAGGTATCACGATAATGCTACCTGTAGACTTAACTCCCGAAGGTATAACGATATTGCTACCTGTAGACTTAACTCCCGAAGGTATAACGATAATGCTACCGGTAGACTTAACTCCTGAAGGTATCACGATATTGCTACCGGTAGACTTAACTCCCGAAGGTATCACGATATTGCTACCGGTAGACTTAACTCCCGAAGGTATTAGGATAATGCTACCGGTAGACTTAACTGCACATGGTATCGAGATATTGTTACCGGTAGACTTAACTCCCGAAGGTATCACGATAATGCTACCGGTAGACTTAACTCCTGAAGGTATCACGATATTGCTACCGGTAGACTTAACTCCCGAAGGTATCACGATAATGCTACCGGTAGACTTAACTCCCGAAGGTATCACGATAATGCTACCTGTAGACTTAACACCAGAAGGTATCACGATATTGTTATCGGTAGACTTAACTCCCGAAGGTATCACGATAATGCTACCGGTAGACTTAACTCCTGAAGGTATCACGATATTGTTACCGGTAGACTTAACTCCGTAAGGTATCACGATAATGCTACCGGCAGAGTTAACTCCTGAAGGTATCACGATATTGTTACCGGTAGACTTAACTCCCGAAGGTATCACGATATTGCTACCTGTAGACTTAACTCCCGAAGGTATCACGATAATGCTACCGGTAGATTTAACTCCCGAAGGTATCACGATATTGCTACCGGTAGACTTAACTCCCGAAGGTATCACGATATTGCTACCTGTAGACTTAACTCACGAAGGTATCACGATATTGTTACCGGTAGACTTAACTCCCGAAGGTATCAAGATATTGCTGCCGGTAGACTTAACTCTCGAAGGTATCACGATATTGCTACCGGTAGACTTAACTCCCGAAGGTATCACGATATTGCTACCGGTAGACTTAACTCCCGAAGGTATCACGATATTGCTACCTGTAGACTTAACTACCGAAGGTATCACGATAATGCTACCTGTAGACTTAACTCCCGAAGGTATCACGATATTGTTACCGGTAGACTTAACTCCTGAAGGTATCACGATATTACTACCTGTAGACTTAACTACCGAAGGTATCACGATATTGTTACCTGTAGACTTAACTCCCGAAGGTATCACGATATTGCTACCGGTAGACTGAACTGAAGGTATCACGATATTGCTACCGGTAGACTTAACTCCCGAAGGTATCACGATATTGCTACCGGTAGACTTAACTCCCGAAGATATCACGATATTGTTACCGGTAGACTTAACTCCTGAAGGTATCACGATATTGCTACCTGTAGACTTAACTCCCGAAGGTATCACGATATTGCTACCTGTAGACAGAACTCCCGAAGGTATCACGATATTGCTACCTGTAGACTTAACTCCTGAAGGTATCACGATATTGTTACCGGTAGACTTAACTCCCGAAGGTATCACGATATTGTTACCGGTAGACTTAACTCCTGAAGGTATCACGATATTGTTACCGGTAGACTTAACTCCCGAAGGTATCACGATATTGTTACCGGTAGACAACTCCTGAAGGTATCACGATATTGCTACCTGTAAACTTAACTCCTGAAGGTATCACGATATTGCTACCTGTAGACTTAACTCCCGAAGGTATCACGATAATGCTACCTGTAGACTTAACTCCCGAAGGTATCACGATATTGCTACCGGTAGACTTAACTCCCGAAGGTATCACGATAATGCTACCGGTAGACTTAACTACTGAAGGTATCACGATATTGATACCGGTAGACTTAACTCCCGAAGGTATCACGATAATGCTACCGGTACACTTAACTCCAGAAGGTATCACGATATTGTTACCGGTAGACTTAACTCCCGAAGGTATCACGATATTGCTACCGGTAGACTTAACTCCCGAAGGTATCACGATATTGTTACCGGTAGACTTAACTCCCGAAGGTATCACGATATTGCTACCGGTAGACTTAACTCCCGAAGGTATCACGATATTGCTACCTGTAGACTTAACTCACGAAGGTATCACGATATTGTTACCGGTAGACTGACCTCCCGAAGGTATCACGATATTGCTGCCGGTAGACTTAACTCTCGAAGGTATCACGATATTGCTACCGGTAGACTTAACTCCCGAAGGTATCACGATATTGCTACCGGTAGACTTAACTCTCGAAGGTATCACGATATTGCTGCCGGTAGACTTAACTCTCGAAGGTATCACGATATTGCTACCGGTAGACTTAACTCCCGAAGGTATCACGATATTGTTATCGGTAGACTTAACTCCTGAAGGTATCACGATATTGTTACCTGTAGACTTAACTCCCGAGGGTATCACGATGTTGTTACCTGTAGACTTAACTCCCGAAGGTATCACGATATTGCTACCGGTAGACTGAACTGAAGGTATCACGATATTGCTACCGGTAGACTTAACTCCCGAAGATATCACGATATTGTTACCGGTAGACTTAACTACCGAAGGTATCACGATATTGCTACCTGTAGACTTAACTCACGAAGGTATCACGATATTGTTACCGGTAGACTTAACTCCTGAAGGTATCACGATATTGCTACCTGTAGACTTAACTACCGAAGGTATCACGACATTGCTACCGGTAGACTTAACTCCCGAAGGTATCACGATAATGCTACCGGTAGACTTAATTCCTGAAGGTATCACGATATTGCTACCTGTAGACTTAACTACCGAAGGTATCACGATATTACTACCGGTAGACTTAACTCCCGAAGGTATCACGATATTGTTACCGGTAGACTTAACTCCCGAAGGTATCACGATATTGCTACCTGTAGACTTAACTCCTGAAGGTATCACGATATTGTTACCGGTAGACTTAACTCCCGAAGGTATCACGATATTGTTACCGGTAGACTTAACTCCTGAAGGTATCACGATATTGCTACCTGTAGACTTAACTACCGAAGGTATCACGACATTGCTACCGGTAGACTTAACTCCCGAAGGTATCACGATAATGCTACCGGTAGACTTAATTCCTGAAGGTATCACGATATTGCTACCTGTAGACTTAACTACCGAAGGTATCACGATATTGTTACCGGTAGACTTAACTCCCGAAGGTATCACGATATTACTACCTGTAGACTTAACTCCCGAAGGTATCACGATATTACTACCTGTAGACTTTACTCCCGAAGTTATCACGATATTGCTACCTGTAGACTTAACTACCGAAGGTATCACGATATTGCTACCTGTAGACTTAACTACCGAAGGTATCACGATATTGTTACCTGTAGACTTAACTCCTGAAGGTATCACGATATTACTACCTGTAGACTTAACTCCCGAAGGTATCACGATATTGTTACCGGTAGACTTAACTCCCAAAGGTATCACGATATTACTACCTGTAGACTTAACTCCCGAAGGTATCACGATATTGCTACCTGTAGACTTAACTCCCGAAGGTATCACGATATTACTACCGGTAGGCTTAACTCCCGAAGGTATTACGATATTGCTACTGGTAGACTTAACTCCCAAAGGTATCACGATTTTGTTACTTGTAGACTTAACTCCCGAAGATATCACGATACTAAAATACTACCTTGAACCGTTAACTCCAAAGTGTATCGCAATGTTGCTACTGGTGGGCTGTTACCTTCCGAGGGTATCACGATAATGGTACTAGTGGACTGTTAACTCCCCAGGGTATCACGATAATGCTACTGGTGGATTGTTAACCCCCCTCCACCCACCCCATGGTATCACGATAATGCTACTGGTGGACTGTTACCTCCTCAAGGGTATCATAATGCTACTGGTGGACTGTTACCTTCCGAGGGTATCACGATAATGTTACTGGTGGACTGTTACCTCCCCAAAGGTATCACGATAATGCTACTGGTAGATTGTACCTCCCCAAGGGTATCACGATAATGCTACTGGTAGACTGTTACCTCCCGAGAGTATCACAATAATGTTACTGGTGGACTGTTACCTCCCCAAGGGTATCATGATAATTTTACTGGTGGACTGTTACCTCCCCAAAGGTATCATAATAATGCTACTGGTGGACTGTTACCTTCCGAGGGTATCACGATAATGCTACTGGTGGACTGTTACCTCCCGAGAGTATCACGATAATGTTACTGGTGGACTGTTAACTCCCAAGGGTATCATAATACTGCTCCTGGTGGACTGCCCCCCACCCCCGAGGGTATCACGATAATGCTACTGGTGGAATGTTACCTCCCAAGGTTATCACGATAATGCTACTGGTGGACTGTTACCTCCCGAGGTTATCACGACAATGCTACTGGTGGACTGTTACCTCCCGAGGGTATCACGATAATGCTACTGGTGGACTGTTACCCCTCCCCCCTCGAGGGTATCACGATAATGCTACTGGTAGACTGTTACCCCCCGAGGGTATCATGATAAAACTACTAGTGGACTGTTACCACCCCACCCCACCCACCCCGAGGGTATCACGATAATGATATTGGTGGACTGTTACCTCCCGAGAGTATCACGATAATGCTACTGGTGGACTGTTAACTCCCGAGGAACACGATAATGCTAATGATGGTCTGTTACCTCCCCAAGGATATCATGATAATGCTACTGGTGGACTGCTATCTCCCGAGGGTATCACGATAATGCTACTGGTGGACTGTTACCTCCCGAGGGTATCACGATACTGCTACTGGTGGATTGTTTACTCTCGAGGGTATCACGATAATGCTACTGGTGGACTGCTACCTCCCGAGAGTATAATGATACCAGTTTTCAGTGCTTCTGTACTGACCCTACATATATACTTCAAAATTTATTGAAGTGAAAATCTATTAATCATTCTAAAAACTGAAGGATAAATCCTTAAAGCATACGTGTGTCCTACGATAAAGGGCATTTAGTTCTTATGTTGTGGTCATTTAGCATGTTATTCACTTACTTTTTGATTCCCACACTTTCGGCCTTGAGCTCCACCGTTTTTATGTTCTGATATTTACTATATATATTTGTATATTTATTATGTTTACATAGAGGAATTTCTTCATAAATAGAATATAGGTTAGTGTTGTTAGATATATCAAAATCCGTTTGGAAATATACATTGCATATATACATTTTTTGTGAATACACAATGCTTCTTATCGCCGTACATTGTTGCGGAAGGTAATGCCAGCAGCATTACCATGGCAACGTATATATTTTTATAAAACATATGGCTCAGTCTTCGCTATACACTACAGGTTATCACTGAGGTAAGGTGCTAATCTCTAGGAGTATCTCCCATACTTTGTCAGTGTTAATTATAAAAGCACTGCCATATCTTAGCATCTCGTACGACATGCTCTCATAAGCGGCTTATGATTCTATCTGAAGAGGTTTGTTTTAATTAATAACCTTTATCTAATACTTTCACCTTTCCTGCTTCTTTCTCCCTCTGTGCATGGTACAATGTCTGTCTGGTGTTGAGAATGAAACGAATAATCACTGACGTAAAGGTGCTTCGATTTGTTCATTACATTTACTGCCATTTTTTTTTAAAAAAATCTATTAAAACGTCATTTTAAACCAGGTATTTCGTCATTTTATTTTATTATTACTATTATTATATATTTTTTTATTTATTTATTTATTTATTTTCTTACTATTATTTTTAAAATCTATTTGTTATCTATTTATTTATTTTTATTTTACTGATAGTTACCTCCCCATTCGCCTAAAATTATGACCTGTGTTTAAAACAAGGTAAATCAAAATACCCAAAGAAAACTACATGTATTTACCGTTAACGAATACAATGGCAGACCTTCCCACATTTCACAACCCTAAGACATCGATACTTTACACGCAAATATCTGTCAGCACATAAGGTACGTTTGTACATGTACGTCAAAGTGACCTAACAAGAGGGTACTATCGTATGTCTTAGGGGATCACCATCATTGAACTACTATAGTTCCACTTTCTTTTAACTGTCCAAGTGCAGGATTTTCCTGTAATACAAGTGAATTCTATTAATCTTAGATTTTTTTTTATAAGGTTGCTGTTATTGTACTATTCAATGATTTTTATTTTATTTCTTTTTTATTAGCTCACCTGAGCCAAAGGCTCAAGTGAGCTATTGGCATCACTCTTCGTCCGTCGTCCGTCCGTCGTCTGTCGTCCGTCGTCCGTCGTCCGTCCGTAAACTTTTCACATTTTCAACTTCTTCTTCAGAACCGCTTAAAGGATTTGCATGAAACTTGGTGTGGATGAAGTACTAGGGGTCCTCTACCAAGTTTGTTCATTTCATATAAATCCCTCAATAGGTGGCGCCACCATTGCTAAAAATAGATCTCAGAGGGTACCCCTCTTTGAAAATCTTCTTCTCCAGAACCAGTGTATGGACTATAAAACTAATGGCATCTGAGTGATCTAGAAGGATGTATGTCTAAAGTTTGTTCATATCGTTGAAATCCGATAAATAATTTTTGACGTTTTTTTTACGTTTTTTTGGACTTTGTAATTTTAATGCAGAAAAGAAGTATTTTTGTCTTTTAGTAAACATTGATGCATTAATTTGGTTTAATTTGATCATTTTTATGATGAGAAATACTACTGCGAAGAAATTTTTTCAATATTTCATTTTTTGGATTTTTTATGAATTTTCTAAGACTTTCAAGAAAAAGGGGGGTGGGACAATTGGTGTAAACATTTCACAGTTTGAACTTTTTCTTCAGAACCACGTGCTGGAATTCAATGAAACTTGGCATGCATCAAGTACTCAAGGTCCCCGACAAATGTGGTCATCTTTGTCAGGATCCATCAATAGGTGGCGCCACCACAGGCAAAAGTTGGTCAAAGAGGGTACCCTACTTTGACAAACTTCTTCTTCAGACCGGGGGCATACAGAGACTAACCGAATGCATAGGAATGATCTAGAGGGATGTGTGAAGAAGTGTTGTTATTTTTGGTTCCATTCCGAAATCAAATTTTTGACGTTTTTTCATTTTTATTTTGGACTTTGTTATTTTAATGCATTAAAGAGTTATTATTTTCTTTTAGTAAACATTGATGCATTCATTTGGTTTCATTTAATCATTTCTATGGTAAGGAATGCTGGTGTGAAGGAATTTTTTCAATATCTCGAATTTTGAATTTTTTATGAATTTTTTAAGACTTCCAAGAAAAGGGGGGGGGGGGGGGGACAATTTTTCATATCTTCAACTTGATCTACAGAACAACTTGAAGGATTGTGATAAAACTGGGTAGGATGCAAGTACTCATAGTCCTTTTCAAAGGTTTTGTTTTTTGTGCGGATCATCCAAATTGGTTAACAGATAATGCCACCATGTCTAAAAGTAGGTCTCACAATGGTACATATACCACTAGGTAATTGAAATATGGAGAGTAGCGGTTCAAATCCAGCTGTGGTCAAAAAAATTTTTTTTTTTTTTACACATCTAAATAAGTTTTTAGATGGATGTTTCTCAACACTCAACATATGAAATTAGGAATTTTACGTTTAAGACTTCCAAAAAAAAAAGGGGGGGGGGGGGGGGTTGGCCATTTTTCACATTTTCAACTTTTTCTACAAAACTGTTTGAAGGATTTTAATAAATCTTGGTAGAAATAAGTCACTTATGATCCTCTTCAAATTCTGTTGTTTTCGTCCAGACCTCTTTACAGGTGGCGCCACCATAGTCAAGAGTAGGTCACAAAGAGTTCCCTCGTTTAACAATATTCTTTTTCATACGGGCTGTATACAGAGACAAACAGAATGCATAGAAATGATCTAGAGGGATGAGTGAAGATGTATTGTCATTTTGGTTCCCTTCCAAAATCAAATTTTAGAATTTTTTTCGACATTTCTTTGGACTTGGTGATTCAATGCAGAAAAAAGTGTCTTATTTCCTAGTTAATTGATAATGATGATTTCTTATGGACTATTGTTATCATAATTATGGTAAGGATTGTTACTTTGAAAGAATTTTGTCAATATCGCAATTTTTGGATTTTCTATGAATTTTTTAAGACTTCCAAATGACGGTGTATAGGAACAATTCAATCACATTTTTCACTTCTGCTGTTATACCACATGAAAGATTTTAATGAAACATGGAATACATGAAGTACTAAAAGTCCTCTATCAATTTGGTAAATTTCATCCAAATTGGTTAACAGATAATGCCACCATGTCTAAAAAGCAGTTCTCACAATAGTACATATACCACTTGGTAATTGAAATATGGAGAGTAGCGGTTCAAATCCAGCTGTGGTCAAATTTTTTTTTCATTTCTTTACACATCTAAATAAGTTTTTAGATGTTTCTCAACACTCAACATATGAAATTAGGCAATTTTAAGTTAGATCTGGACAATATTTGAAACAATTGTTGTTCATGACCCAGACTTGAAATCAGTCAACAAAAGGCCCCACCTAAAGAAAATGACTAACTTGTTGCCCTGAATGACTTCTTGCAGAGACAAAGGAAATGCTTTATATCAAAATCACCTGAATGGATGTGCAAAAAAGTGTTGTTTTTTATTCTAGCCTGAAATAAAATTTGACATATTTTCAACATCTGTGTTGACTTGGTCACATTAATGCAAAAAGAAATGAATTTTTCCTTCATGCATGACTGATAATATAGGTACTCAGGTGAGCGATATAGGCCCACTTGGGCCTCTTGTTTTTTATTTTTATTTATTTATATATTTTTGTAAAATTAAATGAATTAAAAGGTACACATATTTTGAAATCGAATCATTTCTGAAAGTTTCTTCATTAAAATTGCACATAACATTCAGAAAAGCGTGATCTTCACAACATTGTAGAACTGTAAGTCTTTTTTAAAGTCCCTTTTACGTGATTTCATTAACACTACACGTATTTTGAATACTTCATCTCTTTGATAATCATCATTTAAGATATATATTATATATAGAAATAAGTGATCTTTATAACACTGCTCACCATGAGGCTTGTTGCTTTCTGCACACCGGTTTATGGCCGTCACGCTGTTCCGTCTTTCCTCAGAAGGAGGAGACAGGATCTTAATAGTAAGGCTCTTCAAGCCAAGGAGTTCTGTTCCACACTATTCCATAAAGATCTACGCATTTTACTGGAATAGGAAGCAAATTGTATATTGACTATATGTACGACTACCTAGTGTAATGATTAACTATGGTTTTTAGTCCCCTATCAGCTGACCGTAGTGGACTAGAGGTTTTCTCTCTGACAGTCCGTATATCTGTCTGTCCATCAGTCATTATTCAAGTACCACACATTAGATTCATGCTAGATACTTAGATATGTACAAAGTTTTAATGAACGGGAATGGTTAACAATTTACATAATCAAAAGTACATCTTTTGACATCAAGTAAAAATAAATGGTGAAAAGCGGTTATTGAATACCTTAAGTACCATTTATAAGATTCAAATTAAATTTGGATATACAATTTGTTCATAAAGTGACGAATATGCTTATTGAATATGATGTCAAAAACTGAGAAGAAAATATGAAAAACATAGTTCCATAAAGGATAAATCAAGTACACAATATACGTGTAAGATTTAAACCACATTTGTATAAATATTGCTCATTGTGAAGAGAGGGAGATGCCTAAAGATTTTTTTAAATCAGAAGGTCAAAGCTAAAGGCTATAAGATCTTTAAATGAAAATATAAAGAAATACAAGATCAACATACAAGTGCGAGTATTGAGTATACTGTCCTATGAAACATTCATAATGAATATTTCAATTCCATCCTTATAAATTGTAATATTTCATAGTACAATACAGGTTACAGCAGACATAAAGATACACCGACTAGTTGGTTTTGTTATGGAATCTTACACATCAAATTCGAGATGGATCACAACTGATTGAGAGAAAAAAAAATGTAATCGTTCCTTTTTGTGACGTATTATATATGTGTCCTTGTGACTTTCTATGTGCGTTTCATTTGTATTTATCATCATCCTCACCCTTGAATATTTTTTGTCAGATTAAATAACATATAGCTTTTAGTACGCCCCTTGTCAGTTCCTATGAATTTTAATCAGGAATGATTGGTCCATCGCTTTTGCGGAATATTTATTGAATTCCGTGGCGTCACAATACTTATTGACCGAGGTGAAAAGTATTGTGACGTCATCTGACCTAACAATTTTTTCGCGTATAAATGGAAGGGACATTTAGTCAGATGATGAAACCAAAGATTTACTTAATATATCAAAATCACCGCGGGTTGATATTCCACCTCTCCGAAGTCAGGAGTACAGACGTGTTGGCAGGCGTATACACATACCATGAATCAATCTGCTCGGTGTTCTTTAGACATGAGTTTGGCATTATAACTTGCGCCGCAAATATCATGGAACGGAAACGTGTTAATGCGGTAAACAGACTGTCAGTGTATCTAGTCGGACTTTACTGTGTGTTACCAATAAATCATAAACGTCACTATAATTTGTACCAAATATTCATTGTGGTTATCGTATATTTGTAAATATCTCACTGCAGTTATCTGTTGTGATTGTTATAAATAAGCCATGTATTCTGATATTTAAATATGCTGTTTCTCTCCGTGCTTTACTTACTGCCTCAATCGTAACAACTCGTCCATTTCTATACGCAAATCAGACTTTTATTTATTTATTTATTTTATTTTATTTTATTTATTTATTTATTTATTTATTTATTTATTTATTTATTTATTTATTTATTTATTTTTTTTTTTTTTTTGCGTGTGTGAAAAATGGCGCTGATGTTCCGATTGTTACTGTCTATCACCACGTCGTTTTTATACAATGGATCAGTCATCTGAAAAAAGAGAATTGTACGTGATTCAGTTACTCATAAATCATTTTTCCCCCGATTGTTCAAGAGTGAAGTGGTTGATGCTAGAAAGACCCTATAATCTATGTCTGTTGGAATATAAAAGGGAATATCCTAGTCCAACAAAGCTCTTACTGTTTGTTACTTTAGTCTATATCTCTTAATTCCGAAGGCGTTTTGTTAAATTCTAATTAATATACTAAAAGGAAAATAACGAAGCGAACCCATATGTTAGTTTACTACTGTTGACACACAACGTGAAACGCTACAAAATAGAAAAGGGATTGATTGGTTTTTGTTGAACGTCACACCAAGAATATTTTACGTATATGGTGACGGCATCTGACTGATGCGGGGCATACAGATTTTGACCTTTGCAACGGACCCACCCGAAACAGTGAGGGATCTTTAACTGCATACCACGACACGGAGCATCGGTTTTTATTGTCTCATCCGAAAGACAGAACACCGGCATGACCAGAGCGGGACTCGAACCCCGGCCTCCCGATCAGGAGTCCAGCGCGATACCACTAGGCCACGCAGGCTTAAATAGAAAAGGGAAATGTGATTTTTATGAGACTGGTTGATGACAATATAGTTTAGAAGATATATTTGTCCTCTTTTCTTTCTTTCTTTTCTTTTTTTTTTTTTTTTTTTCGTTTTATTCGTTTTTGTTCTGTAGTGATAAGACATTTACTGTCCGCGCCACTCACTTTGTAAACCGAAAAATCTGGATATTCACTTATTTATCTTTAAAATAGTTTTATAAAATTAATATCAATCGACAGATCTTGTTTAGTCGTAACTTTTGGTGTATGTTATATGTTTCTACGAAGAAACAATCGTACTTTAGAGGGAAAAATCATTTTAGATAGGGCGTTTTCTATGTTAATTGTGACTTGACGTCGCCGATGTTTAACATGGAGTCTATGGGAACGTCAAAATTTAACATGGAAATCGCCCTATCTAAAATTGATTTTTGTCTATAAAATATGTACGCTTCTTCATACAAACATCTAGCATACACCAAAAGTTACAACTAAGCAAGATCTATCGAATGGTTTTGCATTTTTGAAATTATTCTGAAGATAAATAACAGAAAATCCAGATTTTCCAGTTTCCAGAGTGAGTGGCGTGGACAGTAGGGATATTTATTGTTATAGCTATAATCGTGTGTTTAATTAAGACTTTGGCTGATCTTACAGTAAAATTCTTCCTTGTTAAACATGAGATTGTAGTTTATATCTAGTTTATTTCCTTTTCCTTTATAGAACTGCTTTGTGACGCCGTAGAATGTGGCAGTTAACAGCAATGTATTAAGTTATATTATAAAAGATTAAATGCACAATAGAGTACGTCTTTATACTAATAAATGCCTTCATTGGATACCCATGCTAGTCTTTGAACTTATGTGATAGTCAAATCGTTGAAAATGGTGAATACGATGTTTACCTAGAACACTACATAAGGCTTCACAAGTGTCATATCTATTTATCAGTGGCGGATTTAGAGGGGGCCTTTTCTTCACATATTTACTAGTAAAAATCCAGATTTTGCACCAAAAATGGATGAGAAGTTTGGCTAATACCCATTCGCCCCCCCCCCTTTTCGGAAATTCTGGATCGGCCACTGTTTATGGCATAACTTGAGAGTTTTATCATATGCACAGTCTTGTCTAAATGACATTGTTTTACTGAATAAATACATGTATACTCTACTGTACTTATTTTTATTTTGTACAGCCCCAGAGTTTGTAAAGCGTTTATCAGGAGAAGCAACCGTTGATGAGGGCGCCACCGTCCGTTTTGAATGCAAGATAGTTGGAATTCCAACCCCAACAGTTAAATGGACCAAAGACGACGAGGAAATCCCTGATGACAACCGAATCAAGATCGAGGCCAACGAAAACGGCGAATACAGCTTGACTATTGATAAAGTAAAGAAAAAAGACGAAGCTGCATACCGAATCAAAGCGGAAAATGCCGAAGGTTCGTCCTCGAGTACAATATATGTAGCAGTTAAAGGTATCCCTCTCTTTCTAGTAGGCGTGTAGTGTGGTTTCGTCGGCGCTTATTGCTTTGCCTTGGTGTGGTTATGTGTTGTGTGGTACGTATTTTATTTCGGGTTCCGTATTTACCGTGCAAGGTTTGTATTGTATTCGCAACTTACGGTTTACTTTTTTATGTTGTTTTATTTTACTCACAGTTGCGACATTTTAAGTCTAATTTAAAATATATATTTCCTTAAAGTGATAAAACGAAACATTTAAAAAAAAATCATCTTAATAACAACATAAAAATAACCTCATATCACAAAGTTGTTATTTATCCCGTGATTCTCTTCTAATGACTGAGACAGAACCTTGAGTTGGCGGTATTGTTAACTTTGTTGTTATGTATTCGTAATTTTTTATCTGTTAGACAAGTACAGTGGATGATAAAACATCCAGAGGTACATGTACTAGCACATACTCTACCATACTCTGTATTTTATGATAATGAGTGCCAATTTTATGATTCTATTAAACTCTGATTAGACTCAACACGTAAAATGTATTTCTAAGTATAAAGGCTTCTACAACAACAACAACAATTATTTATTCTCATAACTGAACATAAAATTACAGTGTAGAGATATTTGATGTCCTGGTATAATTGGTCAGTCCATTCGCTAACTGAGAGATCATATTAGAAGTTATCACTTATTTCACTTAGTACAACAGGTTCTAAGTCTGTTTAATGCGCACAACTAAACATACACTAATGTACATATATATGATATTATATATACTATGTTTATGTTAAAACAAAGCCTTGATGTTATGATATAAATTGGCAATCTCCCTCAATACGTCAGTTTCGAAATACAAATCCGGACCGTCATTTTTCGGTTTAATGCGCTCTTCGGGCCGCAAGTTGAGGTAAAGGTGGGACACTGCTGGTCCCTATAGTAAAGGATAATCTCGGTAATTGTGAATTATAAGGACTTTTTCAGTAATACTACCCACAGCAGTTTGGTGAGCATTGTCAAAAAGAAGTCTCCTAGATGTTCATGTACTATATTTTCCCCGATAATTTTATAATCCTTTGTAGAAGCCAACTGTCCACCTGGATCCACTACACTGAAGATCTAAACTGCCTCAAGAAGATAAAGAAACTTCACTCTTGAAACCAATAGGTTTCAGTTTGATTTTTTGAAATTTATCTGAACATATAAACATTATTATCCTTCATTATTTTAATGTATTTGTTGATTTATTCGCCTTTAAACAGAACGGTTAACTAATTTCACATAGAGACGGAATTAACCATGTCCCACCTTTGCGAGGAGGAGTGCATAAAATTCGGAAAATATCGGTTCGGATCGGTATCTCAAAACTCGCATATTAACCGTAATGTATGGATAATTCCCGGCTGGTTGACGGTGACTCAGGGCGATCAATAACAGATACTTTATCGTTATATAGAATAGATTGAAAAGAACACAATGTAAGCCTTCCAAAACAATATTCCTAAATAAGTCTCTTACTAATTTCATTGAACATTTTCAAGAAACCGTCATTTTATCAAAAGGAAATCTTAAATTCCAGCAATTTACCAAACGTGTATACTATAGCTATTGGCTTACTTTAAAAAAATGAAATGCTAGTGTTGCATGTTATATCTAACTCTACACAGATTGTGATAGTAAAATTACGAAATATAGTCTTATGAACTTTTAAAGTGACATATCTGTCATCATGTATGAAAGCATTACAAGTGACGCAATGGTCATCAAGTATAGAAAGCATTAAAAAGTGCATCAGACGACAATATCATATGATTTTATAAATGTAGATTTTTCTTAAGCATGTTTATAGCACGAACTACTTATAGCTTTACGTCAATGTTGCTCAAATATAGACGTAGTATGTCTTGTTTACGCAGTCTTTGTCTTGTAGACGCTGTCGTTGTCTTGTAGACGTAGTCTGTCTTGTATACACAGTCTTTGTCTTGTATACGCAGCTTTTGTATTGTAGACGCTGTCTTTGTCTTGTAGACGCATACTTTGTCTTGTGTTACAGTTTAGCGCAATGAAACAATCATGGAGTAACGTAATTTTATGACACTATTTTGGAGCCAAGTTATTATTATTATTTGTATTAGACATGTCTTACTTATACACCTTGATATCATCAGTGTCGTTTACTCAGGCACATTTATATGTAAATGCACATAAGTACATCAGTAACGCATTCATTTCCGACACATGTCGGAAAACTAGTTAGACACAAATGCATGTAGTCATTTCCTGCTTATTTAGACGCATGAGGTTAAAGATTCAGGGGAAATACCATATTTACAATACTTTATTTGAAAGATATGTATAAGAATTTTGCTCATTATGCTCAAATAAACACTGTTTTTCGGACTCACAGGCTTCATGGTCTTTACAGTAGGTCTTCGCCCGTAGTCGTCTGTCGTGCTTCACCCGTAGGCGTCTGTCGTTCTTCATCCATAGTCGTCTGTCTGTCGTATTTCATCCATAGTCGTCGGTCGTGCTTCGCCCGTAGTCGTCTGTCGTGCTTCATCCGTAGTCGTCTGTCGTGCTTCACCCGTAGTCGTCGGTGGTGCTTCATCCGTAGTCGTCTGTCGTGTTTCATCCGTAGTCGTTTGTCGTGCTTCACCTGTAGTCGTCTGTCGTGTTTCACCCGTAGTCGTCTGTCGTGCTTCATCCGTAGTCGTTAGTCGTGCTTCACCCGTAGTCGTCTGTCGTGTTTCACCCGTAGTCGTCTGTCGTGTTTCACCCGTAGTCGTCCGTCGTGCTTCATCCATAGTCGTTTGTCGTGCTTCACCCGTAGTCGTCTGTCGTGTTTCACCCGTAGTCGTCTGTCGTGCTTCACCCGTCGTCTGTCGTGCTTCATCCGTAGTCGTCTGTCGTGTTTCATCCGTAGTCGTCTGTCGTGGTTCGCCCGAAGTCGTCTGTCGTGCTTCGTCTACAGTCATCAAATCTTACATAAAGCATTTTCATAATAAGTGTGTATCTTATGCCTTCTTTGACCCTGGGACTCGATCACGTATATTCACAATAAACCAGTCATCGAATTCGTCTTTTTACTCCAGTAGGAGAAAAACTGTATAAATAGTCACAAGGTGACTCTACCATATATTTTGAAATTCATGACCCTAGGGAGCAGGCTACAGGTTGATTATTGTTTTACGTCACTCCATCATTATTTCACGTATCAGTGACGACATTTAGGGGAAAGTCTGAGGATAAATAGCCACTGAATGCATTGTGAAAGGAATGTCGTTTAGACGAATGATTTTAACCTTTGTGTTCTGTATATACGAACTATGTAACACAGTTACTCCTCGTTAGTTGGAATACATAGTGTATGAAGTCGAGCGAGTTTGTCGTTTGTCAGGAAATGGACTTTAATGTACAGCTATTAATGCGATATTACCATATTGCACGAAAGAGATTTCATTCAAGAGAATAACGTAACAATCATGTCTGACTAACAGTCATAAAGCTTGAGAGAATACCGTGCCATATAATGACATAGAGTTAAAATGGAGATATATTAAATGGAGATATATTAAATCATTTGGTTCTCTGTAAATTGTTGAATGATTGAAATGGCAATGATATTAGTCCAGACCAGCAACAATAATCTTTATAAGAAACAACAATTATCATTTTATGATCGAGTTCAACATTTACTTAACTTTTATCCTAGTAATATTATAGAGAAGAGTGATTAAAAATACGAAAATAACTTTAAAATCTCAGAGTTTACAGCGCAGAGTCAACGACACACAGTTTTCTTGGAACGAATGGGAAGTGGTACATATAATGGAACAATACACGTAATTTGTTCGTGTAATTATCATTTATAACAGAAATCGTGCAAATTCTACCGTCAAAGAGCTTTTAGAAATGAATTGATAAAGATTCTGTTTTATGTCAGTAGTCGTGCAGTCAAACGTATGGATATCTGGCATTTTCTTTTTCACAAAACGTCAATAAATTGGCGAAGTCGACATCACATTTCACTTTTGTATCTTGTCAGTCGACGAAGTATCTTAGGCACTTTCATCATAAAACCCTAATTACGCCCAAATGATTGCCAAGAACGAGAAGGGAAGACTAGATTGGAGAGCATTGTTCACGTACATTGTATAAGGATTGCTGTGCGATAGAATGCGTGCTGGATTTGTTATTTAGTGTAAAGTTCTGTGATACATATAAAACATTTTAAGAATTCATATACTTCATTGTACACACTTCATGTAGTTTAAGCATATGATTTACATATTGTTCACATAATAGGAGGGGATTTTTAAAGAAGACTTATTGCGTTAGCACATGTCTGCAAAGATAGTATCAAAATAATATGCAGGGCACAAAAAGGTAATACTTATGTCTTATAGGTAGGACACTTTAATAAAGTGAGTTATCTGCCCTTTAGTTATTCCGGTATGAGTTGCGAAGAATGTTAGGAAGACGGGATCAGATTGGAAAGACACTACGACTTTTAAACGTTTGAAATGCGTTAGAAAATTTGGTTCAGTCATGCTTTTTTTTCTGAGTTATGGAACTTTAAGATTAATGCATTTACGTAATTTTCCGCACTTTTCACCGTCATGCTTGCAAATTGTCATTTGATATTTGACACGGTACATTGCTTACCATGTCAAGTAACAGATCAAGTTCAAAGTTTGTTCCGGTGTTGTATAGCAGATCATCCCCCATAGCAGATCGTCCCACGGATAATCTGCTATATAGTGAAACATCCCCCCGGGGGAGGGGGGGGGGGGAGATGTTTTACTATATAGCAGATTGTCCCCCATTAGGACTATAGTAGATCGTCCCCTCTTACTCTTTCCGATCCAGATTTTATACAAAATTACGCCATCGTACACGAGAAAGCATAATAACTTTTAAGTTATAACGGTTTTCAATTTTCGTGTTTACAAGAAAAAGGAGGGAGTCGTTTTGTTATATAGTAAAACATCCGGGGATAATCTACTATATAGTGAAGTATCCGGAGGACGAATTGCTGTATTGTAGATCATCCGAGGGGATCTCTGCTATATAGTAGAACATCCGGGGATAATCTACTAGGGGGATGGTCCACTATATAGCACCGGTTCACAAAGTGGGAAAATGTTATCCATCAATTATAGTACGACTCATTTATGCATTATATATTTCAAGAAATCTATTTATAGTATCAACCTCTTATAAAAGTCTGCATTTTAAAATATGTTGTGGGCGGTTGGGAACATTTATTGCTTTAGCAACACTCTCAGAATGTTTGTTCAGATTGGTAGATACATTTACTTACAAAGTATTGCTCCAAAACGAAGCATTTTTCAAAATACAGCAAAGTCCTAGCCCACAAAAGTATAGAAGGATGTTCAGCTGAACGGCGCTGAAGACGATGGCATTTCTCTGGCGTTATACTGACAGTTAGACCTTTAATTTAAGCTATACATTAAGGTGTAGGGGAAGGCTTGGTGTAGTGCTTAAGCGCTTCGTTTTCGGCGCCGACGATCCGGGTTCGATTCCCGGATTGCGCCACTACGTTTAAGAGGTTGGTTACCTCCTGCTTTCATATCATGTCTAACTGAAAAATTTTTGAAAGCGACGTAAAACACCAATCGACCAACCAACCAACATTAAGGTGTTGTCGATTACATAGAATGATTGCCTCTATTTCGGAGATCGTAGCCAGTTGTTGTAAGGTCTGGATTATCCGTACATGTTGTAGGAGCATCGTAGATTTGTGATGTCGTCGTTGTCAGCCATAATGCAATATGGATGATTGGGGGCATAGTGTTGTAGCATCGTAGACTAGTTGTGTCTTCGTAGTCAGTCTTAGTGCAGTCTGGATGATTGGGGCATAGTGTTAGAGGATCATAGATTAGTTTTGTCATCGTAGTCAGTCATAGTGCAGTGTGGAAGATTGGGGCATAATGTTGGAGCATCGTAGATTAGTTGTGTCATCGTAGTCAGTCATAGTGCAGTCTAAATGATTGGGGTATAGCGTTGAAGCAACGTAGGTTTGTGGTGTCATCGTAGTCAGTCATCGAGCAGTCTGAATGATTGAGGCATAGTGTTGGAGCATCGTAGATTAGTTGTGTCATCGTAATCAGTTATGGTGCAGTCTGAATGATTGGGGCATAGCGTTTGGGCATCGTAGATTAGTGGTGTCATCGTAGTCAGTCATAGTGCAGTCTTGTGATGGAGCATCGTTGATTAGTTGTGTCATCGTAGACAGTCATAGTGCAGTCTGAATAGTTGGGGCATAGTGTTGGAGCATCGTGGATTAGTTATGTTATCGGAATCAGTCATAGTGCAGTCTTAATGATTGGGGTGCAGCGTTGGAGCATCGTAGATTAGTGGTGTCATCGTAGTCAGTCATAGTGCAGTCTGGATGGTTGGGGCATATTGTTGGAGCATCGTAGATTAGTTATGTCACCGTAGACAGTCACAGTACAGTCTTGATGATTGGAGCATAGTGTTGGAGCATCATTGATTAGTTGTTTCATCGTAGTCAGTCATAGTGCAGTCTGAATGGTTGGGGCATAGTGTTGGAGCATCGTAGATTAGTTATGTTACCGGAATCAGTCATAGTGCAGTCTGGATGGTTTGGGGCATATTTTTGGAGCATCGTAGATTAGTGGTGTCATCGTAGTCAATCATAGTGCAGTCTGGATGAGTGGGGCATAGTGTTGGTTGTTGGAGTATCTAATCTCTAAGTTGAAGGCCGTAACTAGTCGATACTAGTGACAGGGGCTTAAGTAGTCGCACAAAAGCATAACAATTACACACACACACACACACACACCTATTCTTAAGACTTAAATTTGACTGTTTTGATAATACACGCACATGTATATACACATTCACTTCCTCTATTTCATGCTGTGATCAACTTCAAATTGCATGATTAAGATAAAATTACACATCTAGTTTTGACAATAAAATTTCCAGTGTAATCTGCTGTGTAAAACAGACATGAAATGTAATTATCGATAATGCATTGTTTGGCGATTCGTATACAGAAAACTGCATGTTAGCACGTTTTCACTCGATTCTTTGTATTTCTGTTGTTCGCTAATAGTATGACAGTAAATGAAACTGTGTAATGAGATCGATAAGGAAATGAATAAAACGCTTTCAATCTTTTAATCTGTACTTTGTATCTTTCCTGGCAGTAAAATCTAAGAAGTCAAGGCGCTCCAAACGTAACATGCAGCATCCTTCTGGATTCACGCCAATAACAGAAAAGATCAAAGAAGAAGAACAGGAAGCGGAAACACTACAAAAACAACCGGATTCTCCGTTGACTCCACTATATTCCGGACTGACTAGGAAAAACAGGACATGGCCCGAATTCCTGGGCAGCTGGGCTTTTGTTAATGAAATAGGAAATAACGGTTTGTAGTGATTGTAGAATGCGTTTTTGAATTTGTTACTAAAGTTTGTACATGTAACTTACCCTTGTTTGTTTTTAGTTTTAAAGTAACATATTGTAGAGTTTAAGATTTCAACATGTTGTATCCTATGACATATCCGTACCATTGTACCAACACGTACTGTCGTAAAACATAATGTGTATTTGCCTTATGTATAAATGGTCAAGATGTGCTTTCAATCAAACCTTGAATTAGTCCCTGTTTTTGTTACTTTATTCATACTATTCGCCTTTGATTTTGAAAGGGTGGGGGATTATTTAATTCTTTTTTTCAAGTTTTTCCCACATTTATCATTATTACTGTTAATACTATACTTTTCTTTATTTTTATTTTATTTTATTTTAATTTTTTTGGGGGGGTTGTGGGGTCATTCCCTTTTTCTTCTTAAAAGAGTTATTGTCCTGGATTTTAAAATACGCACTTTATTTATATTAGATAAAAAGGATACGACAAGAAACGTTGTATCTAGAGCTGTGTTTCGTACCATCGTCAATGTCATCGTTATAGATAACGGACGGAAATCTGTAGAATGGTATGTTGCTTACACGCAACAGGCATTGGCTTAGCTATTCTGGATTGATACAAGCATGAGCTTACCCATTCTGTATTTGATACAGGTATTGACTTACCCATTCTGTATTAGATACAGGCATTGATTTACCCATTCTGTATTTGACGCAGGCATTGATTTACCCATTCTGTATTTGATACAGGCATTGACTTAACCAATTCTATATTAATACAGGCATTGACTTACTCCTTCTGTATTGATACAGGCATTGACTTACTCATTCTGTATTGATACAGGCATTGACTTACTCATTCTGTATTGATACAGCTATTGACTTACTTATTCTGTATTGATACAGGCATTGACTTACTCATTCTGTATTGATACAGGCATTGACTTACTCATTCTGTATTGATTCAGGAATTGACTTACTCATTCTGTATTGATACAGACATTCACTTACTCATTCTGTATTGATACAGGCATTCACTTACTCATTCTGTATTGATACATGTATTGACTTACTCATTCTGTATTGATACAGGTATTCACTTACTCATTCTGTATTGATACAGGTATTGACTTACTCATTCTGTATTTGATACATGTATTGACTTACTCATTTTGTATTGATACAGGAATTGACTTACTCATTCTGTATTGATACAGGCATTGACTTACTCATTCTGTATTGATACATGTATTGACTTACTCATTCGGTATTGATACGTGTATTGACTTACTCATTCTGTATTGATACATGTATTGACTTACTCATTCGGTATTGATACGTGTATTGACTTACTCATTCTGTATTGATGCAGGCATTGACTTACTCATTCTGTATTGATACAGCTATTGACTTACTCATTCTGTATTGATACATGTATTGACTTACTCATTCTGTATTGATACAGGCATTGACTTACTTATTCTGTATTGATACAGGCGTCGACTTACTCATTCTGTATTGATACAGGCATTGAGTTACTCATTCTGTATTGATACATGTATTGACTTACTCATTCTGTATTGATACATGTATTGACTTACTCTTTCTGTATTGATACAGGCATTGACTTACTCATTCTGTATTAATACAGGTATTGAGCTACTCATTCTGTATTGATACAGGTATTGACTGATTCATTCGGTATTGATACATGTATTGACTGATTCATTCGGTATTGATACATGTATTGACTTACTCATTTTGTATTGATACATGTATTGACTTACTCATTCGGTATTGATACATGTATTGACTTACTTATTCTGTATTGATACATGTATTGACTTACTCATTCGGTATTGATACGGGTATTGGCTTGGAGCTTTTCAGTTCTTGTTTGCTGTAGTTGGACAATTCTCAAATTAATTCATTAAAAGTTATTTTTCCAGACATTGTTGCGATTAGAGTGTGAAAATTCATATACTAAACTTGTTGACTTGTGATTATTGTGTTTCTGAATTGTTTTTGTTGTGGTTTGGCTGATATTTAATTGAATGTGTGATGTTTAGAATGAAATGACTTTATTTCTCTACTGGAAGTATTTTTTTAATCTTGATCTCCTCATAACACTTAACAGCTTACATACATATGAATAAACTATTCTTTCTTTAATTTACCGATTTTATTTTTTATGATCTTATTTTTGTATCTTTAATGTGTGATGAATTACCAAGACTTGTCGACGCTTACGAATATTAAATCAAATACCACTTTGTCAAAATCAGATATGCTTTAACCATGGATTAAAATACTTATATGACAAATTAATTTGTCAAATAATAAAATTTGAATTTCCTTGCACAGATTTCGATGATTTACCGGACAATGAAGATTACGAAGATGTTTTCAGTACAGAAGGCTCAAGTGAATCAGACACTATTTCGGTAAATGGAAGTGACGTTTTACCTGTATCTGAAAGCAATGGTAACAGTGATAGTGATTCTGATAATGAAATAGCAAAACTTTTAAACAGGAATCTAGTTTTCGAAAATCAAAATTTTACACAGTCATCGAAACTCTCAGAAACAAATTTCAATGATGATATTACAGACAAGGAGAAATATTGCAACAAAAATGGACAAATGGTTCCCGGAAATGATAATTCTGGTCACGAGGAGGCTTGTAAATCTGTTCCAGAAGTGTCGACTGCTGTGTGTTTAACGTCACGTTACAGTCTGTCCACGTCTTTTGGGGCCAATGAATGCCATAGGAAGCTAATCTTTAATGATTCCCAAGAGCAGTCTCTGTCTGACACATCTCCAAATGAAACGGGACTTTGTCCAGTGGAATTCTCTTCACTGAATCAATATATAACTACCAAGAATGTTGTAAAGGTATCGAAAGAACGTTGTCAGCCAATAGATTATCCCTGGTTGGAAATGTTATTTTCCATATCGCTCTTCACTCTTATAGCATTGATTTGTAATATGAAACCGACGTCATTCACGCTCTCTATTTTTGTCGGTCATCTGATATTCTTTGTTTTTCATTATCTGTTTACAGAAAATTAATGTCACGTGACATTATTCCGTTCATAGTTTCTTTCTTTATTCCTTAGTTTTCAACACAGTAAAAGTGTGTTTATACAAATTTAGTTATAAATTTCGTAACTCATATTTACCTTTATGTTGTGTTTCACTAAATTATAGAAGATTAATGAAACGCTACAAAAAGCGGTAAACTTGTTGCGGGATCTCCAGTAGCAAGAATCTTGCAAGAGCTACATATTATTTGTTCCTCATGTATATGTCAATAACATTTTCAATTTTTTAAGAAACTTAAATTCATATATGGTATAGAATAATGGCAGTACGCATAACATAACCTGTAACTATAATTGAGGGATTTCGTACCTTTAGCACATATTCTTGACAGGGTAAATACAACAGTACAGGTGCGGTAGTTTAATCCAATTTTCAGATATACCTTGATATGCCATGCGAACTTTAATAACATAAATTAACTAAAATCCATTTACTTCATACAGTGAAATATGATATAAATTAAATGCATTATTAGATACCGCGTTTAGAATTAACATAAAGCCTTTGGGTTCGTCTGTCCGTCCGTCTGCCCATGTCACTTTTAGAAATTTTGATTTTGAAGAATTATTGCCACCAGGGTAGTTTGCGTTTCACAAACACATCTTGTTTTGAAGATAGAATTGAAAATGTAGGCTTTTCTTGAAATTTGAATTTACTGTTTTTAAAAGTATTTATATTAATCAGGAAACAATATGTTAATGTTGTTGAATTTTAAAACTGAGTGCAATATTGTTTGTATATAGCCAGTTCTTGTTAGTCAATACAATATATGTATATTTAATGCAATTATTTGTTTTATAGTAGAAACATATGCAAACTTGTTGCTAAAACATAAAACTCAGATTTATTTTGATAAATTTTGATTGCAGTTGTCTTATTTTTATTCATATGCAGCATTGGATGTCGAGCTTCCATAATGCCAATATAGATCTAGTATTGTGGACCACTCCTGTGGTAAACCTCCTGTATAGTAGAAATTTCTCTTGGGGAGAGCAGTCTTTATTGTAGTATATCACCGTATAGCTTTTCCCTAGGTACATGATTAAGTCCCCACCGGTGAAACAGGAGGGGACTATAGAGTTCCGCTCTGTCTGTCCGTCCATTCCTCTGTCTGTTACGCTGGGGTTATTTTTTTCAGAATTTTCCTGGCCATATTTACAGATACCAAGCTGAAGCAATCTTCCCCAAGAGGAATTAGATATTGTTTGACTTTGGTCTGGGTTGACCTACTAGTTCCAGAGTTATTGCCCTTAGTTCAAAAACAGTTTTCCGCACTTTTCTTGGTCGTGCTTACAGTTATCCAGCTGAAACGTGGTAGCAAACTTCCCCATGAGAAGTTACAGACCAAATTCGACTTTGGTCACGGTTGACCTTTTTCCAGAGTTATTGTTCTATGTTCAAATCAGTTTTCCGCACTTTTCTTTGTCATGCTCACAGATATCAAGCTGAAGTTTGGTAGCAAGCTTCGTCATGAGGAGTTACAGATTAAGTTCGACTATGGTCACGGTTTACCTACTTCTCCCAGAGTATTTGCCCTTTGTTCAAAATTGATTTTCGGCACTTTTCTTGTCCATGCTTACATATTTCAAACTGAAACTTGGTAGTAAGCTTTCCCATGAGGAGTTACAGATCTAGTTTTACTTTTGTTACCGTTTACCTACTCTCTCCAGTAATTGCGCTTTGTACAAAATCAGTTTTCCGCAGTTTTCTTGGCCTTGCTTACAGATATAAAGCTGAAACTTGGTAGCAAGCTTTCCCATGAGAAGTTACAGATCAAATTCAACTTCGGTCACAGTTGGCATACTATTTCCAGAGTTATCGCCCTTTGTTCAAAATCAATTTTCCGCTCTTTTCTTTGTCATGCTTAAATATATCAAGCTGAAACTTGATAGCAAGCTTCCCCATGAAGAGTTACAGATCTACTTTGACTTTGGTCACGGTTGACTTACATTTACTAAAATAAAAACAGAAAAAAGTCAGCATATTTAGCTAATAGAAACAAAACTCTCAGAATGCCTATCACCCTATGACTGCCATTGACCCACTTTTCAGCCCCTTTACTGATTTGTTGTGACCGATGTGGGACTTGTATTCTGTTAGCAATACTCTCAGAATACTTGTTATTTGCCCGTTATATGCTCTAAGCAGAATACGATCTTTTACATGCCAACATACTCTATGCCACGGGCGTGGGTTTGTCTTCCCTGAAGGACATATAGAGTCGGAAGGTCATAAGTCGTCACACAATATGCCAGCCGTGTTTAAATGCGGGACATCAAATTAGATGTCCAGTGTCATGGTGCTAGACCAATCTGCCCTGTCAAATTTATTTCAGCGTTTGTGTTCATCTGCATATATAGTATGTTAATGTCTGTCTTTATATTCCAATGATATCATGTCGGGCTGCTTTCTCCTCCCATCACACTCTTTTTCTTTTGAGTCGAACATTAGAGGTAGAAACTATTTTGAAAACGATGAACCCCTACACAAATCAGTCTCACTCGCATGGGACCTAAATGGAAGGATTAAAGGAGGAGTGGCTTACACATTCTCTTTTGAATATTCTTAACTAACTGAGTACCTGTTATTGTTTCGTCTTTCTTTTTACGTCCGTTAATGTGTAGCTGTCATGTTTTCATATATTTTATCTCGAAACCAGGGAAAAGACAGTAGACCACTGTGTTAGTACCAAGTTGGTCCATGTTGCTGCACTTTTGTCTCCCGCTTTTCGCAAAAGCGTGGGGACATTAAATCTCATTCGTCTGTCCGTCCGTCCGTCTGTCACAAAAACTTTAACCTTGGTCATAACTTTTTAACCGTAAGACGTAGGGCCTTCATATTTGGCATGTGTGTCCATAATTGCCATACCTTTCCGTTGGTACCAAAATTTTCATCATGTGACATTGACCGTGACCTTTTACCTACTTCAATGTAACTTTTTAACAGTAAGACATAGGGCCTTCATATATAGCATGTGTGTCTGTAGACATGCACAACCAAGACAATATGTCACAGATCACTGCACCCTTACTGAAAGAGCCCCCACGGCGGGGGAACACATTTCATTATCAATTATACTTCATTTAAGTTCTGACAAGCATTACATATTACATACGTCCAACTACGCCAATGTCCGTGGTTTTCATCATAATCTAAACTTTCCCCTCTAAAAGAAGGTACTGTTCTGGACTTCCTTTGACCTACCGTGGACCTATCCCATACAACAGAAAAACAAAAATGTACATATTTTCACAAACTTTTCCAGTTTCATAAAATAAAATCCTTCAGTGGTTGAAAGTATGATAAGTTCACTCTGATGATACGATAGTCGGACGAATTGTAGCTACAACTAAGTTTCATTTGAGCTTTCGGCTCCGGTAAGCTAACAATACGGATTCTGTTGCTATCTTAGACAGCTATCAAAATGAAATGCCCAGTTAGACATTCACAGATCCAAGGAAAGTCAGAAGCAAGATCAGATACTCGAAAGGAGTGGCGATTGTATGCTTCCAAGAAAAATTGGGGATGGAAAAGCATTATTCGAAGATATATTCCCCGCAGAAATTTTTATGTCATCGCATCGGTCTCTTTGTTTTTGTGTATGTCTCTCTATTGATAAATATAATAAGACATAAATTTTCAAACATAGTAGCCAGTGCTTTCATACTTCACGTTTGTTTCTTGTGACGAGACCTATCTATTAGTACCATTATTCATGACCGCGTGACCTAGGACTTGCATCTGACTCCTATTTAAAAATAAACCTGTGACCTTGGCTTACACAATAAGAGACGGAGCCTTGATATTTCACGCGTTTCTTGTGGTGAGACCTTTTCATGGATGCCATGAGTTATCAACCTGTTACCTTGGACGTTACGTTTCACCTACATTATAACAAATTGATATCTGGCTGTAGCTACGACTTTTAAATGTGAAGTCTTTTAAGTTTTTTTCCCATTCATACTGTAATTGGTGACTTAGACCGACAAGTTAAGTTTGACTCATTGGCGACCTAGACCGACAAGTTAAATTTGACTGTCATTGGCGACCTAGATCGACAAGTTAAGTTTGACGGTCATTGGCGACCTAGACGGACAAGTTAAGTTTGACGGTCATTTGTCTTATATTAGGTCAAAGAAAAGTAATTAACGGAACACGTTCAAAATATCAAGGACTCTAATTGGATAAAATAATTGATTTGGTATACATTGATTCTGTTGTAAAATCCTAAATGTTTATATCATTACGCTAATGTAAAGTTCTTGTGGCTGAAAGATGTGATGTTATTTACACTGGAAATTTGGCCACCATCTGGGACAATCTTCTTCCATCCAGATTTCCTCAAATTGATGTATCACCAGTAGTAAATTGTTAAAATATTGATAAATAAGTGGCCGGTAAACATTTTGATTTATGGGTTATATACAGACAAGAAGATAAAAGAAGTACTAATTCTAAATTATAATTCTTAACCCTCTTGTACATAAAAACAAATCACTGCCTGTGGTAGGCGAGTCCCACTCTGAAATGACAATTTATTACAGTAGGAATATATTGAATGGGTATATGATATAAATATTTCATGTGAGATAGCATAACTGATATAAGTATTGTAGATTTCTTTAAATGAAAGAGCTAGATAAGAGAGCAATTCGATCTTGCTGTAAAATTCTGGTATTTATGGATCTTGCAAATTTACTTCATAAAACTTTCTGAAGAGAGAACATTTCTTTACCAACAAGTAGGTGAATTAATCAACTTGTTCCCGTAACTTTCTCGGGGGAATGTTAGTATTACTAATTATTATCAGAAACCAATGTCTGCACTTGATACACATGACACATGTAAAGTGAAGCGAGCCAGAAAACTGGAATATTCATCGAGAGCAAAGCAAGTAGAGTCTTCTCTAATGCGTATTTTTCGCTCAAATTTACCATCAATAATGGCCAAAATACTTATTTTCTAGCAGGAAGAAGCCAAACTACTTATTTTCAGGTTTTTGGAGGACAGAATATTCATTTCCAAAATCTGCCAACCCCTCCCCCTTTATGGTTTATTGTCCCGAGACAATTGAACAAATCTCTGTATAAGGCATGAACTATCTCCGTAGACTTAGATTGTTGCATACAAGTCACATGTATGTGACTACTCCAGGATAGTTTCCTCGCTTTTTGTATTTTCTTGTATTACATCCAAGTCTAGCGTTAGAGAGACGAATGCAAACATCTTTTTATATCTAAGATGTCTCTTCACCGAATTTTTGTGTGTGTAATATTACGGTATGTGTTTATATATTTTGATTGCGCTGAAATATATGAATATGTTGAGGGTGAAATAAAAATACATACCTATAGTATATTCTACGATGAAATGTGAAAAACATTTTCTACCTGTACACCTCTAATTGTGTAAAACAATAAACATCTAAGGGAAAAATGTGAATGACTAAGCAAAATTTTCCCTTGTTAATCCTAAATAGAGCAGCACATTCATCAAAGAGAGTGTCGATTGATGAATTCCTGCTAGCAAATTTCTCCACTAAATTGATTACATAACTTCATTACGGGAATGACAGGGGATAAACAAAGCTTATTATGCCATGTACTAGGATACAGATAACGTATTGATAGAATCCCGTTCATTAAATTAGACCCTGTACATATAATCCGATTACGTACCAAAGGGCGATGACCCAGGAAGCATCGCATCTCTCTTTGATACAGTGCAAGTCGAAAGTTTACACATGCTTCAAGCTCCACATGTATATACTATTTGTTTGCTAAGGGTATATGTAACTGACATGTGTAGATGTTTCGTCGGAAACCAATTGTCTGCCGCCTGTACATTAACTTGACGGTGGTGTAAATGGTCTGCCGCCTGTATATTAACTTGACGGTGGTGTAAATGCATTGTTGGAAACCCATGGTCTGCCGCCTGTATATTAACTTGACGGTGGTGTAAATGTATTGTCGGAAACCCATGGTCTGCCGCCTGTACATTAACTTGACGGTGGTGTAAATGGTCTGCCGCCTGTATATTAACTTGACGGTGGTGTAAATGTATTGTCGGAAACCAATGGTCTGCCGCCTGTACATTAATTTGACGGTGGTGTAAACGCATCGTCGGAAATACACGGTCTGCCGCCTGTACCTAACATAACGATGGTGTAGATGAATATGCAGTGTCCTCAATACATCATTATTTTCATTATTTTTGTAATCAAGCATCAAGGTCTTCATTGTGTTAAAGTTTGTATACACGTCTTTTTCTGCACATGTAACTTTGGTCACCAAGCGGTGTGGGTTTTAATAGATACCGGCTTAGCTGACGCAGTTTACCATAGTGTGTGTACAACGGCTTGCAGGAGATGCTCACTGCTTCATGACTACATGGTATCACTCCATGTTCTCCATGAGGTTCAGAGGAGATGCTCGCTGCTTCTTGACCACATGGTATTACTCCTTGAGGTTCGAAGAAGATGCTCACTGCTTCATGACCACATGGTACCACTCCTTGTTCTCCTTGAAGTTCGCAGGATATGCTCACTGCTTCATGACCACATGGTAACACTCCTTGTTCTCCTTGAGGTTCGCTAGAGATGTTCACTGCTTCATGACCACATGGTATCACTCCTGGTTCTCCGTGAGGTTTGCAGGAGATGCTCACTGCTTCATGACCACATGGTATCACTCCTGGTTCTCCGTGAGGTTTGCAGGAGATGCTCACTGCTTCATGACCACATGGTATCACTCCTGGTTCTCCGTGAGGTTCGCAGGAGATGCTCAATGCTTCATGACCACATTGTATCACTCCTTGAAGTACGCAGGAGATGCTCACTGCTTCATGACCACATGGTAACACTCCTTGTTCTCCTTGAGGTTCGCAAGAGATGCTCAATGCTTCATGACCACATTGTATCACTCCTTGAAGTACGCAGGAGATGCTCGCTGCTTCATGACCAAATGGTGTCACTCCTTGTTCTCTCTGAGGTTCGCAGGGTATGCTCGCTGCTTCTTGACCATATGGTTTTACTCCTTGAGGTTCGAAGGAGATGCTCGCTGCTTCATGACCACATGGTATCACTCCTTGTTCTCCTTAGAGTTCGCAGGATATGCTCGCTGCTTCATGACCACATGGTATCACTCCTTGTTCTCCTTAGAGTTCGCAGGATATGCTCACTGCTTCATGACCACATGGTATCACTCCTTGTTCTCCTTGAAGTTCTTGATAGTCTAATCTCTAGTTCTGTACTGATCAGTATGATATTGTCGATATAATAAGCATTCTACATGCTACACAACTTTCTTATATACATGTACATGTATATATATATATATATATATATATATATATATATATATATATATATATATATATATATATATATATATATATATATGGCCTGGTGAGGTAGAAGTCGGGAAAAGTTTAAAAAAAAACTGTAAACGGATTTCTTAAACAGATATCGATTGTTAGAATATTATCTTAGATCTGTAATATAAAAAGTGTCAGGAAGCGGAGTACTATGCTACTTTCCTATGGATCGTTACCAAAGGAACACCACCCATTGATCTACAGAAAAACTGTGTACCTGCAGTGGTCAGTGTAACCGAATGACTCTATTATCTAACTTTGATGTGAACTCTTACCCTCTCATGATCAATATACTCTATTATGTTAGATCGTAGTGACATCTTACTAGTTGTGTTATATGTCGATTGTTCTTGATATATAAACATGTGTTGCACCAGGTGGTTTCGTGGAGTATGACAATAATGATAGTATGATATGACTTATGGGGACTCTAGGTATAAATGTACATTGGGAAATCGAATTATTTCAGACTTAAACTAGATTTCGATCATCGTAAATGCTGGTATTCCTTCATGTGAACCATTGTAGTTGTTTTCTACAATGATTATCCGCGCACGCGCATGATTATGGGCGGAACATCGCCTTTTGCCATAAATTCAAAGCTCGTCGGAATGGTATTTGGAAGCTCGCGTATTGCTCAATAAGCAGGCAAAGGCCAAATTCCCATTGTTACTTTTATAGATATAATGAATGTACGTAGACATGCATTTGCTGTCGGATAAAAGCGAGATAACTCGCATTGTCTGTGAATCTGTTACATCTTGTTTTCCGAATCCCATTATCAGTACATACCAGCTGATTTATTACTGTATTGCTGCCGAACACACAGGTCAGCTCGAAGTGATCACTAGCCTAAAAACGTACATGAACATGTATGTTTGAACAGCTTCTTACCCTTCAGAGGATGCTCAAAACTAAAGTGACGTGGATTATCATTATGTTGATACATGTATATTACTTATAGAGGATGTAATCATTAAGTTTGTGACTTTGGAAGGTTTTTCTTTATCTGTTTTGAAATGTTGTGATTTCGCACTTACACATAAACCCAGATTTCCGCCTGAAGGAACTACACCTGTAGATGACTTAATCACAGTATACTGAACTAATAATTGATTGTATTGTTTGTTGTTGTCAATCACAGACTACATTCCAACCATGGGCAAATCATATGAATAAAAACAAGAAACCGTCAAGGACGGTATGACCGGATTGCAAAGATGCTATCAGCAACAAAATCCAAGAAGACTTGATAACGTAAACACAGAAGCAGTGAAATTAAGGCCAGGATAAAAATTTTCGCGTCGTTGAGCAAGACCTCATAAAAGTTAACAAGGTATCTGAGATTATGTTCACTGAAAAACAGTGTTCACTCACTGAAGCCTGAAGTCAAGTCAAGGTCACCAAGTATGTGTCAGACGGCAAGAGCTCACGAATGTATACAATGCGACTAAGTTTGAAGTAAGTTATATTAACACTAAGCAAGAGTTCACCCTAAAAGCAAAAACAGTCTGTGTTCACTGAAGTGTAAAATCAAGGTCAAAGTCACCACCAAAGTATGTTAGACGAGAAGACCTCGTGCATGTCTAAAATCCCACTAAGTTTGAAGTAGGTAACATTAACAGTACATGTATGCAAGTGGTCACATTAAAGGCAAAAGATAGTGTGTGTTCACTGAAGCGTGAAGTCAAGGTCAAGGTCACTGAATTTTTGTATTGGTTGGATAGAACATTCAAGTATCTACAAACCTATCAACTTTGACAGAAATACCCTTTAGGGTATGAAAGAAACCAAGCTAAACATAAAATGTTGACGCCGTGCGGACGGACGGACAGAGGAACGGACGGACGGACGGATTTCGCCAATTCATAGACCGTAATTGCTTTGCAATCCGGTCAAAACTCAAAACGCATACAACAAGTAGATCTTGACTTTCGTACTGACTATCTTATAGGAAAATTGAGTGATAAAGGCATCATGTCATGTTTTGTTACTGTTCTTTGTTCGGTATCCAATATCAAAGAGACTATTGTCGCTCATTATGCCCTCGGATCGATAGATCGGTGCATGTCTGTCTGTTTGTTCGTCTGTCCACTTGTCAACTTTAACCTTGACTATAAATTTTGAACCGTGAGGAATAGAGACTTCATATTTGACGTGCGTACTCAATTAATGAAGCTCTTTCAATGACACCAAGGTCGATGACCTTTTGACCTTGACAATGCCTTCATGCTAAAAATAACGTTTTGGACTTTGGTGACGCCGGAGGCATTAGTGTTTCACAAACATAGCTTTTTTCTTTATATCTCTGTCACCATAGGTCAACAAGATCTTCAAGCCACTCCAAGAAACTGTGGATTCCAGAGATGATGATCTCGAACAAAGCATCAGCATCTCTGGTATTCCTGAGCCAGTTTTATGACCCAGTAACTCTCCAAGGAGGTAGCGATAGATGACACTGATGCGCATGTCGCGAAGTATGCTCGTGATATTCTAAAACTCGCTTTTGATGCCGCTGAGATCCACCACTCTCACTGTGTAGGGCACAAAACAGCCTTGAAACCTCACATGTATAATAGCACGTTTCCATATTTACTGGTCGAAACGAAAGGTATGATCTCTCACAACAAATCGCACGGAAGTCAATTCAACATGACTAGACGACTGCCTTCGCTCGCTTCCTCGCTTTAATGCTCGTGGTCTCAAATGCAAGAACATTATAAAGGACACTTGGACTTTTGACGGGAAGTTTGTCAAGTTTGTCGATGATAAAATAAAAGTGTGCACCAGAATGGCGGACTTACCGATTGATCTCGCCATTACAACGGCGTCACTCACTGAAACTTAGTGCCACCAGTTGCCGATTGTTACTGTGACTAACTGATACGAGTCTATGTAATCTCTGTGTCATTTTCTAATAGAGTTCTCTGATGTCAGTTTGACATTTTGTTTCCCTTTGTATATTTGTTTACATTTATGCAAATATTTGTGTACTATTTTTCTCCTTTCAAATTCATTTTTATGCCCCCGGATCGATAGATCAGGGGCATATTGTTTTTGTCTTGTTCTGTCTGTTGTCAACTTTAACCTTGGCTATAACTTTTGAACTGTGTGAGGGATAGAGACTTGATATCTGACATGCGTACCTAACTTATGACACCGACGACCTTTTGACCTTGGCAATGACCTTCATGCTAAAAATTACTTTTTGGACCTAGGGCTATAACTTTTGAACCGTGAAGGATAGAGAATTCATATTTGACATGCGTACTCAGATAATAAAACCCATTCAAATGGCTCCAAGGTCGATGACCTTTTGACATTGACACCTTGGTGTATATAAAGTAATCCAGGTTCAAACAATAACGGTTATACTGTTCATAACAATGTTAGCAGTATATTACCAAAACTGACATTATTAGTGTAGATTTCTCTGAATTTTATGTTAAAGGTATCACAGAGACACAGATAGTAGTATTTCAAACGATGAAGTATTGTTTGAAAATTATCAGGTACTCGTGCGATTAGATAGAAATAGACAAGGCGGCGGTGTGGTGTTCTGTGTTTAAAAACTCTTTATATTTTGTAGTCAGAAATCATCAAATGCTGCCAGACCTCGAAAGGATTTGGATGGGAGTGTCAAATGGAAGTTAAAGATTTCTTTTTGACTACCCAATTCGTCAGTACAAATATTTGAAAGGTTTGTTCTTTCATTTGCTAATGCCGTTAATGAGAACTTACCAGCTATCATCACGGGTAATTTTAATATCGACATGCTATTAATTGATTGATTATTGTTTTACGCCACTCCACCTTTCACGTACATGGTAATGACATCTGCCTGGTGCAGGGCATACAAATTTAGATTTTTGCAACGGACCCATCCGAAACTTGTTAGCTCACCAAAGGCTCAAGTGAGCTATAGTCATAGTGCGCCGTCCGTCGTAAACTTTTCACATTTTCAACTTCTTCTCAAGAACCGCTGAACAGATTTCTATGAAACTTGATAGGAATAAAAAAACTCATAGTCCCCTACAAGTGCTGTTGCTTTTTGTCCCAATCCGTCAACAGGTGGTGCAACCACAGGCAAAAGTAGGTTACAGAGGGTATCCTTCTTTGACAAACTTTTTCAGACCGAGTGCGCACAGAGACAAATTGAACGCATAGGAATGATCTAGAGGAATGTGTGAAGAAGTGTTGTTATTTTTTGTTCTGTTCCGAGATCAAATTTCTGACGTTTTTTCGACATTTTTTTTTTGACTTAGTAATTTCAATGCAGAAAAGTGTCATATTTTTCAGTTAATTGATAATATTGATTTCTTATGGCCTATTTTGATCATAATTATGGTAAGGAATATTATTGTGAAAGAATTTTGTCAATATCTCAATTTTTTAATTTTTTTTTATGAATTTTTAAGACCTCCAAAAAAAAAAAAAAAAAGGGGGGGGGTGGGGGTGGAGGTTGGCTATCTTTCACATTTTCAACTTTTCTGCAAAACTGTTAGAAGGATTTTAATAAAATTTGGTAGAAATAAATAACTTATGACCCCTTTCAAATTTTGTCGTTTTTGTCCAGACCTCTTTACAGGTGCCACAGTCAAAAGTAGGCCACAAAAGAGTACCCTCCTTTGACAATCTTCTTCGTACTGGCTGTATACAGAGACAAACAGTATGCATTGAAATAATCTAGAGGGATGAGTGAAGAACTATTGTCATTTTGGTTCCCTTCCAAAATCAAATTTTACAAGTTTTTTCGACATTTCTTTTTTTTTTACTTCAATGCAGAAAAGTGTCATATTTCCTAGTTACTTGATAATGGTGATTTCTTATGAACTATTTTGAGCATAATTATGGTAAGGAATGTTTCTTTGAAAGAATTTTGTCAATATCTCAATTTTTGGATTTTCTATGAATTTTCTAAGACTTCCAGATGAGGGTGTAGAGGGACAATTCTTCAAATTTTTAACTTCTGTATACCACATGAAAGATTTTGATGAAATATGGTATACATGAAGTACTATACGTCCTCTATCGATTTTGTACATTTCATTATCGGTTCAAATCCAGCTGTAGTCAATTTTTTTTCATTTCTTTACACATCTAAATAAGTTTTAGATGTTTCACAACACTCAACATATGAAATTAGGCCATTTTAAGTTGGATCTGGACAATATTTGAAACAATTGTTGTTCATGATCCAGACTTCAAATCAGTCAACAAAAGGCCCCACCTAAAGAAAAAGACTAACTTGTTGCCTGAATCACATCTTGCAAAGACAAAGCAAATGCTTAATATCAAAATCATCTGAATGGATGTGCAAAAAAAGTATTGTTGTTTTTTATTCTGTTCTGAAATAAAATTTGAATTATTTTCAACATTTGTGTAGACGTAGTCACAGTAATGCAAAAATAAATGAGTCTTCTTCCTTACTGCATGACTGATCATCTAGGTACTCAGGTGAGCGATATATACCCACTTGGGTCTGTTGTTAAAATATATTTCCATGTCCATTTTGAGGGGCAGACATTGGACAAGGGCTCTACCATCAGCTTTCTGAGAGATTTTCTCTTCAGATTCTTGTTCGGAATAGTGTCATGTTTCTTATTTACCACGAAGAAGTATAAGACGTTTTCACATTTATTTTGTAGCAATAAACATGGATGACGAAACGAAAATGCATTATGGGTAACAACTGAGTGTGATAATAACGGGAAATTCAAATAAATCCCAAACATCTCCTCCTTAAGATAAGACACGCCCAGTGCAATAATCATAGGCAAATTACAACTCTCCATGTTGTATACATGAAATACAATTATGAACATTAACTCTGCTGTAAGGTATATCATTACAGGGAAATTTCAACACATTTAATCACTCAGAATTGTTTGTTTGTTATCTACACAAAATCCTGGAAACGTTTCGGTTCACTAATGACATGCTAGTTTGATATCCAGTTGAAGTACTTAAAATTACACGGTTGAGTGTCGGTACAAATCGACTCTGTTGTAGTATTGGTAACACATGGTTTCAAAGGGGTATCACACACACTAGAACCTGCGACGATCTTTTCCTGTTGCTGTGATGGTGTTTTCTGGGGCAACAACAAAGTCTGAGACGGTAATGACACCTTCAGCGGAACCTGCTGTAACGGTAGTGATAGTTCTTCACCAGTATGAAGAATGTGTCGTCGGTTCCGATGGTACATTCCACGACTCATTTGAACTTCATAAGAACGGTTCTTGTGATCAGCAAATACGATGACTCCAGACTCCTCCAAGAGTTTGTCTTTGTCTGTTTTAATACGAACTCGATCTCCGATACCTAACGGAGCTAAGGTACGGGCTCCATGAGTGTTATTGAAGTTTTCTGTCATTTTCTTCTTCATGCGCGCATCCTTATTACGCACAATATCAATATCTGGCCATACTGGTTAAAGTTTTGTCGCATTCATAGGTACGATCGTTCGAATTTTTCTACCCATTATAAGCTCTGCTGGACTACTCCCTGTGGCATAAGTTGGAGTGCTTCGATAAGCCATAAATGCCCTAAAATTATCAGGTTGTACAAGAATACGTTTGGCGATCTTCACACCACTCTCTGCCTCGGCATAAGCCTGAGGGTAATGAGGGCTCGACGTAACATGTATAAATCCACACTGAGTAGCAAATTCCCGGAACGCAGATGATGCAAATTGGGGTCCGTTATCACTCACAACTTCGTTCGGAATGCCCCATCTGGCAAATATATTTTTAAGTTTTCCAATAACAGTATTGCTGGTAGTAGAATCCAGATGTACAACTTCAATGTAACGAGAGAAATAGTCAATTACAACTAGATACTGTTTCCCATTATGGTCGCAAAAATCAGCTCCAACGCGTTCCCATGGACGCTCCGGCATAGGAGTCGGCATAAGAGGTTCGTTAAGTTGTGAAGAACGATGAGTATTGCAAAATCCACAGCTTCGTACGATTTTCTCCAAGTCCTTTGAGATCCCAGGCCACCATACAGCAGATTTAGCCCTCTCTCTACACTTGTTGAGACCCAAATGACCACTGTATTAATTAACGGCACCAACGGTTTGTGATCGGTCATAAGATAAAACGACTTCACACCGGTGATATAACGATCAAACTTCTCGCAAGCCCAAACTGCTGCCAAACATTCCTTTTCAATTTGCGCATGCTTTTTCTCAACATCAGATAAAGTACGAGAAGCAAAAGCAATAGGCTTCATCTCCTGACCAAAAGTTTGAAAAATCGCTGTACCAAGCCCGTAACTACTAGCATCTGCACTAACAGTGATCGGCTTTGACGGATCATAAAAAGCTAAGACAGGAGCTTTTGTCAATGCTTCCTTTACAATTCGGAATGCCTCTATCTGCGGTTGACCCCATGTCCACGCAACATTTGCTTTCAGTAGATCGGTAAGCGGATGTATGATCGACGATAAATCCGCAATAAATCTGCCAATGTACATAATCATACCAATTGTACGACGCAACTCTGCAACGTTAGTAGGAGCGGGTAACTATTGCAAGACTTTCATGCGTTGTGGACTAGACAATACACCGTCTTTGCTAATGATATGTCCGAAATACTCAATGCGATCCTTACTAAACTCACATTTGTCTCTGTTCAGTTTAATACCTGCATCACGAACATTAACAGGCGTGCTAAACGCTCATCGTGTTCAGTCTATGTACGGCCATATACAAGGACATCATCGATAATAGTCTCTACTCCATCTAGATTACTGAGAACCTCCGTCATGCGACGCTGGAAGATTTCGGGAGCTGACGTTATCCCGAAAGGTAGCCTCTTGTAAAAAATAACGACCAAAAGGCGTAATGAATGTAGTCAATAAGCAGCTCGTCTCATCTAATGGAATTTGATGAAATCCACTAGTCGCGTCCAACTTGGAAAATACAGTTGCTCCGCTCAGCTTCGGCGCGATATCATCAAGATTCGGCAACATATATGTTTCGCGTTTGACTGCTTCATTCAGGCGTTTCAAATCTACACAAATGCGTACACTGCCATTTCTCTTTATTACTGGAACAATTGGCGCACACCAGTCGGTTAGCGCGGTTACCTTGACAACAATGCCATCACGTTCTAAACGGTCTAGTTCCATTTTCACTTTAGGTATAATAGGAAATGGTATCCTACGCGCAGTAGTAAGGCAATATGGTTTCACATCATCACGTAATACGATTTTGACAGGCTCGCCCACCATGCGTCCACTATTCTCGAACACGCTTTCCTGTACGCCTACGTCATCTACGTCATCAACTTTAAATATGAGTCCCATCACATGTTCTGCTCTGCGAATCCCGAGATAACATGCAGTGTCAATGAGAACAATTCGCCTTTGTGTCTGACAGAAGTTGAGAATTTTCCCAAGCATTTGAGAACACCACCCGGACTTTTCAATGTACTAAATACAGGAACCAGTTTCGGCTTCGGTCGTAAAGTATGGTAAACTGACTCGTTAATAACACAAACATCAGCACCTGTGTCAATTTTAAAAGTAATTAACTGATGATTTACTTTCAGTTTCACCTGCCATGCTTCAGTATCAGTTTCATTGCTCACTGAACCTAGGAAATAAGTGTAATCCTCATGGTACAAGCAATCCTCTACGACTTCGCGTAACTGCGGTTGAGACGCATGTGTTTTTGTCTTACAACATATCGCAAAATGATTTGGTCGCTTACCTTTCCTGCACCTTTTACCTTTCGCGGGACATTGATCCTTTTGATGACTTTGATTACACCTTCCACATATTGAATATTGACGTGTTGACGTGTTTTGACTACGACGACCTCTAACACTGTGACCTCGACCTCTAGAGTGATTCGGTTTGACCTGACGTCCTACGGATTGTGAACCCGTGCATACGGCATCCAAATATTTAGACTCTAGATCTCTAATTTGTGATTTCACTAGCTCAGAATTTCTAGCCTTTTCTCAAGCTGTATTAAGATCTAGATCGGCAGTAAGCTGAAGCTTTTCTGACAATTCTTTATCACGTATACCAATAACTAGTTGGTCTCGAATTACCTCTGACTTCTGATCAAAACTACAATGTTCTGCCAGTTCATGGAGTGCTCTAATACATATTTCCACTGACTCACCCTGACCCTTGACACGCATATGAAATTTCGCTTAGGTATAAAATACCCGTCGAACTTGGCCATGACTTCATCATATTTATTTATGTCCTCTCCTTCGCCGAAAGTGAACGATTTAAAAATATGCTCTGCCTGTAAGCCCATTGAGTATATAAGGGAACTGACCTGAATCTCATTTTCCTATTTAGAAAGTTTTGACGTTCTGGGAAAACGTTGGAACCTCTTTTTTTCATTCGGGCCAGTCCGATGGCTTTGAGAAATCGAATTGATCAAGGGGATTAAACTTAGGCATGGTTGAACGGGAGAAAATGTCACCTGAAACTCCTTAGTGTAATGTCTCTAGGCTCTTCTTACCGCCACCGCCACTTCTGACACCATGTTCGTATTTACCACGAAGAATTATACGACGTTTTCACATTTATTTTGCAGCAATACTACATGGCTGACAAATCAAAAACACAATCAACGAAAATGCTTTATGGGTAACAACTGAGTCTGTGATAATAGTAGGAAATTCAAATACATCCCAAACAATAAGTAAGTCAAAAACGAATAAAATACTATCATTTGGACAGGAAGCCAAAAAAAGCAACACTTCCTTACACATCCTACTATAATGATAAATGGAAATTCTCTCCCTGGATACCAGAGACTGAGAGAGACTATACGCTTCACTATAACAATATCTTTGTTCTCATAAACTGTACAAATATATCAGTGTAGAGAACATAGATAATATATAGAGTTATAATTTAAGTAAATGTCAACGCATGCGCAAAAATAAATAAATATAATAAATAACTATTAACAATTATATCAACCAGGAGGTTGGACTCTTTCCTTGATAAGGAATATCAATTTACATAGCTTTAAAAGTAATTTGTTATCTTTCGAATTTAACAGTTTTTCATATTTCAATATATATGAGAATTGGCATAAAACATTTCAGGAAGGCAAATTTTTCTAAAAGATTTAATCTCAGCATTTTCAGATTTAATAATGTAGTGGTATTCATCACCAATTTCGTTTAATTCACAAAGCGTACATTTACGCTCATCTCTTGGAATATTGTACCATCTACCAGTTTCAATTGGTAATTTAATATTACAACATCTATATTTACAAAATAATTTTGCCTTTTTAGTTGGTAATGTAAGTTTCTAAAGTTAATTCTGTTTGAAAATTCTGTAGTTTAATGCTTTTGGTGAACTGAGGCTTTCGCCATGCCATTTCTGTACAAATTGGTTATACAAAGTATTAAATACAGTATTCCTTAACCATTTAACGCTGTGGAATGTGTGAGATAGCTAAATGTATGAGAGACCACATTCATCGAGAATATTTTTAATGTATTTAATCCAAGGCGTATAAGTTGTTCTATGTAGAATTGCAAAAGGTAATCATTCTCACTTTAATGTTAATTGCTAGGGGATGTCTGCCTAATTCTCCATTTACCATGTAATTGGGAGTAGAATTATTCAGACTCAAAATATATTTGCAAAATTTTAAATGTAATTTCTCTACAATGTCATTGTTGGAAAAGCCCCTATTTCACAGCTGTATAACAATATAGGTTTAACAATTTTATCCAATGAATCTAATTGGCAGTCGTTGGCAAATTATGGTTTCTACATTTAGATATCACACTGTGCATAGCTTTTATAGCTTTATCGTATGCACATTTGACATGAGTACGGAATGCTCCAGTTCTCGAAAACAACACTCCTAAATATTGAAAATTATCCACAATTTCAATTTCATAACCGCCATATTCAAATTTTAGATTTTTAGGTTGTCTCCCCCTGCCCAAGACCATGACTTTTGTCTTCCCTTTACTGACCTTTAAATGCCAAAATAAGCAATACTCATGAAAAATATTTAATTGATATTGTAGATCATCTTTAGATTCAGATAAAAGGACCGTGTCATCAGCATATAAAAGTACAAACAATTTATAAGAAAAAAGAGGAGTTACTGGCTCAGTTATGTGGCAGAAGTCACCATGGAGCTATAAAATACATGAATATAAATAATATACTAGAACATATAACACATTACAAAAATCTTTGATTGAAGTGCAATTACGATACCGACTTAAGACGGTCATTTAATTTGACAAAAGCCAAACAAATGGTGTGGTGAACAGGTTTACGGGCCCACCTTCCCACTCACCGTAACAGCAGAACAATCAAAGGACGTACATTAAAAAATTTATAAATAATCCTCCATGTAAAGAACAAGGGTCAACAGGTATCGCATATTGAGAGGTCATAAAAATATAAAAAATATAAAACACATAATGGTATAAAAATATATGTGACATCAACATGATAAACCGTGCTCTGCCAGTCTGAAAGCGAGCTAAGACCCTAGATCTGTAGGAGTCCCGACTAATAGTCAGAGGGGACGAGGTTCAGGACCATGTCTCCTCTGAAAGAGGTTTGGACAAGACCCGTCATATAGTCCCCACCGCCCTGTTAGTCAGCGTGCAACGTTCAAGTAAAAGTCTGCTTAAGGCTGTAGAGGGGCCAAATACAAGACCTATAGTCTTTTTGATGATCTCAATATCATAATATGGTCTATTTAGAAGACGTTTGACTATTTTATTACATGATAAAATAACGTTATCGGAGCCTTTTACTTTCCTTAGTTTATATACGAGATCACCATACTGTTGAAAAGAAATATTTCCAAATTTAGATAGACGTTCTGAATAAGATCTAAAGAATTCGCCGAATGTTTTTCTTAGCTTGTGATATCTGTAACCCTGAGTTAAAAGTTTAGTAGTAATTTGTAAATTTCGTTTATGAAAGTCCAAAACATCGGTGCAGCCTCTGACAAATCGAACTAATTGAGATATATAGATACCATATGATGGGAGTCGAGGGACTTCACCATCCAAGTAAGGGAAATTTACAATAGGGAATCCAAAATCCTCACGTTTATCATAAATATTAATATATATTAGGTGGTTGATAATTTTGATGTTTAAATCTAAGAAAGGTGTAGATTTATCTCAAGTATTAGCTTTATTCAATGTGAGCTCTGGTGGATATATTTCTGATATAAATTGTTCGAATTCAGGGTTGTCGATAACCAAAATGTCATCCAGATATCTGCAAGTATTATTAAATTTGTCAATGAGGTCAAAACGTTTTGATTTTTAATAGAAACCATAAAATCCCTCTCATAACAATAAAGAAATAAATTTGCTATCAGAGGCGCGCAGTTAGTACCCATAGGAATCCCAACTATTTGTTGATATATCTTGCCATAATATTGCACAAAAATATTATTCATGAGAAAATCTAGTGCTTTACATAATTCCTTGCAAGTCCAGTATTTATATGAAGTATATTATTTGTTGGAAAAGAATCCGGAGTTATTGGAAGTACATATGTACGTTTTAGATTCTCTGTGAAAACACCATTGTATAAGACACAGCAACTTGCTTTTAATCAAATCATGAGGCAGAGATGTATAAAGTGTAGAAAAATCAAATGTAGAAATTCGAGTCGCTTTGAAATTTAGCGAAAGAAAGTACATGTTAAAGTCATTTTCATATATTGGAAACTTTTTCTAGACCTTTTGCTCCGTGTGTAGATAAAAACACTTCGAGGTCATTTAGGAAGATTGAAAATAAAAAAGGAGAGAGGTTCTCACCCTGTCTGACACCTTTATAACATGTAAAATATTCCGAAATATTTAGCTAAAGAATGTACATGTTAAACTCATTTTCATATATTGGAAACTTTTTCTAGACCTTTTGCTCCGTATGTAGATAAAACACTTCGAGGTCATTTAGGAAGATTGAAAATAAAAAAGGAGAGAGGTTCTCACCCTGTCTGACACCTTTATAACATGTAAAATATTCCGAAAACCTATTACTTGCCTTAATTCCATTGTACATATTTACGATTACTTTAAAACATTTTCCATTAACTGAGCTATTCAAAATTTTATCCCATAACCCCAGTCTCCAAGCAGAATCAAATGCTTTTTTCAAAATCAATGAATGCACAATAAAGTTTTTTTCCGTTTGTACTTAAACAATTCAGTAAGGTTTTAGAAAGATAAAATATGATTCACAGTTGAGCATTTTTTTTTTCTAAACCCGCTTGATTTTCCAGAAGGATTTTTGTAGCGTCTGCATAGGTAGTCAGCCTTCGGTTTAATATAGAATTAAATAACTTTCCAACACAGCTGATAAGTGTTATTGGTCAATCATTTTTATCATCATTGTGATTCCCCTTGTTTTTGTAAATTGGTATATTACCAAGCAACCAATTAGTTGATACAATACCGGTATCAAAAATAATATTAAACAAAGCAATATATACCGGCATCATACGTTCAATGGAGTTTATAATATATTCATTGTATATATAATCTTCACCACATGATTTGTTTCGCTTCAATGATTTCACACATTTTAATATCTCATCCTCAGATATAGATTCGTCAATATCACTATTTATATTTACAGTTGATAAAATATTCATTTCATCTAAGGATAAAACATAGGAGTAGATTGTTCATTTTCCTCCATATTCAATTCCTTAAAAAACTCATATAATTCATTAAGAGGTACATTCCAGTTTGGTTTTATATGATTATTATTTATAATTTTCTAATATTCCTTTGGATTTCTAGATCTCAAAACACCAAGTTTAGTCTTTAATGTTGCTTTATGTTTACTCGCTGTACTTTTAAAATTTGTTTTCATCTTTTCTCTTTCACATATAAATCGTTTTTAAATATTTCACCACCCATACTTCTAATGCATTCGTTTTGCCTTTCTATAATTTTGACGAGCAATTTTACAGAGTTTAGTAAACCATGGCTTTTAAAAAGCTTCGCATTTTTACCAGAATTAACGTTCTCAATTTTTGTACCAAATACATCTTTAGCGGTGGTGATAAACAGTTTGGATATATTTTCAGTAACTTCATCTATATAATGATTATTCACATCTTCAGTATTTACTGATAATAACTTTTCAACAATACTATCAATATCATCTAATTTATTAACAATACCTTGGCAATAATCACCTTTTTTTATCATCCTTCCATTTACATGCTATCTCCGTACCATGTCTATTATTTACATTATCATAAACCTTATCATTGGTGGTCTTTTCACATTTCAGAACAACAGATAATGCATTATGTACATCTGATAATATAGATGTATAGGGTAAAATACAAAAATCAGATATAACAGGTAAATAATCAATGTTGGATAAACAATAATCAATGACACTTGTGTTTTTACATGTGAAATTCCCAACGTTTCTATCGACTCTACCATTCAATATAAACAAATTATTATATTTACACAAGTCTAATAAGTCAATCATGCGCGGATACAGAGGGGGGGGGGGTTAGGGGGGTCCAGACCCCCCTGAAATCCAAAAATTTTACCAAAAAAAGGTAATATTTGGGCATTTTTGGGGTTGGACCCCCCTCGTCTTAGAGAAAAAATTACCGTTTTTGGTTGGACCCTCTCTGACAAAAAATTCTGGATCCGCGCATGTCAGTTCAATTCAATTCTTTATTACTTTATACCATACGGTATATCAGTGCACATATATACAATATTTACAAAATAGAATTAACTATTATATTACATTGGTGAGTGAGTCATGTAAACACAGAGAGTGAATTAGATATTTGTGGCTCTTAGTTTGCTAGCAGAATGAAGAAATTTTCCCATCTGGAACAATTCTCTGACGTTTTGTGCGCTTAAAAGTTGTACTAATTTGAAATCACTTGGTCTTCTAAATTAATATGTTTACAAACATCGTATATTCTCTGTTCGAATATTTTATAAGATGCAGATGTTTGAATATCGCTGTCCCATAGATAAAATAAACCAAGATTTCGTAATTCATCTCGAATACTTACTATCTATGTGCCATTAATAAAACAACGTTCATGATAGTATGCTTTCAGAATACGGTTATCATTTACTATGAGCTTTTGCCAGTACTGAAAAAATTTTTAATTTCTTTTAACAATTTAAGGCAATCTACCCAGCGCACAACACACAAAATCATTGCTTGCAGATTTTGGTACACTTAATATGTATTTACAAAATTTTGTATGTACATTTTCTATATCTGGTGCCTTATGAAAGCCCCAGATCTCTGACGCATATGATAATATACTATGCACGTAAGAATCGAAGACATCACATTGTGTTTTAATATTAAAGCAATAATTTTTAAGCATTGATGATAATTGTTCTTAATAAAATATATCTCAAAATCATTGACGTACGGTGAAAAAAGGATTGCAGACAATACTACTCCTTGCATAAGACTAAAGTAACTAAAGATTGATTGATTGATTTTTGTTTAACGTCACACCACGAAGATTTCACGTATATGTTGACGGCATCTGCCTGATGCGGGGCATACAAATTTTGACCTTTGCAACGGACCCACCCGAAGCATAGAGGGATCTGTAACGTGCCATGCATACCACGACATGGGGCCTCGGTTTTTACTGTCTCATCCGAAAGACAGAACACCGGCATGACCAGAACGGGACTCGAACCCCGGTCTCCCGATCAGAGGTCCAGCGCGATACCACTAGGCCACGCCGGCTTAGTTACTAAAGAAGTCCTCACTAAATACACCTTGATATTTAACGCACGCTTTTACGTTGTTATATAATGACGTAATAATAGTAGTTTACCACCGATACCAATATCAATTAACTTTTGTCATAACTTATATCTATTAACAAAATCAAACGTGACTACCATAATTATTAACTACAGTAACACATGATGTACCTTCTTTGGGTATTCCCATTTCTTCAAGTACCGGTAAATGAATATAATTTGGAATAATGTCATCGCCTTCAGAATTATCTTATTCAGTTATCTCTATAAAATCACCCAAGTTAGCAGATCTACCATTGAAGTAACCAATAAGGCAGACCTACTAAAAATTAATGGATAGATCATTTTCAATTTGTGAAAAAATTTCAGGGGAGGAATATTTAGAACTTTCTGGAGGTATATATACAGCTTCTAATAAAGTATTTACCTTAAGATTAAGCAATTCACCTTTGATAGAAATCCGTAAAATACTATTACAAGTTGATTCTACAATTTTGATAAATGGAGATAACTCTTGTTTCACGTATATAGCAATACGACCTGATCTATGGACAGTGAGTTCGTGTATTTTTCAAGAAGGCAATATATCCTGGAATATTAATATTTGTAATGTCAGCTTTGTCTGTTTTAGTTTCATTGAAACATATAATATCATATTTAATAACTTCTTGTATAAATTCAGTACATTTTAGTTTACTCTTAATGCCACATACATTTACAGATGGGAAAGATAAAGCTTTACTTGGACCTTGTGTGCTGTTTAAGTAGAGTCCGAGAAGTTACGAATTGTGTTACTATTCTGTTCCACGGTTTTCCTAGCGAGAAGCGTTATTCGCATTGCGACCTATAGAAACTAGTAATATTAAAATCTATGCAATCAAAGTGGTGTTTGCATATTATTTGTTGAGTTTACCTAATATTACAGTGTGTTTTGTGAACAAAATATAATTATAGAATAATGACTGTTAATGGCATATATTACAATGCAGTTTTAACAAGTATTTCTTGGTGATAAAAACGTCAAGAAAATAAATAATCTGTCTCAGGATATTAAGGAAATAAATATTTTATCCTTCAAAGATCTGAAAATAAATAATCTGACTCGACCAAATTTGCCAGTCCACCCCTCAAGAATCATATGGTCGTCCCCTTAGCAGACATAATGTTATACATCTGATGTTATTATTAATGGTGCTCTTGTCCTAAATGTTGGAGAACATTCTCATATTGGTGTCAACTACAAGAGTAATGGTACATGTTCTAACCAAAGTGAAAAAAGTATGAAAAAGCATGTAGCCGCCTCAATATCTTACTTAATTATTACATATAATACTAGTAATTGATAGTATGGGGGATTTCCCTTTTGAAAAATTTATTTATCATTAATCTGTCTTGATACGGAATATGCTTTTGTTGTCTACACTATTGTTACCAACACGGAAGTGATTTACTAGAGAGTGTACAAATGCAGGTTTTACGCACAATTACCGTGTTAATAAGATGCAATTCCTAACTTCCATTTTATACAAAGCATTCGAAATTGTAACACTTGAAAATAGACGATTATATTAGGGATTAGAAGCTATTTTCATATTGATACGAGACTCCAATCTAGATTTTCTTAAAGATTTGATTTCTCTAATACTTACCTTTTGCTAACCATTATAATCTCCGTAATAGTACTGATATAAGAAATCAATGTAGAACTGCATCTTATTAAAATAGCTTTTTGGAAGGTGATGCAATCAGCTTCCTTAAGTCGTAGTCCATCCCAGTTGCAAAACCGATGTAACCCAAGTGTTCTTCCGCCCTAAACAGTAACAAAATATATTCCCTAAACAAATCATGTGATACTTACATAAAGTTCAATTATAGCAACTTAAGTTGAATTTGTGCTTAACATATTGAAATTTGCTAATATAGATAGGCCAAGTGTACTCTTCTTTACGATATAAAGTTATATGAAAAATATTCCTACACTATGTCGGTAAAAACGTACAGTTATATGCATGTATATGCTTTAACCATGGCTATCATTCGCTTCAGGGTAGATAGATCGTTTTGTTTTGTTTTGTTTTGTTTTTAATGTACATTTGTATTTGATATACATGTACATCTTCATTTGTGTGGATGGCCTCGTTTGTTTATTCGACTAAACAGCTTCTATATTGTAGTCTGTTGCAATGTTTACTTATATAATTAGTCAGAGGTTCCAAGTTTTTCGGACTAAGTATAAGGCATTACAAATGTTTCGATCAGAAACATATATTACTTTAAAGTAGCCTATGTCTCTAGTATCGATACAAGGACATTTCGGTACATGGTCGTCTTGGTACAGAAATAAGACGTTTTGGTATAAGTAGAATAGATTTTGAACCTCGAAATGGTTGTTAAAACAATTCTGATTTATACAGCTGTCTTTTTTTAACTTTAAATTTAGTCATGTGCTCACTTTAAATAACAAAAATTTTAAGTTAGAAAAAGACACGGCTGTATCCGAATGTACTGAAACCTCATATGCATCAAAATGAACAATTAATGGTACCAACATTTAATACTGATGTACTTATGCACTGAAACATTGTAATGAAACCTTTTTCATGCATGTCGTAGGTCATCATAAAGGATTTTTTTTCACACACTGTCAAAGTAAATATATAGAGAAGATCAAATGCATTTCATAAAAAAGTATTCATAACAAATTGACATTTCTAATGAATGATTAAACAGTATTTCTTTTGTTTGTAAGTCGGTGCGTTTGAGCATTAATATATGTATATAAAACAACTTTGGAAATTAATGTGGGGTAGCCGGAATTTCCGAAAAGACAAGTAAAATATCATGTTTTGATGTTTAAGCACACATATATACATTGCTATAATATACATAAAAAGAAATATGTGAGTTTCATCCATTTACTTAGCTCGAATTTCTTTTGTTGTTGTTTTTAAAGATCGTTCTTGATGTCACGGAAGAACTTGCTATTCCTTTATTACTCTGAAATTCCTTCCTAAGTCTTCTTTTTTAATTCTAATCCCTAATACATCTCACTAGTGTGTACATTGAGATTTTTTTCAATTTTTAAGGTTTAGATCTATAGCTTTTCACAAGATGTTGTAAAAATATTAAAAATCTACATGTGATATTGAAATATTCCCCTTTAATTAAATCTTAATAAACGTTTTTGTCCAAACAAACGATCTCTGATGGCGACTGCAATAATCGTAAAATCAGACACGATTGGAAATTCAAACATTGTAGATCTAATGTGCATTGTGACTTTCAATGTCTTATGAAAGAGAGAGAGAGAGAGAGAGAGAGAGAAGTGCAAAAATTTGCGTTTTTTTTCGTATTTTTTATTGAAAATTAGATTTAGTTTTGCAATACATTCTTAAGAACTAATTTCTGAATTACAGACGATTTTTCACACTCTGTTCTACCATAATTGGCACAAAGTAATGCTTTAGTGTTGTCCATTTAAATTTCACATTTCAGACACAATCTGCACGATATAAACGTACTGTACAAACCGTTTAGATAATCTTGTGAACATTCGAACCATGGATTCCATGTTGGGGTTAGATATTTATACCCATCTCTAATCAACACTTAAGCGATTGTCACAATGGAGGAAGTTGGGAGAGGTTAAACTTATTTTATACTTTAGGGATTCAAGTGCAGATTCGACCATTGCACGTCCCTCCCCCTCCGACAGGAAGAAAAAGGATGGGCGACAAAGACATCTTTATTAAGTAAATTTCTTCATGTTAAATCAATCACTAGCCAAACACAACCCAAATACACAACAAATGCTATGAATTTACTTCCATTTTTTCAAAATTATCGCGTGTTAAAACTCGATCGAAGCTGCAGATACAGTGAAAAGGAGATATGATCCATCAGGATGCCCTGGTACATGCGTTGATATCAATGAAGTGGACAAAAAAGCATGAAGTTTTAACAATTATGTATACCATGTCTCGACAATCATAGCCTGGACCCATTGATCGGGCTAGACATCCGTACCCGACTTTTTTTTTTATCTATTTATTGATTTTTTTTAGATCCGTGCAAGTGGTAAATCAATATTTGTTGACATGAATGATATGTTTCATTTATATGTTTTTGGATATGGAAAACCGAGTCCGATATAGTTCAAAGACGTTCCATAGGCTATAAATTTGTTAACACATTTCAGTTTTTCTCAGGGAAGCCTCTTGAAGCCCTCCCATAATCGGCCCTTTCGGCTTTGCAAACTTTTCTACTGGTGATTTGTGTACATGTACGTGCCCCATCTAGCTCTTGAGGTTCTGGATCTACTACTGAGTTTCTACATGTATGTAATTCCAAATATCCAAATCCGCAAATTAAGTCAATAACTCCCATTCTTATTCACTTGTTTTGTTTTGACAATTTTGATTGGTCCACACCTTAACATTCAGACATGTGTAACCATGATATACCGTCCTCAAATGTATTACCACATTGTACGTACTCTTTGTCCACATTGCCTCTGACTCCAACTATAAAAATACTGTCTGTAACAACTTCGTTCAGTGCTCTGAACGTCCATCTTAAGTATCATATCAAGGACAATTTACAAGTTCTACCATTCACGTGCACAATTATACAATCAAGTTGAACCAACAAAACTGACAACGTACATGACGTATACCACCATGCAACATGTTTTGCAGCATGTTATTTCATCTCGCCGTGCGAGCAAAACTGCCTGTTCAGCTGTTACGATGCGATGTCAAGTCACTCATGTATGAATAAGTTTGTGATTAATAATTTAATCGTAAAATTTGAAGAATATGAAAATGAAAGTTTCTTGGAAGAATTTTAACATGGCTCTATCCGTCCCTTAGCAATGAGGATTTGGGGAATGGGGGATTTCAAAGAGAAAAAACGATGTTTGTGTTACTGTGAATTAGAATGAGGATAAACATAATGTGTTTGATTGTCTCCGACAGATATACCGTGGTTATACCATTGGAAACCACCATTTTCCTGCTCCGCAAGCGCCGTCAGGAAAACTCTGTTTCCAACGGTATAACCACGGTACGTTTATCCCCTAAATGATAGTACCGTAATACATGTATATTTTAAGTCCATCAATTTAACATTAATTTAGACACTACACACATGCGCGAGCGGGCGCGCACGCAAACATTATCTAGTACTATCGACGAAAGTCCTACTCCTTCCTTTGCAGAGAACTCTGCTCCAGTTTTCCTATTCTTTTTTAATTTCATGTAATTATGCATTTTACTCCGACATATCTGAAAAAACACAAATACAACAAAGATGAAACAATCGCTTTTATCTTATTTATTTATCTTGATATGAATCTAGGGTCATATCCCACCCAACCCTCAGTTTAGAAATCTTTAATTATCTAAAAAAATAGTTAAGATCTCTATCCATAAACTATATATTTTCGCAATCCCCATGAAAAGACAAGTTGTATAGTATATTCCAGGGTTTCCCATGGTTATATCGTGTCCCTTTTCACACATTTTATACACTAACCATTATAAATAGTCGGAGCGTATATCCCTTTCCATCCTTCCAATATTCGTCATCATTTCGTCTCCGAGCTCTATTTCTGCATATTGAAATAACATTTGATATACTGAGCCTGATATATCACGAGATTCTGTTACTGTCAAATGATTTAAAAGTTATCATTAAGATGTCCCTTGGACCTAGAACATTTGCAGTTAATTACAGTGTCTGTCCTCTTTGCAATGAAGATACATTTTGACTTGAAATATGGTATAAAGCTACATCATGGTACTATCTAAGTCAAGTTAAAATTTGGTGCGTGATAAAAACGTTTTTATGCTTTTTGTGATTTGATGTCTATGCATAAATATAGTAAATTCACTTTTCATATTGGCAGTGAAACTTGGCGCAACTAAAAATCACAATATAAATGTTCATATTGCAAGCAAAATGCTCTTAAAAATTTCTATGAGGTTTGAACCTTGGCCTAAGTTTGCTGTTCAAAAAATATTCTGCTGCCGTCGGGCCATTCACGGTGTATCGGTACATCTAGTTACCAATTATCTTGAATTTTTATTTAACGAAAAGCTCGTGCCGTGATGTGTCTCTCATTTAGTAAACCAATGACAGAAAATTGCTATAAATATTCAAGAAATCACTGAAATTTGAATGGTGTTAAAGAACTTTGCTAATGCTTTACATCAGACATACAATATACAATCACTCATGGTATGACAGAAACTTTTAAAATATTACCTAGTTTACTTACAACTTACAATTGTATTTTATAGTTGAGGGTTTGACCATGTATGTCAGTCATATAAATAACTGAAACCTTTCTGTGATAAATATTTCGAAAGAATTCTGATGAAAATCTATGAAAGAGCTACATTGATGAACCTTGAACATTATAAAGCACACTTGGAATCATTTTGATCATGGAATGGATTCAGGACATCTGTTATTATTATTATTATTTTTTTTTTTTTGTGGGGGGGGGGGGTCTTTCTGTTTGTTTGATTGTGTGAAAAACACAACACTGCTCATATCCTGAGATCAATGACAGATATTTCTATTTAAAATGCCGACTCCACTATCAAAGCTTTCTCAGTTGTAAGTTCAACCTTTTGCTAAAGGTTTTTTTTTAACATTGTTGCCAACCCCCCCCCCCCCCCCCCCCCCCCCCCCCCCCCCAAATAATAAAAAAACCCATAGTATTTCATAAACGCATATTGTTTTAAAGGCAATGGGATTGAGTTCATCACTTGAACTATTTGCTCAAGTAAGCATTTCTTCATGAATATCTCGCAGAGTATATGCTTATGAACATATTACACAGTGGTGTGTTAATAATTTTTTCTCAAGAAGAGTCTTTCAGTTTTAGGAGCCATTTAACATCTAAACTACGACTTCACCAATTAAGCATCATTGATTACATTACAAAGAATCCAACTCGTGCATTAATTACTTATCAACGCAAGAAAAATCTATATATCATGACTGCATAGTAGAGCATTTTTTTCATTCATGTCAATGCTTTTTACTTTTATTATACTCCCGTCGTAGACGGACGACCAGACTGTTTATGCTAGAACTTATAAACTTTGCACATTTATTTCTTATGACTGGAGGATAAACCTTTTGCTTTCAAGGTCATATCGGCAAGGCCAAGATCACAGTGCATATGTCGTTTACATCTTGTCTAGAGCCATAACTTTTTACACCATGCATGGATTTGAATAGTGTTTTTCAGAATTGTTGCCCTGGACCCAAGGGTATGTTATGCCACGCTAGGCGTTGCTATTGTTGACTTTCCAGTGTGCTTCATTAACCACCTTCTATCAGTACTCTCTTGGGGACAGGTTTGGTGTAGTGGTTAAGCGCTTGGCTTGCGGCGTCGACGATCCGGGTTCGATTCCCGGATTGCGCCACTATGTTTAAGAGGTTGGTCACCTCCTGCTTCCATGTTGCAATATAACGGAAAAATTGTTGAAAGCGACGTAAAACACCAATCAACCAACTAAGCAGCTAAGAAAAAAACTAAAAAAAAAAAAAAAAAAAAAAAAAAGAAATCCGGCTGACAAAAGTCTTCCTGTTCCCTTTGAAAATCAAATAGTTGCTCCCTTGATACCTTAACAACTTCATACTGTTTCGCAAAGTGAGACGGCTGTAAAATGAAACATTTTCAAAAACAAACCATGTTTACTACATTCTAACTTAGGCTCTCGAAGAAGAAATATTGTTCATGGTCAACTTGGATATGATTGTAGTAGCCTTAAGCATCACCTGTCCACAAGCTTTTCGTCAGAAACTTCCTGTTGTCCACATTGTACGTTTGCTTGCTAAGATGGCGTCCATTTTTTCTCAGTATACTGAATATACATGTACAGACATTCGAAATTCACTAATTAACGTTCTACGAAATACTTCACCATCTCTTCAAACTGATTTATCCTTATTATTATAAGGAAGTACGAATTTCTTATTATATATTATGTTCTTGTACGAGTATATGTATATTTGCATATCATGAATTATGTATGTACCTTGACTTTAATAGGAGGAACTAATATAGGCCATGCGTGTTGTCTGATCCTTTTCAATCTTCTATTGAATAAACTGTTGTTTAAACTAAATTAAAACTAAACTAGCTCTCTGGTTATGGGGACATAATCTTCTACTGGATTTCATGGCTGTAGAAAACACTTCGAAAGTGGTGAATTTCGCCTCGTTTCATATGATGATAAAAATTCAGGCTTTTGGAGTCATGCCATAATGGTCCGATATACACCAGGGTTTGCCGTAGTTTCTAAAAATTCGCACATACGACCTTCCTGTCGCTAGGGTTCACTAACAATTTACTTCTAATAAATTTTCATGATGTGTAAATCGATTTATCTAGTCTTCCGATGTGTAACAAAGACAGCTTGTGAGAAATTATTTTTACGATTACATTTTTAAATGGTACATTTATGGTACATGTATAATAGAGTGAATTCCTTCTTATGCCAGACTCTTTTATTTCCTTGCTCTTGATAGGAATATGCGGAGGATGGATGATGTGAAAGCCACTGTAATAAATAAAATTCCATTACATGTATCATGCTCGGATCCAGAAATTTTTGTCAGAGGAGGTCCAACCAAAAAAGGTAAATTTTTCTCTTAGACGAGGGGGGGGGGGTTCCAACCCCCAAAATGCCCAAATATTACCTTTTTTGGTAAAATTTTCGGATTCCGGGGAGGGTCCAGACCCCCCAACCTCCCTCTGTATCCGCGCATGTGTATGTACAAGAAAGTAGGTTTTATGATTAATTTCAGTGGCGGACTTAGAGCCCTGCCCCTCCCCCTTTCACCACATATTTGACAAGTAGAAATCCAGATTTGGCACCAAACATGGCTGAGTAGTTTGGCTAATACACATGTGCTTTTATTTTGGAAATCCTGGATCCGCCATTGAATTTCATTGAAAAAAGAGGGTTTTGTCATCATATACAGTCATGTATACATGTATGGTTAGTGCATTTTTACTACGGTAATAAAGACTACTTTATGTGTATTAAACGAAACAATAAAATTGATACAGTACAAATGAGACAATGCGTTAGTTGTTCAGTAAATGCACCTGCATGTAAGACATTTCGCAGTATAATTACTATCACACCTTTGTCAACTAATAACGAGTATGGTATGGCAGATAGCCGCGGGCCAACATTTAACGTACGTAGTCATAATCGCACGCGCCGCCGATCATCGCAATAACACCGGATACACATGGATTGCTTTTTTCCGTCGTTACATTAAAATGATAAAGATGAGCCATAGATAAAATGGCTAACGAATCGACCATAAACAGATACCTAAGAGTATGTAGTTTACTGGAGGTGGTGGGATTTGTGTTACATACCGTAGGATTCGCTACACCGTATTGGAGAGCTATGCATTTCAAATACTCCTCCGACGTTCGCGGATCTGTGGATGTCCTTATTCAGGGATTTGATGAAGGACTTTGGCGACGATGCATTAATGGAATTTGTTCCGATGTGAACGTCGTCGGAAGAGGTAAGGCAAAATACAATATTTTACATTGGTTCAAGGAGTATATGTGTGTGTTTGTGTGTCTGTGTAGATGTGTGAGGGTATGTGTGTAAGTATGTCTGTGTGTATTAGGCCGGGGAATGAATGATGATGCTTTTGTCGGTAGGTAACTAGGTGTGACCATGTGCGGTTAGATGGGTGACTACGTGATGGTTTGTTCATTGGAGGGTAGCTGAGTGTCTGTAATGGATGGATGGGCGAGTAAATGCTTGTTCGAGTGAGGATAGGTGGAATTGTGTGTGTATGTATGTGTGTGTTGATGCGTGGGTGGGTTGGTTAGTGATGATTTGTATTGAATGGGTAAATGGTTGTGTATGTGTATGGTGAATGGATCAGTGACTGTGACTGGGTAGCTTGGAGTTTATGTGTGTGTGGGTGCGTGATTGTTTGGGGATAACTGTGTGGATGAGTGGTGGTTTGCTTTGGAATGGGTGTATTTATGGGTGGATTGTTGTGGTTTGCTTTGGAATGGGCGTGTTTGTGGGTGGAGTGTTGTGGTTTGCTTTGGAACGGATGTGTTTGTGGGTGATTGTTGTGGTTTGCTTTGGAATGGCTGTGTTTGTGGGTGGATTGTTGTGGTTTGCTTTGGAACAGATGTGTTTGTTGGTGGATTGTTGTGGTTTGCTTTGGAATGGGTGTGTTTGTGGGTGGATTGTTGTGGTTTGTTTTGGAATGGGTGTGTTTGAGGGTGGAGTGTTGTGGTTTGCTTTGGAATGGGCGTGTTTGTGGGTGGATTGTTGTGGTTTGCTTTGGAATTGGTGTGTTTGTGGGTGATTGTTGTGGTTTGCTTTGGAATGGATGTGTTTGTGGGTAATTTGTTGTGGTTTGCTTTGGAACAGGTGTGTTTGTGGGTGGATTGTTGTGGTTTGCTTTGGAATGGGTGTGTTTGTGGAGGGATTGTTTTGGTTTGCTTTGGAATGGGTGTGTTTGTAGGTGGATTGTTGTGGTTTGCTTTGGAACAGGTGTGTTTGTGGGTGGATTGTTGTGGTTTGTTTTGGAATGGGTGTGTTTGTGGGTGGATTGTTGTGGTTTGTTTTGGAATGGGTGTGTTTGAGGGTGGATTGTTGTGGTTTGTTTTGGAATAGGTGTGTTTGTGGGTGGATTGTTGTGGTTTGCTTTGGAATTGGTGTGTTTGTGGGTGATTGTTGTGGTTTGCTTTGGAATGGATGTGTTTGTGGGTGATTTGTTGTGGTTTGCTTTGGAACAGGTGTGTTTGTGGGTGGATTGTTGTGGTTTGCTTTGGAATGGGTGTGTTTGTGGCGGGATTGTTTTGGTTTGCTTTGGAATGGGTGTGGTTGTGGGTGGATTGTTGTGGTTTGCTTTGGAATGGGTATGTTTGTGGGGGTATTGCTGTGGTTTGCTTTGGAATGGGTGTGTTTGTGGGTGGATTGTGGTGATTTGCTTTGGAATGGGTGTGTTTGTGGGTGGATTGTTGTGGTTTGTTTTGGAATAGGTGTGTTAATGGGTGGATTGTTGAGTGATGGTTTGTTTGTATAGTTGGGTAGATGGATGTGTTAGGAGTGATGAATGGTCTGTGGATAGGTAAGCTAGTGTGTATGTGTTTGGGTGAGTGATACTTTTTGTGGGTGGGTAGCTAGATGTTTGTGTGAGTGAGAGTAATGGTTTGTTTTGGGGTTGGTATTCGAGTGTTTTTGTGTGTGAAGGGGAGGGGGATGTACAGTACAGTCCGGGTGAAACTTTGAATGCCCACTGACCACAGTGGCCAGTCCACCTGAAATTTCAGTGGGCATTAGGAGTAGACATTTACCTGAGCTATCAAGCTGTCCATTTACCTGTATGTTAATTCTAACTGACTCTTACAAGAATGTTCACTGTGTCCAGTGGACATTTTTAATGCCCACTCGAAAAATGCCCACTGTGAACAGCGGGCAAATTAAGTTCCAACCGGACTGTACTGTAGGGAGATGGTTTGTTTCTAGTTGTATGTGTTTGGGTGTGGGCGGGTTGTTGAGTGATGGTTTGTTTCTAGTAGTATGTGTTTGTGTGTGGGCGGGTTGTTGAGTGATGGTTTGTTTCTAGTTGTATGTGTTTGTGTGTAGGCAGGTTGTTGAGGATGGTTTGTTTTTAGTTGTTTGTGTTTGTGTGTGGGCGGGTTGTTAAGTGATGGTTTGTTTCTAGTTGTATGTGTCTGTGTGTGGGCGGGTTGTTGAGTGATGGTTTGTTTCTAGTTGTTTGTGTTTGTGTGTGGGCGGGTTGTTGAGTGATGGTTTGTTTCTAGTTGTATGTGTTTGTGTGTAGGCAGGTTGTTGAGGATGGTTTGTTTCTAGTTGTTTGTGTTTGTGTGTGGGCGGGTTGTTAAGTGATGGTTTGTTTCTAGTTGTATGTGTTTGTGTGTGGGCGGGTTGTTGAGTGATGGTTTGTTTCTAGTTGTATATGTTTGTGTGTGGGCGGTTTGTTGAGTGATGGTTTGTTTCTAGTTGTATGTGTCTGTGTGTGGGCGGGTTGTTGAGTGATGGTTTGTTTCTAGTTGTATGTGTCTGTGTGTGGGCGGGTTGTTGAGTGATGGTTTGTTTCTAGTTGTATGTGTTTGTGTGTAGGCGGGTTGTTGAGGATGGTTTGTTTCTAGTTGTTTGTGTTTGTGTGTGGGCGGTTTGAGTGATGGTTTGTTTCTAGTTGTATGTGTCTGTGTGTGGGCGGGTTGTTGAGTGATGGTTTGTTTCTAGTTGTATGTGTTTGTGTGTAGGCAGGTTGTTGAGGATGGTTTGTTTCTAGTTGTTTGTGTTTGTGTGTGGGCGGGTTGTTAAGTGATGGTTTGTTTCTAGTTGTATGTGTTTGTGTGTGCGTGGGTTGTTGAGTGATGGTTTGTTTCTAGTTGTATGTGTCTATGTGTGGGCGGTTTGTTGAATAATGGTTTGTTTCTAGTTGTATATGTTTGTGTGTGGGCGGTTTGTTGAGGTATGGTTTGTTTCTAGCTGTATGTGTCTGTGTGTGGGCGGGTTGTTGAGTGATGGTTTGTTTCTAGTTGTATGTGTCTGTGGGTGGGCGGGTTGTTGAGTGATGGTTTGTTTTTAGTTGGGTTGCTGAGTGTATTTGTATTAAGGCGAATAAATGAATTATTGAGTGTTCGTGTGTGGGTTGTTGGGTAACTGGGTGTGTTTGTGTGTATGTGGCTGTGTGATTGTGTGTGTGTGTGTGGGGGGGGGGGGGGGTTTGGATGAGTGATTGTGCGTGTGTGTGTGTGTGTGAGGGGGGGGGGGTAACTGGATTTGGTCCTATGTATGTGGCTGATGGTTTGTGGTTTGGTGGGTTGTTGAGTAATTTCTTGTTTGTGTGTGGGTAATTATAGGTGTGTTCTTGTGTATATGGCGGAGTAATGATCTGTTCAAGGGTGGGTTTTTGAATGAAAGCTGTTGGTGTGTAACTGAGTGATTGTTTGTGTGTGGATGGGTTGTTGAACGATACGTGTAGTTTGTTTGTGTGTGGGTAACTGGGTTGCATATGGCTGAGTGGTTGTTTGTTTGTTAATGGGTTGTTCAGTGATAGTTTGTGTGTGGGTAACTGAGTTGTATGTGGCTAGTGATTGTTTGTTTGTGGATGGGTTGTTGAATGTTTGCTTGTGTGTGGGTAACTGGGTTGTATGTGGCTGAGTGATGGTTTGTTTGTGGATGGGTTGTTAAATGATAGTTTGCTTGTGTTGTGGATAACTGGGTTGTATCTGGCTAGTGATGGTTTGTTTGTGGATGGGTTGTTGAGTGATAGTTTGTTTGTGTGTGGGTAACTGGTCTGTATATGGCTGGTGATTGTTTGTTTGCGGATGGGTTGTGTAATGATTTTGTGTGTGTGGGTAACTGGGTTGTATGTGGCTGAGTGATGGTTTGTTTGTGGATGGGTTGTTGAATGTTTGCTTGTGTGTGGGTAACTGGGCTGAGTGATGGTTTGTTTGCGGATGGGTTGTTAAATGATAGTTTGCTTGTGTGTGGGTAACTGGGTTGTATGTGGCTAGTGATGGTTTGTTTGCGGATGGGTTGTTGAGTGATAGTTTGCTTGTGTGTGGGTAACTAGGTTGTATGTGGCTAGTGATTGTTTGTTTGCGGATGGGTTGTTGAATGATTGCTTGTGTGTGGGTAACTAGGTTGTATGTGGCTAGTGATTGTTTGGTTGTGGATGGGTTGTTGAATGATTGTTTGCTTGTGTGTGGGTAACTGGGTTGTATGTGGCTAGTGATTGTTTGTTTGTGGATGGGTTGTTGAATGATTGTTTGTGTGTGGGTAACTGGGTTGTATGTGGCTGAGTGGTTGTTTGTTTGGGGGTAGGTAATTAGTTTGTGTGTATGTGATGGTTTGCGATGATGGGTTGTTGAGTGGTAGTTTGATTATGGGTCAATAACCGGATAATTTCGTTTGTGTGTAAATAAGTGATGGCTTGTTTGTAGTTGGTAAGCTCGATATTTATTTCGGGGGGGGGTGGAGGAGAACATAGTATTGACTTATCTGATATAGTTATATCGTTAAAATGACTACAAATCCATCCAGCTTGAAATATTTCATGACCTATATGTAAGAAAAGAAGGACCATTATTGTGTATCGCAAAGTTCTAATTGAAATCAAATCAAATAGAGAATAATCAGATAAGATATTACTCATTAAAATCTTGTTCATTTATCAAAGATGAAAGCAATATAGTTTACTGTTTTCAAAATGATTAACTATAAATTGATTGTTTACTAGATATAAACAAATTTGAAAACATGGTTGTCAAATGTACATTTTATTTAGGAAAAAAAAAAAAAAATATATATATATATATATATATATATATATATATATATATATATATATATATATATATATATATATATATATATATATATGACGAAAATTTGAAAATTTAGCTATCCATAATTATTCCATGTTGAACATCTAACGTAGTAGTAATGATTATATAGTATTTTTACCATCTTATACTGCACTCACTGATGCCCACTGCTTAATTTTTTCTTTTTCATATTCTATCAGATTGGATTCAAGCTGTACGAGTGTTTGAGTGTATCGCAGTTGTGTTGTCATCGATGGCAACTCTCTTTATTGTATTGTACTTCATGTTTCCAAAATTTGCAGAAAATAAGAGGCTGTTTATCACAACTATTGCCATGTGCCTTGCCACAGGTGGGTTGTTATTAATCAATTGTTTTTTGTTTTTTTTTTAATTTTTATTTCATTTATTTAAATGTCTCATACTAGCACTCTATACTTTTTCATGATAACTGTGAAACTGATGTTTTTGTTAACAAAATCATAATTTTACCCGTAAATTACGTTAAAGACAAAAATTTTAAAATTATTTTCCAACCAAAACGTCCATCCTACAGTTAAAGAGAAAGAGTCCATATTCCCTTGCTCAAAGATATAGTGTAGTAGATAAGTGCTTGGTTTGCGGTGCAGATGATCCGGATATGACGCCATCATATTGTAAGAACGTGTGCTACTTTCTGTTTCCGTGTCTCCTCATGACTGATAAATTTTAGAAAACGACGGAAAATGCTACTCATTTAAGTCAACCATGCCGCCAATCTGATTAAAATGATATCTTTATTCCGCTTCTCTATTTGTCCCATTGAGGACAAAGATCTGGCAAAACCCCGTAAGAGGTCATGTTCTGATGAAGTTTCAGTCACCGAAACCGTTATTTCCCATATCCAATCAATGACTCGGCTAGGCACGTGATAGTGACACAATATATAACAAACACTGTTCAAAAACTACCTTGTGGGTCACGCTCGCTGGGGGTGTTAACTTCATTCCTAGGAATTTGTAGCCAATCCACCGATTGGCTGAAAATCAGAGTTCACCAGAACATGACCCCTTACGGAGTTTCGCCAGATCTTTATCCGTAACGGGACAAATAGAGGAACGGAATAAAGATATAGTTTTAATCAGACTGCGGCCAAGCCGCCAACCATCCTTTCTGAGAGAGAAAGATATTCTTTACACACATGGTGGTATACATAGTACGCAAAGCGTCTACAGTAATGTAAGGAAAATATGTAAAAGAATGACACAAATGATATTTTGGATAATTCTAGGTGAACCATATACATGTAATAAGAAAACCTTTCGTAAGTAAGATATCGACAATATGAACAAATAATCTCCAAAGTCCCAACAATTGTGTTCAGCTGTTATACACAGCGTCATTTCCGGTAGAATGTTCTAATTATATAACTATGAGTTTTCTCTTTCAGCACCCCTTCTAGATATTTTTTTCATGAGTACCAGATTGTTCGGTAGGATGTACTGAGGGATATTCAAGACTCCCCATAAAACTCATTTCCACCATGCATAATTTAACTGTTTCCATGGCAACCCTTGCTCTTACAAGGCTTTCAATTTACATCTCGTGATGGTGAAAAAACATTGAGAAGTGCTGTTAAAAGTTCATTCTCAAGCCAGGAAGAAACTGACATAAGGGTCGTTCTTTATAACATACTAAGGATACAAGGCGGTCTACGTCAGAACTCCTGTAAGTGACACATTCTTCATCCTTCTCAATTACATTGAAAGATTTGAAGGTGTTAAAGTCTTGTTTTATACAGGCTCAGGGAACCACAGAAAGTTAAATAACATGACAGATTTCTAGGGGATATGTCGCAGACTATGACGTGCGGTCGCACTCGGCCTCCATGCTTACCGGCTGTGGCTACGATTAAACTAATTGCTACTGTGACTACGATTCCACTAATGCATTCAAAGGGAAATGCCACGTGACGCCTATTAAAACATTTCAGAAACCAGTGGCGGATCCAGGATTTCCGAAAAAAGGGAGGGGGCACATCTGTATTATCCAAACTACTCGGGCATTTTTGGTGCCAAATCTGGATTTTTAGTAATAAATATGTGGCGAAAAGGGGAAGGGGGCGGCCCCCTCTGAATCCGCCACTGGAAACGGTCAAGATCTACATCGTCACTTGAACGGTTGGGACTCGCATGGAATGTACCTGGCGTATTATTCACAAAGAAACGTACGTCTAAGTGTAAGACTTGAGACTTATAATAGCATGTGTCGTAATAATAAGAATCAGTTGAATGGTTCTCTGTGAATAGTATGCCTAATATACTACATTATTTACAGAGAATCTGTTGACTTATTCTTAGAATTAAGACACTCGCTATCATAGGTCTCAAATCTTACACTTAGACATTAAGTTACTTTGTGAATAATACGCCTGAAGTTCTAGCGAGTGATCTCTAAGAATTTACCTGCCCTATTTACGTGAACCTGAGGATTATGTATGTCGATGAATTTAGACTCTTCAAGATAAAAGAGGAGAGCGAAGCCAGCCCTATAGACGCTTTGAGGAATATTGACATTGGGATGCTGCCACCTTGTAAAATGTGTTTGCTGCAACATATCAAAAGGGTGAATTATTAGTTGTCAATACGGAATATCGCAACTAATGTAAGGTCAACACACACGCGCACTTTGTGATTGATATGATTATGACGTAAGTTACCCCACATAAAAGTGCCCACACCGAGAACAATGGATTTAGTAAGTGACTAATGCAAACCGTGACGGGTTTTAGTAGTTGTGATACTCCGTATTTGGAAGAGTGCCCAAATTGCTTATCCAACTATTCCAATGGTGAAAGAATAGGGTTCTTAAACTCTTGTGGGTAGATAGTGATCTACTTCCTCCAAGATTGGATGACCTTGTAGATGAGACACTGGCTAGGGACAATGAATTTAATGAAGAAGACTGACGATAAAGATACTGATGCTGTTTTAAATTGATCCGTTCGTTTACTTTATAAACTAGAATTACAAAACTGACATGTTCATGATACATGTATATCAAGAAAATTATGCAAATAATCTTATCTAGGATATCTAGGTATCTTGTTACGGGTACATCTATTTTATACAAAGATGCTTTAATTCATTAATAAGTTGTTTAAATAAAACATATGTGTCTAGTACTAAGGAGTTACAGGTTTTGGCACAGAAATGTGCTCGTTTCTGTATGATTGTACTCCTTTGTTACCTTGCGTTTTCTTTATTATTTATAAATATGCAAATGAGTTTCTAAGCATATATTATGCGTAAATGATAGTAACATGTCTTTAGTCCGTTTTGCTACCTAGTTTGTCTACTGTCATGGAAACAGTAACATTATGCACAGTGGGAATGAGATTTTTATAGGAAGGTTTTGAATATCATGCAGTGCACCTTACCAAACAATCTGGTACCCATGAAAAAGTCTACAGTGGGTTCAAGACCATACGGGTCACGGCCTATCGGTGTCAACAATATACTTGTTACTTTGTCACTATTGTAAATTTCAATGGAGATTGGGACGTTACTATATAACAGTGTAACCAACCAACCGTTTGTAAAAAAATGTAGCCAAAATAGGAAGTTAGCGTTAAAATTATACACTAATTAAACTTCCCATGTAAAGCACACAGATTGACCCTGTATTTATTTTACATTCTACATTGTATGCTTTGTTACAGGTATGTCCATCATGCTTGCATCCATTACATACGGGGCCTCTGTCAAGGACAATATTTCTTGGTCCTATGGTTTGATAGTCACTGGTGGACTATTTTACGTCATAGTAGGTGTCCTCATGATCATCCTTCACTACACACTTATGGCCAAACCATACTGATCCCTACATACACACCAACACTGATTCTTGTGATATCAACATTTTCAATTTACTTCGTAACTTTTCCGCATTTACATTCACGTGTTTGTGTTGATTGCTTTGTATTAATTGTAATTAAATTTAACATATGTGACATTTCTGGTGATTTCCTTTTTATAAGGTCGTCGTAGACGGACTTATGGTATGGCATTGTGGGTCTGTAGGTCTGTGCCCACCTTGTTAACATGATACAGACCTTACCGTTTAGACCAGGACATGCAAACTTTAAACACTTTTTTCTTGCTACAAGAGGACGAACCATATTGATTTTCAATATATAGGTCAAGGTTATTTTATGAGCAAAAAATAGCAGATATTTGATAAAGCACCTTATAAACAAGATACAGACCAAACTGTTTATGCTTGAACTTTTAAACTGCAAACTTACTCCTTATGACAGGAGGACGAACTTAATTGGTGGTCAAAGTCAAATGTCCTTTATCTAAATTGAAATGAACGATAAAACATAGGATAAGTAAACTTTATTTCATCGTCACAAATCATAAAAGCCAATTACGATAAACAATAAATGACGTCAAAAGACATGATTAAAACCTGTATAAAGGTACAGGGTGCTACCACAAGAAGGTAGACATCAATAAAGACATGATTAAAACCTGTATAAAGGTACAGGGTGCTACCACAAGAAGGTAGACATCAATAAAGAGATGATTAAAACCTGTATAAAGGTACAGGGTGCTACCACAAGAAGGTAGACATCAATAAAGAGATGATTAAAACCTGTATAAAGGTATAGGGTGCTACCACAAGGAGGCAGTCATCAATAAAGACATGATTAAAACCCGCATAAAGGTATAGGGTGCTACCACAAGGTTGGTTGGTTGATTGGTGTTTTACGTCGCTTTCAACAATATTTCAGTTATATCGCGACATGGAAGTAGGAGGTTACCAACCTCTTAAACATAGTGGCGCAACCCGGGAATCGAACCCGGATCGTCGGCGCCGCAAGCCAAGCGCTTAACCACTACACCACGCCTGCCCCCGCTACCACAAGGAGGCAGTCATCAATAACGACATTATTAAAACCTGCATAAAGGTATAGGGTGCTACCACAAGAAGGTAGTCATCAATAAAGACATGATTAAAACCTGTATAAAGGTATAGTGTGCTACCACAAGGAGGTAGTCATCAATAAAGACATGATTAAAACCCGCATAAAGGTATAGGTTGCTACCACAAGGAGGTAGTCATCAATAAAGACATGATTAAAACCTGCATAAAGGTATAGGTTGCTACCACAAGGAGGTAGTCATCAATAAAGACATGATTAAAACCTGCATAAAGGTACAGTGTTCTACCACAAGGAGGTAGTCATCAATAAAGACATGATTAAAACCTGCATAAAGGTATAGTGTGCTACCACAAGGAGGCAGTCATCAATAAAGACATGATTAAAACCTGCATAAAGGTATAGTGTGCTACCACAAGGAGGCCGTCTTCAATAAAGACATGATTAAAACCTGCATAAAGGTATAGGGTGCTACCACAAGAAGGTAGTCATAAATAAAGACATGATTAAAACCTGCATGAAGGTATAGGGTGCTACCAGAAGGAGGCAGTCATCAATAAAGACATGATTGAAACCTGCATAAAGGTATAGAGTTCTATCACAAGAAGGCAGTCAGTAATAAAGACATTATTAAAACCTGCTTAAAGGTAATATTAAGGAGCATGGTATTTGTGCAGGGAAATGTGATTCCTAAATGTTCTTAATCTAAACAAAATCAAAAAGATTCAAATAAATATCTGATATGGATATTTTCAAATTTATTTATTAATTACAGCAACTGAGAACTCAGGTCAGAGAAAAATCTGAATTAAATTCCAGAATTTAGTCAAATATTTGAGAATGCTCAATACCATACTTAAGATTTTTTTTTTCAAGAAAAACAATATGGCGGCCGTTCACAAAAGATTACGTGGAAATAGATGATATAATGTTAATTTAAAACGTCCATGGGCCTTCTTAAATAGAACTAATCTTTTGAACACAATCTGATGAAGAGCTGTACAAATGTTATAGATTTAGTCGAAGTACCATTGTTTATTTTCTCACAAATCTTCAAGATGTTCTGCGTACATTATAGAAGGGCCACTATTCTTGAGTTTTCCGGCAACTGGCGCTTTTCAATTATATGTTGGTGATAGTATGGACGTTTCCGAGTCTGCAGTGGAAAGAGCATGTAGATTTGTTTGTTGAGCGATTGTCCACCGATTCAAAGGCAAAATTCGATTTTCCCCAGGAACAAAGAAGCTAAGATAACGATGCAGGGATTTTGCAGAATAGCAGGAATGTAAAGTTCTTTCTCAAAACTAATTTGTTCTGTCCATAGTCTCCCTAACTATATGCACAACCATTGTAACTGACAGAGATAGCGAGGTCAAAGGTTTTTTGAAAAATTCCCGCAAATATAAAATTGTTATACATCAAAAGAAAGGGACTTTCAAGAGAAGAACAATGGTGTTTATTTCATGAAAATCGCATAATGTACAAGGAAGTTATTCGCAGTTTAAGTTTGGAAGGTAATGAAAATATGTCTGTCGCACACAGATTGAGCTATGTAAACTCTCTATTAGCTTACTAAATTGTAAACAACAATACGTGTTATGTCATTAATGCTTAAGTCTTATCCCTGTGAGATACAAACACACAAAATGTACCTTGTAAATCCATATTTCAAGGTGCCCAGCCTTGTAATCCTCATCCAGTTGGTATGTGTAGATGACCGGATCATTATCAAATTTCACGTTACTCCAGATAACTTGATAACCAGGAACCTGTAAAAGATTGAGATAAATATATGGTTAATTAAAGACAGATAAATTATGGTTAATTGCACATATAGAATTATAATCAAATTATATGCAAATGGATTGATTCCTTTATAACATTTAAATACATTAAGAAATGTTTATCTGCTTTCACATTATCATTCAAAATCACATGACATACTTAATTTTGCCATTTGTTAAGTTTTAGCAAAACGTTGTACATGGATTATGTACATAAGTCAGATTGAAGAGATTACGCTCGTAAAGTGAAAATAAATGGTACAGGTCAATCATAGAGATGTAAAATACAGAAAGCCAGGTGTATATGAATGTGCAACATGCTCTTTCACCATAAATGGATAATATATAAAACATTATATTTTGTGTTAATACACATTCATGCACACCCAAGATTAAATTTAAAAGCATAGCTGTCAAATTCTAAATTTTATCCAAACATCCATGTAATTGGATGCATAATTTGTCCTATCTAAATAACATTAGGTAAATATAAAAAGATGGAACATATTACTTGGTCTAGTTTTAATCAGACTGACATAGCAACTTTTTAATAATTTCATTGAGTGATTATAATTACCTTTGATATAACATATCCTGTCTCCCATATTTCTTCTCAGTTATGAACTTCATACAGACGTTATTTCCTACAAAGATTTGATCCTCATTCTCCTCAGCTGTTCTTGAATATGCGTGCTGAACGAGACTCTTTATGTTTTGTGCCAGCTCTTAATAGTCAATAGAATTCGTTTTCCATCAACACATTTAGAGAGAGAGAATAAACGGTTTTTAGGCTGGGATCATTTGGCTTTTGCTTAAGAACTTATTTTCTAAAGGAAAACTGAACTTTCAAGCCTTCCATTTTGTCTTATTTTAGTTTTTGCAGATAGATAGAAAATGATCGACGTGGTCCTCAGTCTGCCAAAGGTCCCATTCTATAATTTTGTCTGTGCATTTTTCTAATTTTGCCACTTTCCGCTTTTCTAATTCCCCGGCAACCCTTAGTTCTCCAAAACAATTTCCTTCCGTTATGCCTCTATTTCAATCTTCCTGGATACATTTGGATACATTTGGCTTTTCCCGGAGTAACCTGTCATCGTGTCTAAACATGGGCTCTGCAAATTTGTTATGTTTCGGGACGGCAATACATTTCTACCTCTCTCTTTTAATGACATTCCCAAAATTGCCATCAAGATAATCAGCAAATAATCGCCTCACGGTCATAATAATAAATATACAACATACACACCTTTTAATTCTGTGCACCAGATGCGCATTTCGACAACTTATGTCTCTCCAGTGATGCTTGTGGCCGAATGGTTGGAATTCTCATATTATATAGATAGTGCAGTTAAAACAGATTGTGTTACGGTCGGAAATAAACACTTTTGTAAAGCCAACGAAAATCACACATTCTGTAAAATTTAACAAATTATTTACAAATTAACAAAAATAAGAATATTACAGATATAATGCTTACAACTACAAAGTTCAACGAGGTGTATGTAGGTAGCAATTTCGTATTACATCCACTGTTTATAATGTGAATAAAGCGTCCAGTGTATAATTTCACAGTTAATAAATCCAATCGAAGCAGTCGGTAAACACGATAAATTCCCAGTATATACGTAGAAAGGTGATGTATTGCAGTGCTTCCGAAATGCCAGAGTCCATGCCTTATAAACATTTCATAATTTCTAGAGATTTCTAGTTTCCAATATAGCAACATCTAGATTCAAAAGAACTTTCAAGAACATTCACAGCTCATTATGGAAGTAAACAAGTTATATAACATACAATTACAGAACTTTCTAGAACTTCATAGAACAATTATTAATATAAACAAACAAACATTATATGACCCTCATAACAATTTAAATATACTTACTACCAATCCGTCTTGGGTCCATGGTTTAACAAGTGACTAATAAATAACATTTTCTTCAAAATGACTGAAAGATAACATAATTCCTCCTTCAATAAAGGTCTCAGTCTTCTCTATACACTCTTCTACTTTCCCTGTAATATTGGGGCAAGTCCAAGATGTGGATGTCCATGTCCTCCACAACAAACCATAATGGTAATGAAATGAAATATGATAAAAGACCTAACGCCTTGCCACCTGCTAAATACTCTGGTGTTTCCATTTCAAACTTTTTTTTTTATAGATTTTTCGATATAAATATAAACATACATAACAACACAACATATATACGACAAGATACATCCACAGCACTCACAACATACACTTAGAACACACATAACATTATATGTTTAATACCTGTTTATATATAAATATATATCATTACAAAACTAAGTCGTTTTAGCATGTAATGTCCATATATTTGTACAATTTTGATAGGCACTAATACTTAATACTGGATATACTGTAAATCCAATGCACATACGCATCATAAACAGGTTGCATTCAGGTATGAGACATATAATTTGTATACTAATATGAAGACACATATACACATATACATATGTATATATATATGTATATATATATGTATGTATATATAAACTAATTGCTACTGTGACTGCGATTCCACTAATGCATTCAAAGGGAAATGCCACGTGACGCCTATTAAAACATTTCAGAAACCAGTGGCGGATCCAGGATTTCCGAAAAAAGGGAGGGGGCACATCTGTATTATCCAAACTACTCGGGCATTTTTGGTGCCAAATCTGGATTTTTAGTAATAAATATGTGGCGAAAAGGGGAAGGGGGCGGCCCCCTCTGAATCCGCCACTGGAAACGGTCAAGATCTACATCGTCACTTGAACGGTTGGGACTCGCATGGAATGTACCTGGCGTATTATTCACAAAGAAACGTACGTCTAAGTGTAAGATTTGAGACCTATAATAGCATGTGTCGTAATAATAAGAATCAGTTGAATGGTTCTCTGTGAATAGTATGCCTAATATACTGTGTGTATGTATATATATATATATGTATATATATGTATGTATATATATGTATATATATATGTATGTATATATATATGTATATATACATACATACATACATATATATATATATATATATATATATATATATATATATATATATATATATATATATATATATATATATATATATGTATATATATGTATATATATGTATGTATATATATGTATATATATATGTATGTATATATATATGTATATATACATACATACATACATATATATATATATATATATGTATGTGCATATATATACATATATATATACATACATATATATATACATAAATATATATGTATGTATGTATATATATATATGTATATATATATGTATGTATATATATGTATATATGTATATATACTCGACTCGAACCCACGACCTATGGTACCAAATCACCTAGCTGTCATGCATCCGACCCTCTAACCGACTGAGCTACCCGAGCTCCACAGGTATTTCTTCGGAGATGTCGCATTTCATAATAGTAACATCAATTACTTTTGGTCGATTAAAAATTCTCATGAAGTTATAGACAAACTTCTTTCGCTAAATTTCAAAGCGACTCAAATTTCTACATTTGATTTTTCTACACTTTATACATCTCTGCCTCATGATTTGATTAAAAGCAAGTTGCTGTCTCTTATACAATTGTGTTTTCACAGAGAATCTAAAACGTACATATGTACTTCCAATAACTCTGGATTCTTTTCCAACAAACAATATACTTCATATAAATACTGGACTTGCAAGAAATTATGTAAAGCACTAGATTTTCTCATGAATAATATTTTTGTGCAATTTGATGGCAAGATATATCAACAAATAGTTGGGATTCCTATGGGTACTAACTGCGCGCCTCTGATAGCAGATTTATTTCTTTATTGTTATGAGAGGGATTTTATGGGTTCTATTCAAAAATCAAAACGTTTTGACCTCATTGACAAATTTAATAATACTTGCAGATATCTGGATGACATTTTGGTTATCGATAACGCCGAATTCGAACAATTTATATCAGAAATATATCCACCAGAGCTCACATTGAATAAAGCTAATACTTGAGATAAATCTACACCTTTCTTAGATTTAAACATCAAAATTATCAACAACCTAATATATACTAATATTTATGATAAACGTGAGGATTTTGGATTTCCTATTATAAATTTCCCTTACTTGGATGGCGATGTCCCTCGACTCCCATCATATGGTATCTATATATCTCAATTAGTTCGATTTGTCAGAGGCTGCACCGATGTTTTGGACTTTCATAAACGAAATTTACAAATTACTACTAAACTTTTAACTTAGGGTAACAGATATCACAAGCTAAGAAAAACATTCGGCAAATTCTTCAGATCTTATTTAGAACTTCTGTCTAAATTTGGAAATATTTCTTTTCAACAGTATGTATCCAATGGAATTTCCCATCCTAATTTTTACGGTGATCTCGTAAAAAAACTAAGGAAAGTAAAAGGCTCCGATAACGTTATTTTATCATGTAATAAAATAGTCAAACGTCTCCTAAATAGACAATATGATATTGAGATCATCAAAAAGACTATAGGTCTTGTATTTGGCCCCTCTACAGCCTTATGCAGACTTTTACTTGAACGTTGCACGCTGACTAACAGGGCGGTGGGGACTATATGACGGGCCTTGTCCAAACCTCTTTCAGAAGAGACATGGTCCTGAACCTCGTCCCCTCTGACTGTTAGTCGGGACTCCTACAGATCTAGGGTATTAGCTCGCTTTCAGACAGGCAGTGCACGGTTTATCGTGTTGATGTCGCATATATTTTTATACCATTATGTGTTTTACAATACCTTACGTGTTTATATTTTTATGACCTCTCAATATGCGATACCTGTTGACCCTTGTTCTTTACATGGAGGATTATTTATAAATTTTTAAATGTACGTCTCTTGATTGTTCTGCTGTTACGGTGAGTGGGAAGGTGGGCCCGTAAACCGATTAACCACACCATTTGTTTGGCTTTTGTCAAATTAAATGACCGTCCTAAGTCGGTATCGTAATTGCACTACAATCAAATATTTTTGTAATGTGTTAAATGTTCTATTATATTATTTATATTCATGTATTGTATAGCTCCATGGTGACTTCTGCCACATAACTGAGCCGGTAACTCCTCTTTTTTCTTTTATAGCAGTTAGAGCAGACGTAATATGTTTCGATAGTACCGTAGTAGGGCAGTGGCTAGAATTAGATATGAAACATGATTTATATGGACTTTTATGTAATTTTGGGAGCCAATACATGGTTGGTAGATCAGATATATCAGTTTTAATTTTGAGGTCGGACATGGTGATGAGGTGATCGTGCAAGATGCTGTCTTTTGAGGTAGGGCTTTCCACATATGTATGAGTGGAGTTTAATTCGTCTGTAAGTACTTCAATATAATATAGCTTTCAAACAACTATTATGTTATTACCTGCTTTATCAGCAGGAACAAAGACATATTAAGCATGTAAGTCAGCTATCCTGTTTTAATAGAATTTGCCGTCAGTGTATTAGGCTTGTTGTAGTAACTTTCGAGATACTTTGTCTGGTTTGTCATGCCAAATGAATTTGAATGAATTTTTTTTTCTAAATTACTAATCCAAATTTCTGATGGACTGGGAAGTGTTATGAATAAAGGTATTAATTTTGGAATAAGTAAAGACATGATAAGGGTTATTTCCATATCAAACTTAATAGAGCGGAGTATTCCACGATTTTCTCTCTCTCATGAAAAAAATAGTTGCAGCGCTAGAAAAGAGAAAGTTCCATGACTTTTAAGATTGTTTTCCTTAAGAAAATTTTTCTTAAACAAATGAAAAGGTCCGTATATCCCACTTTTCTCATCACCACCACATGGGAACCCTTTGCTTGTTGTTCTTATAAGTCAAACAGTTCCAGCTTCTTGTTTACTTTTAAAAGTGTTGTCAAACATTGTAGGTTCATTGTCAAATATAACATCATCATGAAGAGATTTTGCTGCTGACTGTGATATGTACTAATGGATGCAGTCCACAGAAAAAAGTTTGAAAGTTTGATGATTGACAATTGCTCAGCTTCTGTCATCTCTTCCTTGTCTGACCAAGATCATCCATTATAACTAGTTTACGATATTCCTCGCGTCATTCGTTGAACTTTTTGTTTCTGAGTAACAGCCCTGTCTGACATTGTGGACACTATACTCAATAAGAATTTTTGTTTGACTCACTTCGTTCTCAGAATAACGACTGATGCTATTTATATCGTCCAATATATTTTGAAGGTAGTCAAAATGCCGGATTCTGATTTAGTGGCCATTTCCCGTAGCCCAAATACCAGCATATTTCCTACCTTGTCTCTTAAAGGAAATCCTTTTTCCTATACTTTAATTTCTTACCACTTAAGAGACATGTGTCTTCTTTGTGTTGTAAAGTCTTAGAGAGCTGCTTCTGTGCCAAGACAAGTCTTAGAATGTTCATATTGTTAACTGTTGATTTACATGGGAGTTAGTTTGTTTGGGGTCAAATTAGCCAATTTAAGTATCGTTAATATCACTGGCGCAACACTACTCAGAGACACATTATAGTTCAATAAATGGCACATAAACTTTCGCTTCCTGACCGTAAAGTATAATTTGATGAGTGTCATCTAGAAGCAGTTGAAGATATTCAATTTCTCTCATATAGTTTTCCCATGAAAGAAACCTATGAAGACTAAATGCATCTTTATGTCACGTGACCTTTTCTTTCATATCATGTGACCGCGGATGAGTACATAGTACATGTTTCGTCTGCTGCCTGCAAACATAGCATAATGGCGACCTCATCTTTCGACATTAATGGTCAATTGAACACCTCACTCTATGACATACGTGACGATTTCAATTTCGCTATCACAAACTTTCCTTTCATAAGTAGCAACATTCCATCATCGCCCGCATACGGCGTATTCATATCTCAGTTAATACGTTATTCCAGAGCATGTTCAAATTACAATGACTATGTTCTGAGGGCTAGGCGACTTTCAGTTAAGCTGCTCAACCAGGGGTATATATGTGCTAGACTAGCAACGTCACTGAGGAAGTTCTACGGTCGATACGAGACTCTTATTACTCCATATGATATCTCGTTATCCAGACTTTTAAATGATATTCTGGACTGAGATCGATTCCGATCATTTTACACAGATTTGACACCTGCTATACTAGAGGGTTACCTACTTCGACTTCTCCATATATAAATACATATGGAATTTACACGATTTGACTCTTTCTACAGGGTATATGTGACGGGTGTTGCTAGCAAGCAGGAAATGCTCACTCTCCCCGGGCACCTGATCTCATTCCATCACAGGGGTTCACATATGCTCTTTAAGTAGACATATTTTGTTATTTTCCAGTTGTTTTTCATTTTCACTAATTTTGTATGTCCTCTGGTTTCATGATTTTTGGACTTGTGCTTTGGATTTATCCATCATCTTTACATTCACGATTTCAACCGATAAATGTCAATGATTTCATAGAATCTCATGAAAATAAGAACACGATGTTAAAAACAGCCAGCCACCTCAAGTTCCTTAATGATTAACTTGAAAACGAAGGTGAAGGACGTGTTATTAACATGGTACCACCCTGTGTACCTATCAAATTTCATTATTTCTGTAAGAACAAAAATGGCAAGGAATATGAACCTGCTTCACTCAGGGGGATGATTAGCAGTTTTCATAGACATTTGCGTAAACGAGGATATGGCATTAGTATAAAGGGAGGAAGTCAAGAATTCGCTACAACAAGAGACGATCTGAAAGCAAAACAGAGACCTGAAATCACAAGGTAAAGGGTCAAAGCCCATGAAAGCAGAACCAATAACTGATCAGGAAATAGAAACTTTATATGAATCAAACCAGCCAGGAAATTTTAATCCAAATTCCGTCATTAATACACTTTGGTTTTTGAACTTTTGAACACTTAGCATTTTGGAATGAGAGGTGGGGTCGACGGAATATCGTGCCATGCGATGGGGTGACGTTATTTTGAAACATGATGATGAACGTGACTTAGATTACCTGGAATATCATGAGCGGACCACTAAAACGAGGACTGGAGATGATATGAGGAACGTAAGACCCTGCCCCCTAGAATGTATGCAGATCCAGAAAGATAAGACAGATATATGTTATATAAAGTAAAAAGGCCTGAAGACTTTTGTTCTCCCGATGACCCATTCTACCTTGCTGCAGTTACTCATGACAGAATCCGTCAATCCGGGATAAGTGGTTTTTAAGAGCACCAGTTGGTAAAAATAAATTGGATAACATAATGAGAATTATGGCAAAAAAATGCGACTTACCCAGACTGACAAACACTAGCGTCCGTAAAGTCTTAGTACAAAAGATGACCGATTGTAATGATCCAGATAGTCTTCAAGTATATGTGACTGGGCACAAGATTACTAATTCTTTAAATAGTTATCGCACTCTAAATGATAGCCACAAATTCATGATTTCTCAAATGTTGTCAAACACGGTGCCGTCGAGTTCACTTCCCAATAGCAATAGTCCATGTACACAACTAAATCCAGCAATCAGCGCAATTCAATAACTGTTTTGAGTTTACCACAACATACGTCTTCGAATCTTTATATTTCTGACAGGAATCTAGAAACTGAATGTCATCAGGCACCCGTTCACAATTCGGATCACCTTAGACCTAGGTCAACACACGTGGCAAGTTCTTGCCAAGCAAGTATCTAGTCGCATGGAGTCGCTTTTTTTGCATCACCAACCTTGAATAACTGCACTATGAGTGAAACTTTAGCAATAACATTCCCACGAAAAGGAAAAGAATTATCTTTGACTCTGATAGTGACTAAAATCCCTTCTCGCACTTCGAAAATGTGTCCTGTACACACATACTTCGCGCGAACTTTTACCTTGAAGTATCACCACTTACATGAACTGACGTCATACATGCTTCAATCATGTGTTTTTTCTTTTCACTGGGATGGATCAAAGTAAATGAACTTGTATAACTATTATATAACAATATACTGTCATAGCAAATCATAATTTAGTCTGAATATTAAAATCTTTCAAAACAAATTGGAACTATTTCATTTTTCGCAGGGATACGAAATTTCACACATGGTGATCTAGAAAATACTATGAATAATCAGTATTTTCAAAGAGAAATAACTCTTTTATTATTGGATTATTCTTTATCCTTTTAGTTTCAAGTCCTCGACATCTTGTTGAGGACTGCATCGAATGCGGCGAGTTTGATTCTTTAAAAATTAAGGACCTACTACAAAAAGGAGGAGAAGTAGATATTTCTAAGATGGTGTCACAGTTGACATCAGATACATGTAGATTATTTGTCATTTAGACAAAAAAGTATGAGAGAAAATACTCTTTTAAATATAACCATTGAATATAAGGTAAATCCACCCTCAGGATTGCAAAAACCTGTGAAACCCGAGGCTTTGCCGTTTTTGCAACCCTAAGGTGGAATTACCCTATATTCATTGGTTATATATAAAAGAGTCTTATAATCTGACTTGATATAATAAAATTTCTTTTGCAATTTATCTAAGTAATTGCGCATCTCATCCACTACCTTCTCCTGTTCAAAATACATTTCAATACTTAGTCTCAATTTATCCTCAGCACTCCTCCTTTGCTAATAGTTATAGCTATCTTGTGACTTTATCCTTTTTAATTTTGTACTTTACAATGTACTTATGGCATCACGACGGGTGTGACCGGTCGGCAAGGGATGCTTACTCCTTCATTGCACCTGATCCCACCTCTGTTTTGACAGAAGTTCGTGATTTACATATGTATTGTCGTGTTCCTTCGAGTTGTGGATATCGGATCAATATCTTTGATTTGTACTTCTTTCTTTCAAATATTTTATTTCTCTTTGAAGGTTCACTATCTCTTCATTTTGTCTTTTTAAGTTTGCATTTTAATTTTTTTAATTTGAATTCATCAGTTTCTTAACCTGATCATTTTCAAGGGTTAGTTTCTCATTTTCGGTTAAAGATGTATTTAACCCTTCTGCTAATGACACTAAAACCATTTTGGAAATTTCCCTGTTTACTTCATCTAATTCACCATGTTTCCTTTTAGGTTTACATGGAAATTCTGCAGTTTTTTGAAAAAAAAAACAACAAATCTTTCACTTTTATAAATGTCCAGACATTTACTATACCCTGCCCTTGATTTCCTTTTTTTTTTTTTTTTTTTTTTTTTTTTTTTAAATCCTTGATCTCTTTAACCACTTTCGGAATCAATGACCGCATAGATGTCAATGGAATTTTATCTTTTGATGGATTATTTAAGATTAGCCACTTACAACAATTTTGGAGTCCTATCTCATGGAATTTGTCAAGTACCTGTTGCTTAGTAGTACTAGCCATGTCTTATCAGAATTAAAATGTAAGTAATGGTAAATAATGTTTGAGGAGCAATGTAAAAATGGTCTGTTTTGATACAAATGTTGCTTGTGTATATGTTCTCAATATAAATGCTGGGTAGTTTATTCTCGGTATTTACACCAACTTGTGGTTTCATAAATACTAAATTGAAGTCTGTGCTTGTCTTGTACTTTTATCAATGGTAAAATCTGGAGGTAGGTCATCCTCTTTCCAAGATGAACAATATTAGTGTCCACGAAGTATTCTTCCTGGTCAACTGTTTCCAAAAATATGTCAACTGGGTCAAAGTCAAAAATTTTTTGAGTTAATTTATTTGAATGACAAAGCTTGGTAGAATCTAATTCTGGCCCAACAGTTTCATCAGAGTCTGTTTCATCTAAATCCTGCAAATGTATTAAATATATCTAAATCTATTAGACTGACTATATAAAATGACTAGCATATATCTTTTATAGATGTTGAAAGACATCTGACGTATATTGATATAAACAATTTGAGTTTAAATCAAATGAACTAAATCTGATGTGATAAATGCAAAATTTAACAGATCAGACCAATTAACCTTTCATTTGTCACTCTTAAATAAAATTAAAGTCTGTATTTGCATATTGATTAGCAGACATGCATTGGATGATTGCTTGTATCTAAATATGACCATTTTCTCATTCAGTTTCATCAAATCTGATAAGAATTAATCACAAACTCGTTTTCTCTACCCTATTTTCCCCCATCTCCGGGGCCTGACCGCAACTTTGAAACCCACATGCACAACTACATCTACAAGCTACATTCTTTCATATGACACCATCAAAACTTATGTTCCCCTTTTAGTTAAGGAGGAGAAACCCGGATAAGCTTTTCCGACCAGGCCCATTTCCCCCCACCCCAGGAGCCTGACCCCAATTATGCAACTCACAGGCACAACTACAAGCCACCGATCCCATTTATTTTCCACCACCCCAGGGCTCTGACCACAATTGTGAAACCCACATGCACAACTACAAGCCAAATCCTTTTATATGACCCAATCAAATGTTTTCTCCAACCTTTATAGTTAAGGAGGAGAAGCCCGGACAAGCTTTTTAGAACCCACACATTTTCCCCCATCCCAGGGGCCTGACCCCAGCTTTGAAACCCACATGCACAATTACAAGCCACATCCTTTCATGTGACACCATCAAAGTTATGGAGGAGAAGCCCGGACAATCTTTTCCGAACCCGCCTATTTTCTCCCACCCCAGGTGCCTGACCCCAACTTTGAAAGGCACATGCACAACTACAAGCCACGCCCGTCCATATGACACTAAAAGTTTAGTTCCCATTTAGTTAAGGAGAAGGCCAGACAAGGTTTTCCTACCCCGCCCATTTTCTCCCATCCCAGGGGCCTGACCCCAACTTTGCAACCCACATGCACAACTACAAGCTACATTCTTTCATATGACACCATCAAAACTTTTGTTTCCTCTTTACTTAAGGAGAAGAAGCCCGGATAAGCTTTTCCGACACCGCCCATTTTCCCCCCACCCCAGGGGCCTGACCCAAACGATGCCACCCATATGCACAACTACAAGCCACACCCTTTCATATGACGCCATAAAAAGTTTTGTTCCCCCTTCAGTTAAGGAAGAAAAGCCAGGTCAAGCTTTTCCGACCCCATCTATTTTCTCCCACCACAGGGGTCTGACCCCAACTTTGAAACCCCCATGCACAACTGCAAGCCAAATCCTTTTATACGACACCATCAAAAGTTTTGTTCCCCCTTTATAGTTAAGGAGAAGAAGCCCGGACAAGCTTGTGAGAATCCACCCATTTTCCCCCACGCCAGGGGTCTGACCCCAACTTTGAAACGCACATGCACAACTACAAGCCACGCCCGTCCATATGACACCATCAAAAGTTTAGTTGTCCTTTAGTTAAGGAGAAGAAGTCCGGATAAGCTTTTTTGACCAGGCCCATTTTCCTCCACCCCAGGGGTCTGACCCTAACTTTGAAAGCCAGATACACAACTACAAACCACGCCCTTTCATATGGCACCCTCAAAAGTTTTGTTCCCCCTTTTGTTAAGGAGGAGAAGCCCGGACAATCTTTTCCGATCCCATCCATTTTCCCCCACCCCAAGGGCCAGACCCCGGCTTTAAAACTCACATGCACAACTACAAGTCACGCACTTTCATATGACACTCTCGAAAGTTTTGTTCCTCCTTTAGTTAAGGAGGAAAAGTCCGGACAAGTTTTTCAGACCACATCCATTGTCCCCAACCCCAGGGGCCTGACCCCAGCATTGAAACCCACATGCACAACTACAAGCCACGCCCTTTTATATGACACCCTCAAAAGTTTTGTTCCCTCTATAGTTAAGGAGGAGAAGCCCGGACAAGCTTTCCCGGCCCTGCCCATTTTCCCCCACCCCAGGGGCCTGAATCCAACTTTGAGACCCACATGCACAACTACAAGCCACATCTTTTCTTATGACACCTTGAATACTTTTGTTCCCCTTTTAGTCAAGGAGGAGATCCCCGGACAATCTTTTACGATCCCATCCATTTTCCCCCACCCCAAGCTTTGAAACCCACAGGCAAAACTACAAGCCACTCACTTTCATATGACACCCTCGAAAGTTTTGTTCCCCCTTTAGTTAAGGAGAAGTGCGAACAAGCTTTTCATACCGCAACCATTGTCCCCAACGCCAGGGGCCTGACCCAAGCTTTGAAACACACATGCAGAACTACAAGCCACGCTCTTTCATATGACACCATCGAAAGTTTTGTTCCCCCTTTTGTTAAGGAGGAGCAGCCCGGACAAGCTTTTCTGACCCCGCCCTTTTATCCGCATCCCAGAGGCCTGAATCCAGCTTTGAAACCGTCATGCACAACAACAAGCTTCATTCTTTCATATGACACCATCAAAACTTTTGTTCCCCCTTTAGTTAAGGAGAAGAAGCCCGGATAAGCTTTTCCGACCAGGCCTATTTTCCCCCTCCGTAGGGGCCTGACCCCAACTATGCAACCCACATGCACAACTACAAGCCACACCCTTTCATATGTCAACTTCAAAAGTTTTCTTCCCCTTTTAGTTAAGGAGGAAAAGCCCGGTCAAGCTTTTCCGACCCGTCCATTTTCCCCCATCCCAGGGGTCTGACACCAACTTTGAAACCGAAAATGCACAACTACAAGCCACATCCTTTATATGACACCATCAAAAGTTTTGTTCGCCTTTTATAGTTTAGGACGATAAACCCGGACAAGCTTTTCGGAACCCACCCATTTTCCCAAATCCCAAGGGCCTGACCCCAGCTTTGAAACCCACATGCACAATTACAAGCCATATCCTTTCAAGTGACACCATCAAAGTTTTGTTCCCCCTTTAGTTAAGGAGGAGAAGTCCGGACAAGCTTTTCATACCGCAACAATTGTCCCCAACCCCCAGGGGCCTGACCCCAACTTGGAAACTCACATGCAAGCCACTTCCTTTCATATGACAGCATCAAAAGTTTTGTCCCCCTTTAGTTAAAGAGGAGAAGCCCGGACAAGCCTTCATGACCCCGCCCATTTTCCCCCACCCCAAGTGCTTGACCACAACTTTGAAACGCACATGCATAACGACAAGCAACGTTCGTCCATATGACACCATCAAAAGTTTAGTTCCCCCTTTAGTTTAGGAGAAGACCAGACAAGCTTTTCCGACCCCGCCCATTTCCCCCCATCCCCGGGGCCTGACCCCAACTTTGAAACCCACATGCACAACTACAATCCACACCCCTTCATATGACATCATCAAAAGTTTAGTTCCCCCTTTAGTTATGGAGGAGACGCCCGGACAAGCTTTTCTGACCGCGCCTATTTTTCCCCCATCCCAGGGGTCTGACCCCAAATTTGAAACCCACATGGACAACTACAAGCCACACCCTTTCATATGACACCATAAAAAGTTTTGTTCCCCTTTTAGTTAAGGAGGAGAAGCCCGGACAAACTTTTCTGACCAGGCCAATTTTTCACCACCCCAGGGGTCTGACCCTAAATTTGAAACCCACATGCACAACTACAAGCCACGCCCTCATGACACCCTCAAAATTTTAGTTCCCCCTTTAGTTAAGAAGAAGCCCGGACAAGCTTTCCCGGCCCCGCCAATTTTCCCCCACCCCAGGAGCCTGACCCCAACTTTGAGACCCACATGCAAAACTACAAGCCACATCTTTTCTTATGACACCTTCAATACTTTTGTTCCCCCCTTTAGTCAAGGAGGAGAAGCCCAGACAATCTTCTCCGATCCCATCCATTTTCTCCTACCTCAAGGGCCTGACCCCAGCTTTGAAACCCACATGCACAACTACTTTGTCCCCTTTTAGTTAATGAGGAGAAGCCCAGACAAGTTTTTCCGACCATGCCCATTTTCCCTCACCCCAGGAGTCTGACCCCAACTTTGAAACCTACATGCACAACTACAAGCCACACCCTTTCATATGACACCATAAAAAGTTTTGTTCCCTCTTTAGTTAAGGAGGAGAAGCCCAGACAAGCTTTTCTGACCCCGCCCTTTTTCCTCACCCCAGGGATCTGACCCTAAGTTTGAAACCCACATGCACAACTACAAGCCACACTCTTTCATATGACACCATCAAAAGTTTTGTCTCCACTTTAGTTGAGGAGGAGAAGCCCGGACAAGTATGGATGGATTGACGGATGGACGGACGAACCGACAGACGACAGCGGTATAGCATAATACGCCCACATTTTTAAATGCAGGCATATAAAAAATACTGGTTACCCTATTTGTACTCGCTCTACACTCTTAATGCATGGAATTATTGATAATCATAAAATCTTTGTTGAGTGCCTTTAACATATGTACTAAATATAGTGAGTTTGAGTTACTCCACTTATTCTGGATTCCAAAACCACCATTCATATAAGCATAGGTCTATTGCAGGTTCAAGTAAATGCTCCACCAAACCTCTATCAGCCTTTCTTACAAAAATACTACCTGCAGTCAAGGAGACACTTCAGACGTACTCCGATGTAATTTACTCTAGAAATGTTAATGACGTTTGCATATTGAAAATGATAATAAAAATAAAAAATAAAAATAAAATAGAAATAAATAAATAGATAAATAAATAAATAAATAAATAAACCTCGACGGATTAATTAATAGGAAGAAAAAAAAGTTACTGACTCACATAAAGACATCACAAAAATAGTGATACTGCAGTTACGATACCGACTTAGGACGGTCATTTGATATGTAAAGTCAAACAAATGGTTGTGTGTGGTTAATTGGTTTCAGGACCCACCTTCCCACTCATCGCGACAGCAGAATAATCACAGGACACACATTTGAAAATATTAATATCCGTCCATAAACAGATCAAGGGTCAACAAGTGTCTCAAGTTGAGAGAATATATAAACATGTATGGTACATGTATGGTAACATGATGGTATTAGAATATATAAAGGGATATCAAAATGAAGAAACAGTGCTCTGTCCGTCTGGAAGCGACCTCAGACCCCTGATCTGTAGAAGACTCGATTAACAGTCAGAGGTTCAGGACCGTAACTCATCCGAAGGAGGCTTCAACAAGGCCCGCCATTTCGGATGGTGCCCTGTTAGTCAGCGTCCAAAGTTCAAGATAAAAGTCTGCATAAGGCTGTAGAGGGATCCAATACTTAAAATCTAAAATTTGTTCACTGTTACACACTTTAAGTCTTAAGAGTTTTCTACACTTTAAACCACTATACTTCATGATAAATTGACTTCAATTTTCAATACCTTTTTGATAGCAAAACTGGGTTCACGCAGATATAAATATATTGTAAAGTAATATCCAGGTAGATACTTTGTGAAAAATCACTCTGCATCTAACTTCATGTACTTTGAAGATGACATAAATCACATGCTGAATTTCAGAATGAAAATATAGAAGTTGTATTCGGTAAACAGGTTGTGCAGCAGATCATAGGAATCCTAAAGGCCACGCACTAACTGTGCTCTTTTTAAACGGATTTCTTCCTTTAATCGTATGAGCTGAATTCAAACAAAAATTTATTAGTCAGAATGAGAAGCAATCGGCACTGACGTTGATAGATAGATAGATAGATAGATAGATAGATAGATAGATAGGTAGGTAGATAAGTAGGTAGGTAGGTAGGTAGGTAGATAGATAGATAGATAGCTTGTCAGTGTCTTGTTTTTCAAATCAAACACTAAAATGTCAAAGGTCATGTGTCACAGTTAGCGTAACACGTAAATAGGTCCATTGTATAGGCTTACAATTCCGTGCATTGCAACAGACAGAAGTTATCACTATATGAATGAAATATTCTCTCGTAAAGTAAAAGAGTAATCAAACAACCAGTATGTTCTATTTCGTATTGTTGTAAACAATATAAATTACTAATCACCCAACCATCCTTTTCACTTGTATCGAAGCGGACAGTGTTCATCGAGGTGTTAAAGATCATTTCTTACATTATCTTTTACAATATACTTCAATAACAACAAGTGTTTGTGAAACACGAATTCCCCCGTTGGCAACAAAGTCCATAACAGTCAAAAATTATGATACCTAAGGAAAGGTTTTATTACCATAAAGGTTATATGCATGTGAAATATGAAAGTCCTTTTCCTTACGATTCAATTGAATATCCAATGTTAAAGGTTTTTGCCACAGACAAACAGACTGATAGACGATTAGATGCCCCGAAACGGGGGTATAAAACCTACGGTTTGCTTTCCATTTTAGTTTTACTGACGTTCAATAGGGACTTCCGATCTCTTGTTGTCATGCTGAATTCTTTTTGTTTTGTTTTGTTTGTTTGATTTTTTCTTTGTTTGTTTGTTTTTGTTTATTTATTTTTTCTTTACATATGATATTAGGGTCCATCCATCGGAAGACCCTTCGGTTAATCTGATGTTTTGTCTTTACATTTGTTACCATTATTTCTTATTTTATAGTAAGCACGGTTTTTAAATTCCATTTTCCTAGAAATTACTCCATCTGCGAATTTCATCTCTCTACAGCTCACATTCCAAATCAGGACGAGTTGGTTTTCAAGACAATTAAAACAAAAATGAGATATTAATTAAGTATCAATATGTAGTTTTTAAATTCTCTCGTATGCAGTGTTTACTGTTTAGTCTAGACCTCTCAACTTTCACTGTCATATTTAACAGCTTAGGTTCTTGAAAAGATAACCTTGCAGCTTTTTTTTTGGTCTCATTTAATTCGTTTTTACTTAAAGAATAATATCAGTTTAATTATTATACATAAATACGTATTGTATAAGATTTTTTTTTATTGTTTTAGTGCTAACTCTTCAACTATATTACAAAACGAGTCTAAAGGTCGATTTAGTACGTAAAACTGGGTGTCAACATTTCAAGTGATAATTTTTAAATTAAAAAAAAATCTCGTTACTTCGCTATTACTTCGCTTCACATTCATGTATATATACAGTGCTGAATTATATTATTTCGTCTGTATGTAATGGTATTCACGGCGGGTGTGGCGAACCAAACATGAGACGCTCACTCCTCCTGGGCACCTGGTCTCACCTCTGAATTTAAGAGGTCCGTGAATGCCCACTGTGGTACATTGTTCTTAGTGCCATAGTCATGTGACATAAGTTACTTTCGTATTTTGCTTGCTTATTTTCCTTCGTAGAAACAAATTCAAATACATTGTAACAAAGGGTACTCATTGGTTTGGCTAACTGGTTTGCGTGCCAACCTTCCCACTCATCGCAAATGCAGTACAATCAAAAGACACACATTGAAAAAATTATAAGTAATCTCCATTTAGAGAAAAGGATCATCGAGTATGAGAAGTGATATAAATGTATAAAGACTAATAGTAATGTAGAGTAAAATTATGATATAAAAATATATAGAGCGACATCAACATGAGGTAACTGTGCTCTGCTGATCTCGAAGCGAGTCCAGACCCTTGATCAGTAGGGGTCCCGACCAACAGTCAGAGGGAACCTGAATCGGTACCATGTCTCCTCTAAAAAGGTTTATACAAGGCCCGTCGTTGAGTTGCAACCGCCCTGTTAGTCAGTGTGCATCTCTCAAGGTGAAGTCTGCATAAGACTGTATAAGGACCAAATACAAAGCAAATGGTTTTAGCGATGATCTTAAGGTCATTGTTGGCGTAGAAGACATTTGACAATTTTAGACCAGGATAGAATTAAGTTATCAAAATATCTCACCCCCGTAATTTCTAAGCCAGATCACCGTAGAAATTGACATGAGAAATTCCGCTAAACACAAATTGCTGAAAACTGATATTTCCGTATTTAGATATAAGTTTTGAATATGATCTGTAAAATTTTCCAAAAGTTTATTGCATCTTTATCCCTGAGACAACAGTTTCGAAGTGATTTGTAAACTTTTAGTCTGAAAGTCTAAATTGTTGGTGCAAGTTTCAGCGAACCCACTCCTAGAGAAATAAAATGGGAGCCTTGGTACATCGCCATCCAGATAAGGGAAATTTACGATAGGAAATCCAAAGTCGTCACGTTTATCATATATGTACTTATGAATAGTGTTATCAATAATTTTAATGTTAAAATCCGAAAAAGGTTTTTCTTTATCACAAATATTGGCTTTATTCAGTTGAAGTTGAAATGAATACCTACTAGATGTATAATTTTTAAACTCAGGGTCATCGATGCAAGTCACACACAGACAAGAAAGAGAAAATCTGAGTACGATGAAGAAGGAAAGCCGCCACTGACATGCAGATAATAAAAGAATAAGCTCACACATAGATACCACAAAAATATTCCATTGTGGCGCTGTTGTTATACCGCCTTCGGACGGTCAATTGAAAAAAAAGAAATTGGTGTGATTCATATATTTATTAAGCCGGTACAGCCAAGTGGATGAGGTACTCCGCTTGTGACTAAAAAGTCCCCCATTAGACTTCCACCGTGGGCGTATCGGTGTTCTGTCTATCGAATAAGACAGTAAAAACTCACCGAAGGAAGAAGGACCAATAGCTACTCTAGTTAACAGATCATTGAAATATGGACACGAATATATATTATTACTTCGCACGATTGTTTATTCATCTAAGATATTTCAATTCCATGGGATGTAGTGATTGTCGAGTTTGTCTCTGTTGAGTCAAGACCCGATGTTTGTTCAACAGATTTCGAAACACTTACACGTCATAAACCTTGAAGGAAAATTGGGGATGAATATTATTCAGAAATGTATGCTGACAGCCAAGTAGTGGAATTTCTTAAACACGTTTGCCTCAATGGCAATTCTTTGGTTTGTGAAGATGTTTAATATCATCACTACTCGTAGACTACCTTTTGTCGATGCATGGCGACATTACTTCCGACGTGTCGAGAAAACAGTAAAACAGAATATCACACCAATTCCTTTATTAATAAATAACATTTATGAAAAAAACATCTATACATGTAAATCATAAAATATTCCCATAATACATCAGCCATGACTAACCATACCAACAAAAGTTTGGTTATCGATTTTTCTAGGGGTCGGTGATTGCCTTTTCTAGGGGTCGGTGATTGCCTTTTCTCAACATTTTGTCCATTTATATCAATTTTCCGACAAAACATTACTCAGTATCTTACTGTATTACATATTTGTCATCATGCCGTCAGTGCTATAATGCTATTTTAACGTTTGGTTTATTATTACGCATACAAAATATAGCTGAAGTAAGTACTTGAATTAATGTTCCTCTGATTTATACATTTATACAAATATTCTACGCTGGAATTAAACATAATATTTTAATCACTTTTGACCACTTCCACTGCTAAAAGCAATGATTATGTATATGTTCCGTTTCTTTCTTGGATATAGTTTTGATATATATTATTTCTTTCTAATGTCTCATAGGGTAGATTTGATTGATTAAAGAACATTAAATGTTTTGGGTATGTGACCAACTGACAAAAATACGATCAATGGGTTTGCAAATCTACAATAAAAATAGTTTCAAATAATTATTTGGCATAAATATATTAATATACTCCAAACATATTCTACTAAATCATCAACTTATCTAGATAAATCTAAAAGCAACTTTGCATATTAAAAGACATTTATTCATTTGTGTGTTTCTTTGGAATATCACATTTAAGGACTTCTTTAGAGCAAGAGTGTGCACTGCCTGATAACTTTTAAATTTTTGATAAGGTAGATATTCATCACTGTGTAACACGTATACTATTTTCATTGTATATATATCATGACATTATCTAGTCATAAATAAGGTTTGTCAAATGTGCTTAAATAAAAGTATAAGTGACTCCCGTACTTGTTAGGGTTTGGTCATGAACAAATGTGCTGAAATAAATGTGTATGTAACATCCGTACATACAAATCGGTCCAAGTGAAATTGTGGCAAGGTCTTTTTTTAATATTAAAGAAAAAGGAGGAAGGATTCAAGTCCTCACCAATAAAAACGACTGTTTATATGTATATATTTCAACCTAACCTCCTTCTAGATGTATATAGGTATTAATTTACATATAACTTAAAATGATCATACAACCACTGCTCATTTGAGTCGAAGAAAATGTACTAATGGAAGTAATCTGAAACATTTTTGAGTAAACAACATAAAAATAAAAACAGTCCTCATTAATAACTATATTATCCATTCACGATTTCTCACAGTACACAGTACTAACATGGCTACGATGACTATCATGCTATAAAAACATCTTATAACCGTTCCAAAATGTCTGACAGCTTACATCTGTTGCAGTTGCCAAGTGATTACATAGGGCTTAATCTTTTAGTTATGACCGACTAAGAAAAGTCTGTACAAAGCTTGAAAACTTTGATATGCATTACGAGTAACACAAATTTTCATGGAGTACACAACTACCAATAAATCCTTCGTGTGACACATATATATCACGGCATGACTAGCATTAGATTTATGTTAGTCCATTCAATACCTGCCTAACCATAGGTCAATAGATGGTTTTGTTTAATACGGACTTGATTTTCTCTGTGACTAACCATCAGATGTAATACCACGCATCTCATAATAATACTCAAAATATCACTTTTCTTACAATGAAAGTCAAACTGCATATAAAATATGTATAATATATAATGAAAATCCCAACAACACTGGTCAAAACAATAACACTCCATACAACACCTCTCTAATAATGATACTTAAAACAACAACTTTCGAAAATGAAACTCTAAACAACATATATCTTACAATTTAAAGCTATATATCACACGTCTTATGAGGATAATCACACACAACATTCTTACACTGACACTCTAAAAAGCACACGTCTATGAATCAGACCCTGTCTAACAACGAGATTGCATACCATACCTGTCAAACAACGAATGGCTATATAAAAGGCTAAAAATGAGAGTAAATAAATGAAATAATAATGATATAATTATAATATCTTAAACAACAATAATAATTATAAAATCTTTAACAACAATAATATTCATACAGTAGGCAATAATACACCCCCCAAATATATATATATAAATGAACTCTTGTTTCAAATTTTCGGCCACCTTGTATTTATGAAGAACTAACTAATTGGAAAATTCATAATCTGTTTATGTATGATTCATTTTTGTTCAGGGTCACCAAACAATACTTGTTTCGCAAACAGACTAAAACAAAACCTGTCCAAGAATCCTAATGAGACACTCATCACCTGATTGTGTACCAATATATCACTGATGATAACGATTCAGATGTGCATGGGGTCTTAATCATCAATTTACAAAGGTATCGTTTGGTCGTATCTAAAGGGAAAAAGCTGCGCGTTACTCTTTTGACCAAATGTAATTGGCGCAATTGCCAATATCTGACCTGTTCATCATATTCGATCTTTGCCAACTCAACATGTCAAACGTGACATACACATCTTCTCATAGGGAATATTTAACATTAGACGGTCAAGCATCTGGCAAAAGATTAATCCTGTACATGTATGTCTCCGATGACAAACTGACTCTCTCATCACTTCACTTAAAGATAGTCACTATTAAAGGCATTTCCATGGTGAAATATCACATTAAGGCGTAATGACAATCAAAACTATACTGGACAAAGTAATATTTATACGGCTTAGCCTATTTGAAGTTGAATAATTTCTGAAGCAATAAAACGTCTTCATATTAGAAAATGTAAAAGAAAGGACATCAGATCTTACTTATATTAATGACAAAAGCTGCCACGATCATGCTTAGCAGAACGTATAAGAGCATAAAAGGCATAAATTTTGAATAAAATAATAATTCAATGGAAGAAAAAAGAGGAGTTACTGAAAAAATATTTTATGTACATTAGAACAATTACACCTGATGTTGTCAAACGACGCAATAATTTTAATTTGAAGTCAAAATGTACGACAAACTTGCAACAGAAGACACATGAACAGCAATCTTACTAAAACATGGCATTCCGAATCAATCACTGACCGAAACTTTCTTTAAAACATTTGAATAAAATTAATATAAAGCATAAGAAGTGTTCTTCAAATTTCCCTTTAGTGACGATGCATGAAACATTAATATCTGTATCATATGATCTACATAAAAATTAATTTTCGATTCGAGACACATGTGTGCTATCTTGGTCTCACCTCGATTTTATTGGGGTTCGCATTTGTCTGAATTTGACACTAAACACGATATTGTCCCTTTTATTCCATGGACGTTGAGATATGGTTTGACATTCTTCTCATGCTTTTGTTTCATTAATTTTGATTAGTAGTACTATCTCTTTTTATTCCCCACACTTAACGCCGACAACCGCAAACATTTCTGGCATGTGCTTTTCCCTTGTCATTGTAAGATATCAGTAATGGCAAATTCTATCAGTAACACTGCGCAGTCTTTACATATGTTTTGCGCCATTTACAAACATGGTGGATCCAGACTGTTGAAGGTGTGACTTCCAACATTTATAAAGACCGTGAACAGGCTAAAATTGTTGAAAGAGGGGAAGTTAGTCTGAGAACGAATAATGAAAAGTAGTTTGAGATAAAGAAACCATGCGGATGTTAATAGTTACATATATTGACATCATATCTATAAGGTAATATTCCCGGTTTTTTTAAACGACACATTCACCATTAAATGTTTACTGTATACTTCTTTTTCTCGTGTTATAAATTAATATATCGTATATGTCATGTTACAGTCTTACAATAAGGTTGATTGATTCGTGATCAAATAATAACCTACCATCTTTATTGGCTACTGTGTTTGAAATCTGTTGAAAGTAAACAACGAAGAAGTACCGACGGGTAAACCATACAAACAATAGGCAGATACTGGTGTGAGATGAGGTCGCTATCGGAATGTTTTTATTTGAATTGCAGAAGCTTCTGAATTTATTGGAAGTTTTAAGCAATTTGAATATTATATTAAATCTGATCACACATTTCCTTAGGGTAAACATTTCCAATATTGAATTCATGTGGAGCGTTTGCTACAAAATCTTCTGAGAAAATCACTTTATTTTCATTCCTCATCCCTAAATAGTCATATGTTAAATATGCATTAGAACTATTTCCGACTGAATTTACCAAATCATGCGATGAAGTCCGTATAATCACGTGTAGGTTATTGATTTTATCAATGATTTCGAAATTGATATCTAATTTTTCTAACCAAGTTTCTATTTTTCTTATTTTATCGAAAGTGTTAGAGTGTAGCAAATGGTGCATAGCACGACATTTAATGAACAACTGCAGTTCCGATCCGATCTGCTCTTCACTATATACTATGCTTAAGGCAAGATTTTGTATCTCATTCACATGGGCAAAGACTGAGTACAGATATAAATATAATGAATCAGTAAACCAGTATATATGTTTAATGTCCAGTTTTGTATGGCTTTGCAGGTATAGGTACAGGTTAATCGCAGAAAATGAAGACTCAAATGGAAATGTTGAAATCTGTAAATAAAATGTAAATCTGTTAAAACAACAACGTCGTAATACTGGTTTTCTTGTACATTTCTCATTTTTTTCTATTCGTTAAAACATATATTTATTCATCTATTTCTCCATCTACCTATCTAAACTTATGCACGATAAGAAATAATAAACGTGTATTAGTTTATTAATAATTAACCTTGATATTAAATATCAAAGTTAATTATTAATAAACTATTACACATGCTTCATATATGAATTAAAACAATATACTATCAACTCTCTCTTACGATGGAACATTTTCTCAGTTCGTTAGTTAATGATATATTCGTATTACAGGTTGGTCATAGTATCTAGAAATTATTCAGATACACTCTCCAAATTCTTCAAGAAAAGCCATTTTGAATTTACTATAGTTATTTATTCTGAAATTGGTGATGTGGTTACACTAACAGGATTGCTCCATTATTGAGAGAAGTAAACGAGGTTGGCCTTTAAAGCGAATTTGAACTAATTATTCGATTTTGCAATTTCTACCTTAAGCTTTGATAACAAATATTTTGTTACACATAGCTATACCATTACGATAAAAAAATTTAATTGAGAATTATCTCTGTCCCTTAGAGAGCTATATATAAGACAGATACGTCTGTATTTATTCGTTCATAATGAATTATTAAATGATTGCTTCTTCTTTTACCCCACATCAACTCAAACCTAGGCCCTCGGTGACGAGTCGTGCGCCTAACCGATTGCGCTATGTCATCTTCGTTCATACTGAAGAAATGAACCCTACCCATCTTATAAAGGTGATATCTGTGTAAATACCACATGCACGCTAACTGAAACTTCACTACGCATCATTATATACTTAAACTTTTCAGTAAGGAAATTTTGTAAATTACTCTAAAACTAAAGAGTATCTCCCTCAAGCATAACTCTGTCCTTAGACTGATTCTTTGGTTAACTTTTTTTGGTCTTTTTGGTTTCAAAACTGCTCTTCAAGTATTCATACTTTTTGGGACTTCCAATCATTCGGCCACGAGCATCACTGAAAAGATATAACTTGTCGAAATGCTCATGTGGTGCACGTAATTAAAAGGTATTTATGTTCTATATTTATTGTACAAATAAATAGATATGAATATTGTAACTGTATTAAAAATATTTATGACTGTCATGCATTGAATATGTGCATGCTAAACTTACAGTTAATGTGTGGTGAACACGCTCTACATGAGTCTGTACTATGACAGAAAGAGGTCTATGCAAACTTTTTAAAAACATTCATTGGTAGCCAGAGGTGGGGATTGGGTTGGGTTGCCCAAGGATCACCCACCGTGCATAAAAGCGCCATTTTTTATAACTCAGCACTAGATACATGTATATGGTTTAGGGTTTATGCAAACATAAAATACAGAAGGCATGATTCTGAGTAAAGTTCTTTGTATGATCTGTCATATCCTCAAGTCTTTAGTTTGAATTGCTAAGAGAATTGCGGGTTGTTGGTACTGCCATTGTTCATTCGGAGAATCATAGGACGACTATTAAGCCCATGAGAACATTCATAAAGCTGTGAACTTAAGGTGTAGGTGTAATCCACGTGCGATTTCTGGTAAAATATGTCAGATGTTCACCTTTGTTATATGACAACCGTGGGAGGATAAATAAGACTCAACTTCCTCTTGAACTCGAGAAGAAGTTAAATGAGAACGACCCAAAGAGTCTTTAGAGTCGCATGCATTGCAAACAGGATTTATTTTTGACGTTATGACAAACGAAAAGAAGAATTTCTACGATTTTTGCACTACAATATATGGATACATTGATTGCTTTACGAAAACAGCGTCGAGAATTGGTCTTGTATTTGATTCATTCGTGGACTGCTCTGTCAAAGATTTGAAGAGGCAACGAAGAGGGTTACAATCCCTACCAATCTACATCAAATAAATAAAGAAAACCTCTCCGTAATGATCAATATCGAAGAAGTTCCAAACCGTTAATCATTCTCAAAGTCCAAGGACAGATACAAGATCGTGTTAGTTTCAAAAAGAAACTGTTGTGAACCCCGAAATACTGAAAAATTCCGAGGTGAGACCAGGGAGAGTAAGCGTCTCCTGTTTGCATGCATCACCCGTCACAGCAGTTCTTAAGAAACATGTCAAAATCAAGAGTTTTGGTTTCCTAATTGTACATACGAAAGTACAAAACTGGTATACAAAGCCATATTTGGTGTTCACTGAACAGGTCATTTAGTCGCATTCGCCATGTATAGAGTTAAAAATGTCTATGACGCTGGTCCCTAATATATGCGCAGCAAATGTTCTCGCATCAAAGAATTCATTCTTGAATTTGTGATCGAGTATGGCACAACGTATATTGACATCCTTCCACAATGCCTGTTCAATTTCATTATTTTCATTGTAATTAAGGACAGCAAATACTATTTCGTGAAACGGAATGAATAAAATTGAGACATCATAACAGGACAAATTTGGCAATACAAACAATATATAAAACAAAATGATTTGAAAAATTGCCTGTTGTGCATTCTACAATATCATACTTCTTTTGAACGTTATTTTATGATGAAATGGTTCACTACTGAATTTAAATTGATATGGTGCATTGGCATTACGAATGTGTTTTTTTTTCAATGTAAAGATGATGGATAAATCCAAACCACAAGTCCAAAAATCATGAAACCATAGGACATACAAATTCAGTGAAAATGAAAAACAAATGGAAAATAACAAAATATGTCTACTTGAAGAGCATATGTGAACCCCTGTGATGGAGTGAGATCAGGTGCCCGGGGAGAGTGAGCATCTCCTGCTTGCTAGCAACACCCGTCACATATACCCCGTAGAAAGAGTCAAATCGTGTGAATTCCATATGTATCTATATATGGAGAGGTCGAAGTAGGTAACCTTCTAGTATAGAAGGTGTCAAATCTGTGTAAAGTGATCGGAATCGGTCTCAGTCCAGAATATCATTTAAAAGTCTGGATAACGAGATATCATATGGAGTAATAAGAGTCTCGTAACGACCGTAGAACTTCCTCAGTGACGATGCTAGTCTAGCACATATATAACCCTGGTTGAGCAGCTTAACTGAAAGTCGCCTAGCCCTCAGAACAAAGTCATTGTAATTTGAACATGCTCTGGAATAACGTATTAACTGAGATATGAATACGCCGTATGCGGGCGATGATGGAATGTTGCTACTTATGAAAGGAAAGTTTGTGATAGCGAAATTGAAATCGTCACGTTTGTCATAGAGTGAGGTGTTCAATTGACCATTAATATCGAAAGACAACATTATATCTAAATACGAAGTAGAATTACTAGTTTCTGTGGTTTCTTTGACCTCCAGTTCACTTGGATAGATGATGCTAAGGTAATCCGCGAATGAAGGATTATTAATTGAAAGCAAGTCATCTATATATCTGTAAGTAAAATTTCTGCCTTGACAGCAAATATCTATTGACCTGAGTTTCTTATGAAAAGTATTATTGTAGTAATTTTCAAAACATTTCCTTTCAACAGTTTAAACATGTTTATCAATTTATTAATTTGTATTCACTCATCCCAGGCACCTGATCTCACTTTTGATATTAGGGGTCTATGAATGTACACTGTTCATTGTTGTTAGTACCGTAATCATGTGGACACCAATTACTTTCGTATTTTACATTAGCCAATTTAGTAATATTGCCATACGTTGATATATTGTTTATTTTCTCTGACCACCTGGATACCCAGGTTTGGAAAAAATTCTTTATAGATATAGACATTTTGAATGTACTCGAGCAGGAAGTCCATATATTTCTAAAGAGTTTTAGTGACCGTCTGGAGTTGATGCCATTATTGGTAATGCACCATTTTGGCTTTATCAGAAGATAGCAATTATTGACGTGGGACAAGATGGTACATTGTTGTTAGTGTCATCGTCATGTGATATGAGTTACTTTCGTATTTTATATTTACGTCACACTTATTCCCTTTGCAGTGTGGAGCTTGTAGAAGGGTTTGACTTAAGTGTTATACCTTTTTTTCTGATGTTTTGTGGCAGTGGCTCACTCTACACTGTGTTTGTTCGCATTTATGTGTATATACAGTGCTGAATTATATTTGTTTCGTCGGATATTTAAGGGCATTTATGGCGGGTATGGCTGGCCATTTGTCAGAGGCTGCACCGATGTTTTGGACTTTCATGAACGAAATTTACAAATTACTACTAAACTTTTAACTCAGGGTTACAGATATCACAAGCTAAGAAAAACATTCGGCAAATTCTTCAGATCTTATTCAGAACTTCTATCTAAATTTGGAAATATTTCTTTTTAACAATGTGTATCCAATGGAATTTCCTATCCTAATTTTTACGGTGATCTTGTATATAAACTAAGGAAAGTAAAAGGCTCCGATAATGTTATTTTATCATGTAATAAAATAGTCAAACGTCTTCTAAATAGAAAATATGATATTGAGATCATAAGACTATAGGTCTTGTATTTGGCCCCTCTACAGCCTTATGCAGACTTTTACCTGAACGTTGCACGCTGACTAACAGGGCGGTGGGGACTATATGACGGGCCTTGTACAAACCTCTCTCAGAGGAGACATGGTGCTGAACCTCGTCCCCTTGCTCTCTTGCTGGCTTCCTTATTTCAAAGTAGTTAGACTGCATTACAAGCACTGTATTAATGGTACCGATCATGACATATACCGCTTGTGACTAAGGCTGTGCCGTTTCCTACCTCTGTGACTGCGAATAATACTAATTCATATATACTCATGGTATCACAGCTGGTGTGACCGGTCGACAGGGGGTGCTTAACTCCTCCATGGCACCTGATACCACCTCTGTATTGACAGGGACCAGTGATTATAAATTGTCATATTTGGACTTCAAATTGTGGAAATCGGATTGGTATCTCAGAGTTTTACTTCTCCAAAACTTTATACTCTCATATATATCACATTTCTATCACAAACACTGTAACTTCGGAATGTAGATTTGTGACAAGGAATGTCTGTCGACACGGCACTCCACCAATGGTGATGGCAGTCGCTGTCTTTCTGATTTCATTGATTAACCACTTTAAAATGTTTGTCTATTATCTATTAATATTGGATGGAGATGTGTGAATTGTAAGATGTTAATTTTCTGCTTGATAAAGCAGCTGTATACATAATCCAACCAATCTCAGATTTTGTTGAAATGTACAAAATACGTGTATATGATTTAAATCATGCATTTATTTTCCCTACCAAGCATCATTATAAGCACTGGTTCAGCAAATGAAAAGTGTATTGGTGCATGTCCATTAGCCTGCAAAGTCGTAGTGACGACACCTAGTCAATATTTGTTACCTTAGCTCTTAACAACAATATCATGTCAAATGTTTTTGACATTTATCTATGATTATACGACTATGACTAAGTACATCTTTCTCTGAAATCGAAGTCTCATGACTCTCATTATGGTTTATCGAATGCTTCCTTAGATATTGTATTTCTGTTGGTTGATTCCACTGGCACGTTTCATTTGTTGTGGCGATAATGAATTTATATGTACATCATGGAATTTTCTTTCTGTAAATTCCATTGGTTGGTTGGTTGATTGGTGTTTTACGTCGCTTTCAACAATATTTCAGTTATATCGCGACATGGAAGCAGGAGGTAACCAACCTCTTAAACATAGTGGCGCAATCCGGGAATCGAACCCGGATCGTCGGCGCCGCAAGCCAATCTGTAAATTCCAGGATGAACTCAGGATAGCACAGGTCCCATGGGCAGGTGACAAGCAGTACACACTGCGTGTAGATGTAATTCATCTACAGCAGCATACACAGCATGAGAGGCGCGTGATGTTTAGCGTCGACAGGGACGTATATATATCTAAATTTAGATATACACGTCCCTGGCGTTAAGGATGTAATTAATTGTGAATAATTGTTTGATACTTAAGAATATTTGAGCTTGTCTCAATAGCATTGAATAGGCATGCTATCTCGATTCCCTCAGGATATATATTTTGTAGCACCATCAGCTCGCATTATTACCACTGACCTTTTTGACCCTGATGGTGTCCATTTGTCTGCAAAAGATGCTTACAGACTGCTTTTTCCCATGTTAGGCAATAGCGGGACTAATAGTCTCTTTCATACACATATTCAGGTTAGTTGTATGGTAGGTTTCTACCATCTTTGTGGTTTGTCCTTGTCAATTGGCATCCACTTAATGTGTAATGTTAATGCTATATCAATAAATTATGATGCATTCGAGGTTACATACTGAATTGTTTTTGTCTATATATTGACTTGGTATGATAGTGAATAATTTTGTATGGTAAATTTTCTACCATCCATGTTGTTTGCCCTTGTAAATTGGACAATGGGCTTTCACTTATGACAATGTATAATGGTAATGCATTATGAAGAATTGCAATTACATATATTATATATGCACAACCACTGTAATTGCCTGAGATAAAGCTTTCAAGACCTATGTATTTTATTTCTGTATAAAGTACATTGATCGGTGACGTCATAACGCCCCATATTTGACCCATATTTCAACACAGAAAGCGATGTTTGGCAGACTTTTGATTGTTATGCTAATGACGTAATAATGAAATGTTCGACATTTCTAACCTTGCGTGACGTCATTAAAGTCGTATTTTGCACTAAAGTACTTGACATTCGACGAAAGTATGTCATTCTGGATAAACGTTACATGTACGTTGTCATGTGACACTGACTGTTTCTTTCAATTGATAACTTCCCTCCAGAATGATTTAATGATGCAGTTTATAAATAGGAAAAGGAAGTTTCCAGTATGAAACTTTGGAGTTAAAGCGCATATATATAGAATAAGTGTCTTATTTTGTGTTTTCATGCAGAAATAAAGTACAATGTCTGATGCATTTATGAGAAATAATGCGCTAACGCGCATTATATCTAATACATGCATCAGCCATTGTACTTTATTCCTGCATGAAAACACAAAATAAGACACTTATTCTATATATAATGTTGGTTGAAAAATCCACTGCGGCCATTATTATTGCCAATAAAACTGAAAATCTCAAAACTCGTTTTACTTATGATTGCATAATTCAAAGTATTCAATATTTGGTCTTAGTCCGTCAAGGTCCACGATAATAGTATAAATGAATGAAACAAAACGAAATCCAGTGATATAAAAATAACCGATAACTCGTCATTGGAACCTCATTCAGTCTCGTTATGGTCCCTGTCTAGATGTTTTAAGATCTAGACAGGCATGACATTGCCAACTGGTTTAATATTTGTGTACATGTGTAAGTAAGGGGTTTCCCTATGTCTACTTTTTGCCGATTGAAGCAATCAAGCTTCATAAATAAGCATTGGTATAGCGTTGTGTATTGCCTATTGCCTTATCGCTTGGCAGAAAAAAAACCTGGTACATGTATAGTTCCCTGTGCTGATCAGCATGTCTGACATTATTCTCAGAGATCGACATCAAAGGAGTAACCAATATGTAGTTTATTCTAATGTCGCCGGTTCATGATAGGAGACAAATAAAGCAAGTGTCATTTCAGGTTTTCTCTCGGATATGTTCCGTAACATCTCAGTAATTTTTGCAATTTTAAACCCCCCCCCCCCAAAAAAAAAGGCGTTAATTGAATTTTTTCATGCACCGTCGGCTACAATCAAGATATGCTGAATTTCTATGGTAGATCTGTTGAACTCTTAAAGGATAAATAGAATATCCTGCTAAACAAAGTAGGTTTAATGGCCAAGGATTGTCAATGCAAGTGAACTTATACTGAAACAATAAATCCAGAGAGTTATAGTCAAAACGGCCAAAGAAAAAAAACGGTCTACACCAGAACGGTACACACCAAAACGGCATATTTTTACCACAACGGCCGAACTTTGTAATATTATGACAATGGATATCGACTTTGATTTCAAAATAGATTTTTTTCTCACCGGTGTTTAAATTATATTTCATACAGATAGTAAGAGGGCAAATAATTTGACATTTTAATAAACTGTCTTTAGCATAAACTTATTCCTATTTTCGTGTGGGCCGTTTTATTTTTGGGCTGTTTTGACTATACATCAATCAGGATGAAAGGTCATAATTCTGTTCTCTATATCGATAGGAGATGACATTTCTACCTTTAATGTTCAAGAGAATAAAGGAATAACAAGGGCAGTGTAACTTTGAAAACAGTAATGAATCTCCGGTTTTCATCATGATCATGTGTAGATGCCATGCCTCACGAGATATTTTATCATTAATGATAAACTTCATTTCACTATTACTTAAGAATTATTCTTCCATAATGAAATGTGTAAATTCTTCTTTCCTTGAATTTGTTATCAATTGTATTTTAACTTCAATTTAATCTTTTGCTACTTGACCATTTACTAAAAGCCCGGCTACCAGTACTGTAAGTACTTTGATTATTTGACAAACTCGATCCACGTTCCCCTACTTTCAGGTTGTTTATAGAAATGTAAACACAAAGACTTTGCTAGCTGAAGATATTTTACAATCTCGAAAGCTTTTGAGCTGGCCAGACAGTTCTCAGCTTTTAATAACAGAATTATTTCCTTTATCTTGAGAAACTAGTGATATTATGTCCGTGTCAACGCAGATTTTCAGATTCGGTACTCAATATAGAAACAGAAAACAACATTGCTTTCATTTTTTTGTATAGTCAATATGAATAATTGTTTGATTACAAAAAATATTACGCTCGTTTTGCTCTTAATGTCAAATCTTACGCGTGGAACTATTTACAAGCTATAAACAGCATTAGAAGGAATGCCAGTATCTATATTGGACAATTCCATTATTTAGCATCCACTCTTAGATTTCGACATTGGATAACTGATCGGTACTTCTTCGTTGTTTGTTTAGCAGTTGTCCTTAAAAGGACTATTAAAAAGGTTTTGCAAGCAAAGCATGACTCATTTTGTAAAATTAATATTCCTAAATGTATTGCGCATTGTGTTCTTACTGGTGGAATATTGGATAACAAATCTTCTGATTTACTGTAGCATTCAAATACAAGATTTTATCAACCATCTTACACTTTCAATCTAATCAATTTGCATACTCACATGTACTATTGTATCTAAGTGATATGAATATGTGATTGCAGTAAAATTTGGTTTGTAGATTAAACCTTCTGTAGGATCTATGTCGCTGCAAACTTCTTTTCCATTGAGGCACATGGAGACTTTATCTTTCCGACAACACTCTCTATTTCGATATGGTAAATTTCTTAATAAAGTTTGATGATAATAACCATCGCACATTGGCATTTTGTTCTTGAGACAGAACCGTAAGTTCAGATCATGAAGTGCAAGGTTTTGATTCATTTGGAGGGGACATTCCTTAAACATTTTGCGAATTATTTGTAAAACCCCACTTTGTCCAGGATATAGATGTCCAACATTACAAATTGATGAATTCTCAATGTCATTGTCCGTGGAGTAGATAGAAAAGGTAATATCCCAATACCAAAATGTGTCTACACCATGACACCGTGCAACATCAGTATTATTGTATGTAAATCCCTTTTTATCGGTAACTCGAATGTAATCCGTCAATTCTGATGTATTTTTGTCAAGTACTGCAAAACAAATATTCAAACTATAATTAGTAACATTATTAACGAAAACTTTCTAGACTCGAATTCTTACCCCACTTAAAATAATGCTATTAAACTGATAGAATTTCAACGTGAAGTGTTTTTCTTTTTTCATTCAGAACAATAAGATTAAAACAATTTAAATTTTACCATCGAAAGCAAAGGAAATCAAGATAAATATGTAATAAACATAGGTAACTGTTATAACCCACCATAAATATTTGATTAGTCAACAATTCTAATACCGATGTACTGTCAGTTTGTGAAAATAGGTGTATTATTGCCCGTGTTTTAAACTGAAGCTGGGGTGACAATCAAAGACGTTAAAATTCTTTGTTTACACCATAGTTATTCCACTGTAAGGATTACAGGAATCATCTTTTACACGCCAATATCTACCGCGACACGGGACCTCAGCGTTTACGATTTTAAATGTAAGACGATTCCACAAGGAGTTATGGAAGGTATTCATTGTCAAAAATCCAGACACGTAGAGATATAATTTTACGTTGAAGATGTACTTTGTTCAAATGTATTTTACACTTGTAATTATCGCCGTTGTATCTTTTACATGTGCACTTTCATGGGCAATTTTGACTGTGCAAAACCACTGCGGTGAAACATTAAGTTTGTATTTATGTATATTTGAATGTACATTTTACTATAACACAAGGGTAAATTGCTTTCTAAACACTTCCGCTTAACGTTTTGCAGAATATGCACATTACAATTCTACATCTGCAGACATCTGCAAAACGTACATGTTTGAAGCATTGCATTGCCCATATTTGTAAAATCGACGGAAACACGCAACACGACCTGCATAGCAAGTGTTTAACGACGTATAATGAAATACCCATACTTTCAGTTTTAACGAAAACACGATTAATTGAATATTTCGAAGGTAATATTTAATATTGGTATTCCTTTCATGCCAGACATGCTTACATTGACAAATGCTACGAAACGTCCGAGTCAACATATGCCCTATCGAGGATTCCATGGGTTTTGACCAATGCATGATTACATTAGGCACTATCCGTTTGATATACACGAAAGGTGGGGGGGGGGGGGGGGTGGGGGGGGGGGGGTTCTCTTAAAGGTCATAGACATAGGTAGAGGTATCTCCTTAAATTTCTAAAAAGATTTCGTTTTGATAAATTATGATCTATTTATTAAAGAAAAAAGAGGAGTTACTAGCTCAGTTATGTGGCAGAAGTCACCATTGAGCTATACAATACATGAATATAAATAATATACTAGAACATATAACACATTACAAAAATTATTTGATTGTAGTGTAATTACGATACCGACTTAGGACGGTCATTTCATTAATTAATTAATTAATAATCCTCCATGTAAAGAACAAGGGTCAACAGGTATCGCATACTGAGAGGTCATAAAAATATAAACACGGAAGGTATTGTAAAACACATAATGGTATAAAAATATATGCGACATCAACATGATAAACCGTGCTCTGCCAGTCTGAAAGCGAGCTAAGACCCTAGATCTGTAGGAGTCCCGACTAACAGTCAGAGGGGATTTTAGATGTGACTCTATGATCACGGAAAATATTAGAAATGTTAAGTAGATCGAAGCCTTTATTAATAAATTTAATTTTCAGAAATTGCTGCTTGGGTGGAACAGACGGAATACGAGGAAAGAGTTTATTATATGAAAATATAATAATCAAATTGAGTTTATATCAATCAGAATTGCGTAAACTTCGAAGATCAGCTTCGTCCAGGATAGGTTTCAATTTATTTACCGGAATAGAGGATAGTGCATGCAAAAGTTCATGACGGCCATTATTTTTTGAAGATCGTTTAATGACCTATTTAAACGATTACGTTTTCTGATGTTACGATTACGGCGACGACCATGTGACCTACGTTTTCTAATCGTTTTATGTCTCAATGTAAAAATATTAATCTTATTCTGACAAGAAGAAATATTACCTTGTCGATATATTTGGTCGTTGAGACCGAGAGGGTATTGGGTTTGTATCCAGTAGAGCTCGGTTTCCAAAGGTCGTTTTTTAACATCTGACTTGCAACATCTTAATTACAGACAATTCTTTAACGAGTAATTTAACTAAACATATCTTTTATACGCATAGTTTTGACCATTTGAATTGTAAGAGTTCAAATATTGTATACGGTATTGAGTGTTCACTCTGTGGGTTAATATATGTTGGAGAGACAAAGGGACAACTCCGTACAAGAGTATCAGGTCAAAGGTCCAAAATAAATTGTGGCGGAAACCAAGTACTCTATCGCCACTTCAACCAGCCTGACCACTCCATTCTCTCAATGAAAATTAGAATTATAGAAAAAAATATATCACCCCACAAACAATGCCAATTTGAGCACTCCTTTTCGTCGGAAAAGAGAAGAATACTGGATAAGACGTCTCGGCACTGCTTCGCCCTATGGATGCAATGACAATATTAGTAGTATTGGTAACCTCACTAGTCCTGCGTGTCAATCAGTTAACGTACTCGGTTTATTCAACAAAAGCCAAAGGAGGCATCGAAGTCATGGTACACGCAAATACAACAAACCTGAAATACATAATATTTCCTTTGATGCTTTTTTGCCATTTATAAATAAACCTTTGGGCCTTCATCACATTCGTACAAAACTTTATTCTATTTCACTGAGAAAATTACACGAGTTGTACGTATCGTCCAGACACCGTATATTTACTGATATAAGCACTGCAGAGTATAGACTAGATGGCATTAGTATGGACATATCGACCGCTAGACTTTTTCGTCCCGTCAAGTCAGATATTTCTATGGAAAAATCTAATCGCCCTTTCATCAAAATTAAATTTGCAAATAAAGGCATTGATTATTTAAATTTTGGCCAAATTTTAAATCATAAGTCTGTTTTAGAGAAAATACCTCCATATTTCAAAAACAAAGATCCGCCATGTATTTCCTATAGCTACACGCCATCAGTTGCATCAAAAATTTATAATTACAAAGGGTTTCTACAGTGTCTTGATCTTAGCAACTCTGCATGCCATCCTCAATCGTGTGCATGTTCCTTTTTTCTTTTTTTCTTTCATCTAATTTTGTATATTCTCCTTGTGGTCATGTCGTTACTGGTGATCTCGATATTGTTAAAAACACTAAATTAAGAGAACTTTTACTTAAAGGCCCAAAATACAGAGAACCCAGATCATTCACATGGAGCCAATATTCTGAGAATATTATGAACTGCTGCGAGGAATATGCCACACGATGGGCAAAAAGAGAGGAAGTACAGATCGACACTCTTTCGGAATGGATAAAATCTACTGCTAAGATCAAAAATTAAAAAAATTACAATGTTCTGTAAACACCAGATTCGAATCTATTTTTAAAGATCCTGATGTTGTCAGAGAACTTACCTTCCTCCAAGAACATTATATCATTACACCATCAGATAAAGCATCCAATAATTATACATTTACTTGTAAGAAATATTACTTTGACAGCCTAGTGAAAGAATTAGGATTAAATTCAGCTCCAGGAAATCCTACTTATACTCTCACGAATTTTTCGGTTTCGGAAGTACTCGAGAATCATAAATGTGTCCTCAATACGTTTGGTATTGACTCAAATAAATTAAATTTAGAACTTCCATATCTGTACTGCATTCCAAACATGCACAAAAATCCTTACAAACAACGCTTTATCGCTGGTTCCTCTAAGTGTTCCACAAAATCTGTATCGATGCTACTCACAAAAATATTATCAGAAATTAAATCTGGCCTTCATAGATATTGCGAAACAGTATATTCCAGAAGTGGAATTAATCAAATGTGGATCCTTAAAAATTCAAAAGAGTTGTTAGAAAATCTAAAATCAAAAAGTTTTACTAAAATTCACTCTATCAAGTCTTTTGACTTTTCGACTCTTTACACAACGATCCCTCATCAGAAATTAAAAGACAGATAAGCGGAAATTATTCAAAATGCATTTACTGGTAAAAACGGAAGCCGCAAATTCAAATATATAGTAATAGGCCACGATAAAACTTACTTTGGTAGGGAAAATTCTGATTCCAAAAATAAATACACTGAAACAGCTTACAGATATATAGATGACTTGCTTTCAATTAATAATCCTTCATTCGCGGATTACCTTAGCGTCATCTATCCAAGTGAACTTGAGGTCAAAGAAACCACAGAAAGTAGTAATTCTACTTCGTATTTAGATATTATGCTGTCTTTCGACATTAATGGTCAATTGAACACCTCACTCTATGACAAATGTGACGATTTCAATTTCGCTATCACAAACTTTCCTTTCATAAGTAGCAACATTCCATCATCGCCCGCATACGGCGTATTCATATCTCAGTTAATACGTCATTCCAGAGCATGTTCAAATTACAGTGACTTTGTTCTGAGGGCTAGGCGACTTTCAGTTAAGCTGCTCAATCAGGGTTATATATGTGCTAGACTAGCAACGTCACTGAGGAAATTCTATGGTCGTTACGAGACTCTTATTACTCCATATGATATCTCGTTATCCAGACTTTTAAATGATATTCTGGACTGAGACCGATTTTACACAGATTTGACACCTTCTATACTAGAAGGTTACCTACTTCGACCTCTCCATATATAAATACATATGGAATTTACACGATCTGACTCTTTCTACTGGGTATATGTGACGGGTGTTGCTAGCAAGCAGGAGATGCTCACTCTCCCCGGGCACCTAATCTCACTCCGTCACAGGGGTTCACATATGCTCTTCAAGTAGACATATTTTGTTATTTTCCATTTGTTTTTCATTTTCACTGATTTTGTATGTCCTCTGGTTTTTATGATTTTTGGACTTGTGCTTTGGATTTATCCATCATCTTTACATTCGTATCACCTGGTAATTTAGAGATATTTTCTACTGGAGTTATTTTCACATTGTTAATATTATGTTGGTATTTATTAAAGTGGTTATAAAGAAAATTCTAGTATTTACGTCGTGAATTATTACGAATTTTATAGGAATGATTCCGAAAACGTCGTTTCAAAGTTTGAAAAGTTTCCCCGACATATTGAGCCCCACATCCTCTAGCTCCTCAAGTGATGACATATATAACATTGGCAGTATTTCAATCTATGTCTTTGTCTAATTTGGTGTTAAATGTATTTCCATTAACCGAAGATTCAATATTAGACTTGCAGCTTAAATGATGTCAAGTAAGACATTTCTTGTCGTTGCACTTATTAATCTTAGAATACCCTCTGCGTATAGAATTGACAGCTCTGTAAGAATTTATAGGTGTGAATGTTTTTGAAAATGAAAAAGAACGTTTAATAGGGAAACTACTTTTAAGTGGAAAAATATGAACTGTAGTGGTGCCGAATAATTTTCTACAAGAAATACCAGGTATATGAAGAGTGGACACAGAGGGCAATCTAAGTGGTGTGATTATAACTTTAGGAGATTTGTATTTTAATTTTATTATATTTGAAGCCATTTTAATGAAAAGGGGGAAAAGGATGTACAAATCCAGGGGAAAGCTCCCACTTTTTAATTACCATTAAAAAGTTTATTCAAAATTACTCGTTTTGACCTTGAAATACATTTTTGTTTACCACAACTTAAAAAAAAAATATTTATTTCACAAGAGTTGTCTTCACTGTTGCTGTGCCGTAGATAGAGACGAGTTTCAATCGCGCCGGCGTTTGTTTACATAGCAACAACTATCTCGGCGGGATTTATGAACAATAGGAATAATATCTGAAATATGGTAGAATGTGCAGCCTATGATTGAACTAATATTTACTACAAAAGTACATCTATGTTTTTATTCCCAAAAGACGCCCGTTTAAGCAAAATGTGGGAAGAAAGACTTCAAGAGGGAGGGGTTCAAGGCATCGAGTTACTCGAAACAGAACGTGAATTTCCACCAGAGCAGGTGCTGCCTCCGATCCAAGTCCGTGAACCTCTCTTTCCACATTGTGGCACGCGTGTGCACCAGTCAACATGCATTGCATTTCTTATAATAATAATAGCATTTACAATATAAATATCCTAGGTAACAGATTATCATCCTCATATGCATGTTGTATTTCAAAATTGTTCGTTCTATTTCACTTCTAATCTTTCGTATTTCATAATTGTTCGTTCTATTTCACTTCTAATCTTTTCAACGGATACTAGGATAAAATTTTCGAATTTCGAATTAGCCGCCATTCAGTTTTTCAGTTTCAGCTTGGAACTTCCTCCACAGCATCCAAGTTTCATAAATAAACAGTTGCTGCTGGGGAAGTTATTATTTGTATGGTAATACGTGACTTCTAATTCTAGACAGGGTAATTTCAGAGTAGGCGCAATATATCCATAGATCTTACAAATGCAGTTGGAAAATATATAATATGAAGGGGACACTTGTCGTCTAATTCTAGGTAGAGAGTAATTGCAGAGTGGGGGCAGTTTGTCCATGGCTTGGCTAGGTAAAGCTGTTTTTGTTTTTGTTTTGGGGCTATTTTGCGGGGGGGGGGGGGGGGCAGAGATCTTATTCAGAGTGTAGACTATCCGCAATGCCTGGTAATCCAACTTACACATACAAATTTGTTTCCTTCAAAGATATTGGATAATCAGTCAATTCTCAGTCATTCGGTATTACTACAAATGAATCTGATCTCGGGCTACCATATTTTTTCTGGATTCCAAAGATGCATAAAACTCCATATAAGCATCGATTCATAGCTGCATCTTATAAATGTTCCACCAAGCCTCTTTCCATATCACTCACCATAATTCTTATAAAAATCAAACATGGTCTTCAGAAATACTGCTCTACTGCTTACTCGAGAAACGGAATCAATCAGATATAGATCCTAAAGAATTCTAGAGCACTTTAAATTTCATATTCTCTATAATGTCACTAGTATCAAATCGTTTGACCTTTTGGTTCTTTATACAACCATTCCTCATCAAAAACTTAAAAATAGAATAACATCAATGATTCAAAACGCCTTCTTTAATGAAAAAGGAATTCGCAGATATAAATATCTCGTTTTATGCTTTTGAGTATAAGCGAAATAGTATTATTCGCTGTCACAGAATAAGGAAACGGCACAGTCGTAGTCAAAATAGGTATATGTCATAAGCAGTAAGAATACTGCTGCATAGTATAGGTAATACAGATGGTTTAGTTACTGTGAAATAAGGAAGTCAACATGTCAGACAATGATACATCATATGAGCAAATAAGGTCTTTATAACGACCCTAAAATTTGCTGAATGTTGACATAAGTCGTGATATCTTATATCCTTGTTTAAAACAACGAATTTGCGATAACTAATCATACTTGTGTATTAATATCTGTGATTATTAAAGAAACAACCATTTAATCTATATGGGTGGAGGTTCGTGCCAGAAGCTCCGGAGGAATGAAAAATATTCAGACCACCTAAACTTCTAACCCCCCCCCCCCCTCCGCACACACAGTTAAATGGATGGCTACAACTAGATGTAAGGCCTCATACCAAAATTGTAACTTGACCCAATCTGTCATTCAAGATAACCGCCAAGAGCTATGATTGCCTGACATATCTTGCGACTTCTTTTCATTAACCACCCCACAAAATTTCACTGAATCTTATAGAAAGTAAATTCTCAAAGTACGGTGAGTCTTCTACCAATTTGAGTAGTCATTTGTTGGTCAATAAGAAAATTGCTCTCAGGTGAGCGATATAAAGAGCCTCTTGTTATATCAATGGGTTTTTAACCTGTCTTTTAAAAATGTTATTTTCTTCTAGGCTTCTACTAATGAGGAATACACATGTAAAAATTATGAAAAAGACAGAACCAATGAAATTGTAGTGGAGAAATCAGTAATCAAGGGATATGACGTTATTCGTGTTCCACCTCGAATGATGGATACGCCTGTGCGATTAAAAATAAAAAAGAGTATTCAAACTCTAAAGACTAAAACGCATTATCAGTTTGGGTAACCGATGTAGATTCATTTGACAACGAAAGCAAATCCGTTGTCATGGATGACAAGAGGGTTTTTACCTATCAGATATCGCAAGTTTGCCAGTTGGTCACGTACCGTTGGGATTAAGTTCTGCTATCAGAACGTTAATTGATCAAGGTTGTTATGCTTTTGTAATTCCAAAAGGTAAAGGTGTTCCTAGCTTTTCACCTTGGTCACATATTTAAGGAAAGGGTGGTGACATGGTGTAATTATGTTTTAAGATACTGTGATATAACAAAGGCTGATGCTGTTATACTTAAACAAGCTATAAATCAAATGTCTGAAAAAGATACAATGAGATTAATTGATTGAAAGACATCATGTGTTAATTCATTATCGGTACCCTAATTTAAACAATGAACTTCAGATTTCATATTTTGCACGTCCGCCCATATGCCTTAAAGAGACACTCTGGTTTATGGTAAGAATGAGATATAAATTAGTAGCATTTTTTTTTGTAATTGTATGATGAATATATCTTTAAGAATGTTTATTTACATATGTATTTTGATGTGTTAAACTCCGCAGTTGTTGCGAGGTGGTCATTTCAGTTAATGTATGTATTTGGAGTTAAAAATAATATGGTTTTTAAATACATACTACTATAACAATACTAGATTCAAGTTATGAATTTTGTTAAGGGTAATTTATAACTTTGGGAAATAGAGAAAAATAAGGAAAAACCAATTTTCTGTTTGTAGAAAGTTATTTTCACTAGCTAAGCCAGAGTAACTGTTTAATTTGTCTGTTGCAAGAATTTAAGCATTGATTATAACAGATTATCCACGAGATACAATACTCCATTGGTTATTGACTCTGTAAAGTTGATCATTGTAAGCTATCATGTTAAAATGTACGACATTGTTACAACTTACCTTACAGTAATTTTTCTTGAAAGACGTTTCACAACATTGTATTTAATCAAAGCCATTGGTATCAGTACAATTATTCAATTACTTATTGTACTGGTTGTTATATAAATAATACATGTATGTAAGAATGATATTACATAAAAAACTACCGATTGTATTTTCATCAAATAAATGTCAAAAATCATATATGAATTGCACATTTATGTTCTTCCAGACTGAATAATAATTCGGCTATATTCCCTAAATTTAAAAAAAAAAATTAGGATTTTTGGTTTCGGACGTACTTGAGAATCATAAATCTGTCCTCAGTACGTTTGGTATTGACACAAATAAATTAAATCTAGAACTTCCATATTGGTACTGCACTACAAAAATCCTTACAAACAACGCCTTTTCCATGGTTTCTCGAAGTGTTCCACAAAATCTGTATCGATGCTACTCACAAAAAAATGTTCAGAAATTAAATCTGGCCTACATACGTATTGCGAAACAGTATATTAGTTAATCAAATGTCGATCCTTTAAAATTCAAAATACTTGTTAGAACATATAAAATCAAAAAGTTTTACTAAAATTCACTCTATCAAGTCTTTTGACTTTTCGACTCTTTACACGACGATCCCTCATCAGAAACTAAAAGACAGATTAGCGGAAATTATTCAGAATGCATTCACTAATAAAACCGGGAACCACAACCACAAATAAGCCATAATAAAACATACTTTGTTATGGAACATTCTGATTCCATAAATAAATACACTGAAAAAGATGTCATGCAAATGTTGAACATTCGTATCGATAACATTTTTGTTGTGTTTTGGGGAAAGGTTCTTCAACAAATTGTCGGTATTCCAATGGACAAAATCTGTGCCCCGCTTCTGGCTGACATATTCCTTTACTCATACGAAGCTGAATTCATTCAGTTTTTGCTTTCGCAAGGAAAGAAACAATTGGCTCTTGGCTTCACTTCCACTTCCAGATATATAGATGACTTGCTTTCAATTAATAATCCTTCATTCGCGGATTACCTTAGCATTATCAAAGAAACCACAGAAAGTAGTAATTCTACTTCGTATTTAGATATTATGTTGTCTTTCGACAATAATTATCAATTGAACACCTCACTGTATTACAAACGTGACGATTTCAATTTCGCTATCACAATCTTTCTTTTCAAAAGGAGCAACATTCCATCATCGCCCGCATACGGCGTATTCATATTACAGTTAATACGTTATTCCAGAGCATGTTTAAATTACAATGACTTTGTTCTGAGGGCTAGGCGACTTTCAGATAAGCTACTCAGCCAGTATTATATATTTGATAGATTAGCAACGTCACTAAACAAAGTTCTACGGTCGTTACGAGACTCTTATTACTCCATATGACATTTCGTTATCCAGACTTTTAAATAATATTTTAGACTGAGACGGATTCCGATCATTTCACACAGATTTGACACCTTATATTCTAGAATGTTACCTACTTTGACTTCTCCATATATAAATATATATGGAATTTACAGGATTTGACTTTTTCTACTGGGTATATGTGACATCTCATCATGAAAAATAAACGATAGAAAATCTGAAGTCTTCACATAAATCGTAAGTACAAGTGTGTGTATACTTATTATCATTAATTTTTATATTGAAGTCGTCCAAACAAAGGTGATCATATGCTAGAATTGTTGGCTTTATTGAGTTTAAGCTCCGGAGAATAGATGTCTTTAATGTATTTTGAAACTCAGGATTATCGATAGTAAGTTTAATATCTAGATGTGTTGCAAAAACTTGTCAAGAAATTCAAAACGCTCAGAATTTTGAAATCAAATTATAAAGTCCTGATAGCAAAACAAAAACAGATGAGCTGTGAAGTTGTTGCCTATATGAAATCCAAGTTCTAATCTACATATCTTGCCGTTAAATTCCACATAAATATAGTCCCTCAGAAATGTGATGACATTACAAATCTCATTCAAGTCCAATATATGTAAGAATTATAGAGCTGTTAGAAGTTTAGACTCTCTGCAGCAAAATCAGAGTATAAAAAAGCAATTTGTTTTTTATTAACTGACGAAGGAAAGAAATATATAAGTCAGAAACCTCAGAAGTTGAACCTTCACTAGCTAGCTAATTATGGAATTAATTTATCAATAATTTGGTGCGAATGTTCCATAGATCAATAGTAACTGATGACGTTACTTTCAAAAACCGCATTAAAATATTTCATAATATTACTTACAACAGCTGAGAGAATGACAGTTGAAAAAAGACTAGAAGGTGAAACAAAACGTGATTTTATGGTTTTATACGCCCTCCGTAAGACGGGACGTATTATGTTATGACGTTGTCCGTCCGTCTGTCTGTCGTCATGTTTTCCGGGCTTTTTTGCACTCTTTCAAGGTACTGGATTGAAACTTGGTATACAGCTTTATTCATTGAGGGTCAGTGCCACTTTGCATTTGGGTATGATTGCTTTGGATTTGCTAGAGTTACAGCCCTTCAGTTTAGAAATTTTCAAGGATTTTACAGTTTTCCGGACTCGTTCCTGCAGTGTTTCGAGGTACTGGATTAAAACTTGGCATATATATATATATTTATATTAATGAGGACCAGTACCGGTTCGCATTTCGGTATATTTATTTTGTATTTGCAAGAGTTATGGCCCCTGTTATATGAGTAAACTTCTTTTGTTTCATGGTAATTTCAATATCCGTAATACTCAATTTTCCTATCCATGCGATGCCATATTTTACACACTTTTCCAGCAGTCTTTCTCAAGATATTGGATTTGAAACTTTATACATTTATTTTTAGACTCTGTAATTGTAATAAACATACTTAATAAATAAACATTTAGGGGCTTTCATTCATGACTTTGTCAGTAATTTTTTTTCTGTTTTTTATTGCATACAGGGGGTTAGATATTATTTTACTGTATGCATGGATTGGGATATTATTTCACAGGATTGATGCCCATGACTTTGAACTAAGGTCATGACATATGTCAAAAGTCAAGATCACAAAGCACTATATGTGTAAAATATTGTCCGGGCCAATTTTTCCCACCTTTTCTGTCGATTTCAATAATATTTCATAGAATTAATATAAATTACTTAAATAATGTTTCCATTCATTCCAATTGATCCCCTTCAAGCTAGGCGACGGGCGCATTATGTCACGCTTGGCGTTGCTGTTGTTCATGTAGTTTTGTGCAGCCAATACCTAGTAGGAAGATCAAATTTACGATGTTGATTTTGATATCGTAAATCACCTTCCAATGTTGAATAAGTGTATTGTCTTTCTTTATATGCACTTGTGGGGGTTAATTCGTTTTAAAGAACTTCAGTATAATGTCGTTTTTAAAAATAATGCAAAATACGAAAGTAACTGGTGTCACATGACTATGGCACTAACAACCATTCACCACAGTGGACATTCACGGACCCCGGAAATTCAGAGGTGAGACCAAGTGCCCGGAAAGAGTGAGCGTCCCCTGTTTGGCTAGCCACATCCGCCGCGAATGTCCTTACACACAGACGAAACAACAATAATTCAACACTGTATGTATAAAAAAGAATGTGAACAAACACTGTATAGAAAGTGTCAAAGCCACATAACATCAGGAAAAAGGGTATAATAACACTTAAGTCAAACCCTCCGCGGGGAACTTTTTACAAGCTCCACACTGCAAAGGGAATAAGTGTGATATTCATGCAAAATACGAAAGACTAATAAAGTTATGAGTTGCTTTGTCAGCAGAACAAACACAAGTAAACATCTGATATGCCGATCCGATTTTCACAACTCGAAGTCCAAACAACATGACGATATATATTTCGTCATTGACATCACGGCATTCCCTAAAATCTATCTTGGATGGTCAAAAAGTCACTTGAAGATGGATATACAAATTTGTATTTATCACAGGATCAGGAAGATGGCATACATTCAGAAATATTGGGATCGGATATGACAGCATTATAATGGAAAACAATGTTTCTATTAAGTTTTTTATTGATAACAAACGAATGGGGTAATACCGTGGAATAATGGCTTTGACGCCATGATTTCATAAAAGTATTAGAGATATTAAATATCTCTTAATGTTTGCTAACGAAGTGATAAATTGTGTTTTGGTGGAAGTGATGGTGTTTTGGAAAAGGTTTGTTCACTGAAATTGAATAATTATTTTTTACTCTAAATCAGTTCATATCATGTAAGCCATAGTATAAAATCGAAAGAGTACCACACGACACGATATGTAAAATCCAGATAAAACACTGCAAATTCGGTGGTGTAGTTTCAGCGACGACAATTGCGAATCCCAAAACTGGGATGGGACAAGGTGTGCTAAAGGAGTTTGCGTTTCCATTTCACTTGCTTCACGCGCCGCTTTTATTCCGTCGACACCATGCGTAGTGGATGGCAATGTCATATAGGTAATTTGTCAGATTGGTAAAAGGACATCAGTGTACACGACGGTGCTCCACAAAATCATTTTACATGCTAGAAAGAGGAACCTCATATTGTCAAGCAATATATTTGTGTCGATCACACAACTTGTGCCTTCCATTTTGTATCTCTGTGAGTAAAAAGCGGCCTTTTGAGACATGAATCACTTGCTTATATTCTAAACGAAGTGAAAAGGGATTTATCAGAGATAAGAATGAGAGTGTATGTAGGACTTCTCGGCAATAAATGAAGTCTAAGTTCTATTAGACTACTGAAGGTAGTATGACCTGCAAACAAATATGGAGATGTTTGATACTTTGTCGGCAGGAATGGTAATATTATTCTCGTGAAGATGGGAAAGTATTACAATAACTGTCGGAATATATACTGCAATAATTCAATATCACACATTTTAAATAATTATGACTTTTTACTGAATCTGACCACAGTATTACCGAGTTATACTAGCTTAAATAATATAATGTCATCGCGGCGGATGTGAAAGGTCAGTATGGGCTGGAGGTTGTCCTTTCATGTCTCCATGTGCCAACCTTTGGTTGTTCCAGGGGTGTGAAATGACTTGTGTCTCTTTTGTTTAGTGGGTTGGATGTTCCTTGTTGACTACCACTCGGTGTCTTAGCACGTAACATGAAGTGTTCCATATATGAATGATATGTAATATCAAATTTGTCTAGCATTTGACCAAGAAATGACAAATGTACAATTTAAATATTTTTCTTCGTAATCTTCAGTACCGACCTTTCAGTCAAGCTCTATCAGACCCGTTGGTGTAAAATTTAAAATATCATAAGACTTTTTCAAGCCCCTCATAAAACAAAGATTGCATCTAAAAGTAAATACGATATATAGATAAATCAATGAAGAAATCAGTGAGGAAATCTCATTAACAAACAAAAAAAAAAACCCCTTATGAAAGAGACTTACAAATGTATTATTTAAACAGGACACCAAGGGAACCATTAAGAACACCAGCATAATACAAACGATGTTGTAACATTTGTGCATATGATGTATGGTGAATAGAAATGCAATGGTATATGTAATATTAATACGACAAACGATGAAACAGCATAGAAAATCTCAAACACTAACAAAACCAGAGTGGTGTATTCTAGCTACAAATCCACGTCGTGTCTACTGGACAGTTTTACCAAGTGTCATTGACAGAAGATACTTAAGGGACTCTTCTGAAACACAAATGATACAGTTGTAAAAGGAGCTTAAAACAAATATACCAGAACTTATTTACATATGCCTTAATTTTCTCGATTTATCCTTTTTGCCATATTTGCTTGCATTATCTAAGATCTACTTTTAACATACTTATCAAGGGTGTTAAGTAGTTCTCATCTGAATGAATGTTTGTATTATTGAGGTACCTTATATGCGTATACTATGTCCGCCTCTATTATCAAATAATTTGCAGCGCAAACCACTGATGTAATATGGGCAGATGTCGACATCTATATCTATGTTGTATTTACATCTTGAATAATGGGGGAATTAAGGCATGCTATCTCACGTTTACCTATCAGCTGGAAAGTGACATACAGCATGAAAAAGAGTCACAAATATAAACACAAAACAAAAATACGTGTGCTCTCGTAGAGCAGATAAAGTAAGCACAATTGGTTCCATTGATGATGAAAGTTCCTTACCCTTGATTTCATGAACCAAGAAATGCAACTCTTACTCGATTGCAATACACATCAAGTGAAGAGTGTCCATAAATAGGACGGATGGTAATAAAACGGTAAAAATGAAAATGTACATACCTTTCATCAAATTTATGATTTATGAAAAGAATACAATTAAGATCTGTACATACAATTATGAAAAATTAAATCTTTACAATAGTGGTGTAGTAAAAGTTTATCAATATTTGATTTTTGTTTGTTTGTTTGTTTGATTATTGTTTTACGTCACTCCACGATTATTTCACGTATATGGTGACGGCATCTGTCTGATGCATTGCATACAAATTTAGACCTTTGCAACGGACCCACCCGAAGCAGTGAGGGATCTTTTACGTGCCACGCCTACCGTGACACGGGACCTCGGTTTTTACTCTCTCATCCGAAAGACAGAACACCGGCGTGCCCCGGGCGGGAGTCGAACCTGCGACCTCTCGATCACGAGCCGAGCACCTTATCCACTAGGCCACACCGGCTTTCAATATTTGATAACGTGTTCTTAATATTTCTGGCGATTTCGTCGTAAAATGGATACATTCTCTTATTACTGCTGGGTAAGACAGTAGAAATAAGGGTGGTTTTATAAGTATTAATAGTACCCAAAGAACCTTTTAAACAAAGGTCAGTCCAGGTACATCTGAGTGAAAATATTTCTCCTGTTTGACACTAAATGTTATCATAGCAAAAAAGTAGTTTTTACACCACTTCAAGCTCGCTTGCCATCTGAAAAGTTTCCGTAATATTACATTTATGCTACTACTTATTCAGTGAAATACCAATCTCAATATTTTATATTCTAGATAAAACGTGCAGATAAAAAATAGGGAAGTAACAAAAGTAGTGTTTGTTTTTTCCGTGACCTCCAGTCATGAATTTAGAGAAATCTAAGTATTACCTAAAAGTTAAAATTTGAGAAACATCATGGCAGCATCAAATATATATATATATATATATATATATATATATATATATATATATATATATATATATATATATATATATATATATATATATATATATACAATGTATATGCTGTATGCGTTTGTAAAATCACTGAAAAACACGTTTTTATTTCTGTACCTAAAATTTTCCGCTAGGAACTCATATCATATTAAGAACGCATCAAATAAAAAACGTATAAATGTGTCTTTAATCTTTTATTTAATTTCCATAAATTACACCTGACAGCGTTAGGTTTAATTGGTAACTTTGAATTAGGTGAGTAAATTACATAATTGTTTTTATTTCTGTACCTAAAATTTTCCGCCAGGAACTCGTATCATATAAAGAACGCATCAAATAAAAAACGTATAAATGTGTCTTTAATCTTTCATTTAATTTCCATAAATTACACCTGACAGCGTTAGGTTTAATTGGTAACTTTGAATTAGGTGAGTAAATTACATAATTGTTTTTACTAATGAAAATGCATTCCAAAAGACCTAAAATGTCTAAGATTGCAATGAGTTTACAGTATATTCCAATATATATTGAAATGAGAATAAAATGCAAAATCTTAGCTGTCTTACAAATATACATTTAACTTCAAATTTGAGCTTGGGGTTCGGTCACACAAATATGTGTAGACATCTGCCATGTTTGCTATGTACAGATAATGGTTAAATCCAAACCGCAAGTCCGAAATTCATGAAACTAGAGGACATACAAAATCAGTGAAAATAATAAAAAAAGTGGAAAATAACAAAATATGTCTATTTGAAAAGCATTTGTGAACCCTTATGATGGAGGAGATTAGGTGCCCGGGAAGAGTGAGCATCTCCTGGTTGCTAGAAACACCCGTCACATATACCCAGTAGAAAGAGTCAAATCGTGTAAATTCCATATATATTTATATATGGAGAGGTCAAAGTAGGTAACCTTTCAGTATTAATATCGAAGAAGTACCAAACCGTTAATCATTCCCAAAGTCCAAGGACAGAAAAAAGAGGAGTTACTGGCTCAGTTATGTGGCAGAAGTCACCATGGAGCTATACAATACATGAATATAAATAATATACTAGCATATATAACACATTACAAAAATATTTAATTGTAGTGCTGTTACGATACCGACTTAGGACGGTCATTTAATTTGACAAAAGCCAAACAAATGGTGTGGTTAACCGGTTTACGGGTCCACCTTCCCACTCACCGCAACAGCAGAACAATCAATCAAAGCACGTATATTTAAAAATGTATAAATAATCATCCATGTAAAAGAAAAAAGAGGAGTTACCTGCTCAGTTATGTGGCAGAAGTCACCATGGAGCTATACAATACATGAATATAAATAATAAAATAATATGATAATACTTGTGGTTTGGATTTATCCATCATCTTTACATAATAGAACATTTAACACATTACAAAAATATTTGATTGTAGTGCAATTACGATACCGACTTAGGACGGTCATTTAATTTGACAAAAGCCAAACAAATGGTGTGGTTAACCGGTTTACGGGCCCACCTTCCCACTCACCGTAACAGCAGAACAATCAAAAGACGTACATTTAAAAATTTATAAATAATCCTCCATGTAAAGAACAAGGGTCAACAGGTATCGCATATTGAGAGGTCATAAAAATATAAACACGTAAGGTATTGTAAAAAACATAATGGTATAAAAATATATGCGACATCAACATGATAAACCGTGCTCTGCCAGTCTGAAAGCGAGCTAAGACCCTAGATCTGTAGGAGTCCCGACTAACAGTCAGAGGGGACGAGGTTCAGGACCATGTCTCCTCTGAAAGAGGTTTGGACAAGGCCCGTCATATAGTCCCCACCGCCCTGTTAGTCAGCGTGCAACGTTCAAGTAAAAGTCTGCATAAAGCTGTAGAGAGGCCAAATACAAGACCTATAGTCTTTTTGATGATCTCAATGTCATATTGTCTATTTAGAAGACGTTTGACTATTTTATTACATGATAAAATAACGTTATCGGAGCCTATTACTTTCCTTAGTTTGTATACCAGGTCACCGTAAATATTAGGATGGGAAATTCCTTTGGATACATAGTGTTGAAAAGAAATATTTCCAAATTTAGATAGAAGTTCTGAATAAGATCTGAAGAATTTGCCGAATGTTTTTTCAGCTTGTGATATCTGTAACCCTGAGTTAAAAGTTTAGTAGTAATTTGTAAATTTCGTTTATGAAAGAAGTCCAAAACATCGGTGCAGCCTCTGACACATCGAACTAATTGAGATATAAAGATACCATATGATGGGAGTCGAGGGACATCGCCATCCACGTAAGGGAAATTTACAATAGGAAATCCAAAATCCTCACGTTTATCATAAATATTAGTATATATTAGGTGGTTGATAATTTTGATGTTCAAATCTAAGAGAGGTGTAGATTTATCTCAAGTATTAGCTTTATTCAATTTGAGCTCTGGTGGATATATTTCTGATATAAAATGTTCGAATTCAGGGTTGTCGATAACTAAAATGTCATCCAGGATATCTGTAAGTATTATTAAATTTGTTAATGAGGTCGAAACGTTTTGATTTTTGAATAGAAACCATAAAATCCCTCTCATAACAATAAACAAATAAATCTGCTATCAGAAGCGCGCAGTTAGTACCCATAGGAATTCCAACTATTTGTTGATATATCTTGCCATCAAATTGCACAAAAATATTATTCATGAGAAAATCTAGTGCTTTACATAATTCATTGCAAGTCCAGTATTTATATTATATTTGTTTGTTGGAAAAGAATCCGTAGTTATTGGAAGTACATATGTAAGTTTTAGATTCTCTGTGAAAACACCATTGTATAAGAGACAGCACCTTGCTTTTAATCAAAATCGTGTAAGTTTCAAAAAGGAACTGAAATACTGAAAAAAGGTGAGACTAGGTGCCCGGGGAGAGTAAGCGTCTCCTGTCTGCAAGAATCACCCGTCACAGCAGTTCTCAAAATCCTATTTGTACATACGAAAGTACAAAACTGGTAAACAAAGTCATATTTGGTGTTCACTGAACAGGTCGTTTAGTCGCATTCCAGAATATTATCAACCATTCTAGAAAGAGGCACACCATATTTTCGTACAAGATCCCCATAGCGACCGTAGAACTTCCTCAGTGACGATTTCAGACGTTCTTTAACATATCCCTGCATGAGCAACTTAGTGGCCAGTCGTTTGGCCCTTGGAATAAAACCGTCGTATAGTATAGAAGGTGTCAAATCTGTGTAAAATGATCGGAGTAAAACGTTTCGTTGCCATAGAATAGTATTATGCATGGACATTCTGCAAACGTAAAACAAAAATAAAAATTCGAATATTTTAATTCTTATTGATTATATGACTATAATTATGAAGCAGGTGCTCTAAAATATACTCAAAATATGAACACTATGAAAGCTAAGCAGTATGTCGTGTTGGTTCCATAGGGAGCAACTGTAAATCCTAAATAAAGTAATGCGACTTACTCCAAATTGTAGTCGTCTTCCAATATACTATCCGGGGTGTTGAAAACCAACGTGTGATGCACAGATTTGGTCTATAGTATTTCACATTCCGGTTTGCACTGCCGATTCGGATCAGTGTCTCTAAAGTACACTACTGAGCAGAAACACCTTGAGAATCCCGTTTTTCTCTAATAAAGTTTTTTTCTTTGGGGGGGGGGGGGTTGGATTTTTGGGTGTGGGTGTGGTGGGGGGTGTTGGTTTTTGTTTTCTTTCTTTTATTAAGGGGATTATTTAAACAACTAAAATTACGCTTGTTGAAAAGGTAAACTATTCAAACAGTCCCTTTGATGATACAAGCAACAAACCTTGTAAGATGTAAAGATGATGGATAAATCCAAACCACAAGTCCAAAAATCATAAAACCACAGGACATACAAAATCAGTGAAAATGAAAAACAAATGGAAAATAACAAAATAAGTCTACTTGAATATGTGAGCCCCTGTGGTGGAGTGAGATCAGCTATTTTCAAGTTACCCATCGCCCCACTGGGCTAGAGTGTAACCTAGAAAGCCAGATTTGTAACTAGTTAGCTGGTTTTAACATTTTTTGTACTTTTAAGTCTACATATGCCTTATGTGCAAGGGAAATGGCTTACTACTCTACAGAGATGTTTCTTGCATAATATACGACTGATCTAGATAGATTAGTCAAAGTTCAGTTTTGCAGTGTTTTTTGTTTTGTAGTGTTTTTTGTTTCACCTTTTTTCATTTTTAATACAAAAGGTAACTAGTTTTCTTAAAGAGCCATTCATCTTGAGGAAGATCATTTCCCTAACCACATTCCATTTAAATGATGATTAATTCATAACTTTTTAATTATACGCCGTAAACCTGCCGTGATACCCATATTTATGAATGATTTATTGAGGCGAGTCGATTGGAGTTTATCACATGAGCACTTGACGATTGTATGTTGTATAAACTTTTCCAGAAAAAAAAAAAACACTTTTCAGGTAAAGTAGGATGAAACCGTTTAAATTGGATTTGCATTAAACGGTAGCAGTTCGGCAATACCCGAGTTTCGAGATGCCGATCCGGACCGACAGTTTTTCGAGCTTTACGCGCTGTACGTGGCATAGGGGTGGGACATATTTATATTCGTCTCTGTGTAAGGTTAATAATCCGCTTCACCTTATAATTCACAATCACCGAGATATCCTTTACTACATGTAAAACGGCCAGCATTTCTCCACCTATGCCTCAACTTGCGGTTCAAGAAGCACATAAAAACCAAAAATTGATGGTCCGGATTGTATTTCGAACTGAGGTATCTGTGAAATACATCTTGTAAATGACATTTTCTGTAATTGTTGAATTTAAATATAAATTAATTCATAACGTTTTAACTATACATCGTGTATAACAATTGGCAGTTGTATAAACTTTACCCGAAAAACTTTTGAGGTAAAGTTAGATGAAACCATTGAAATTGGATTTGCATCAAAAGGTTTTACATTGAATGCAACAATTTAGATTGGCTTTAAATGCCTACTATTTCGGCATCATTTTGTACTATTATTTATAAATATATAAATGAGTGGGAAAGTGGTTAACCACACCAATTGTATGACGTTTGTTACTTCAAGTGACCGTCTTAAATCGGTATCGTAACCGCAGCACGATCAAACATTTTGTAATGTCGTTTTTCAGCGTATATTCTGCTATTATCATTTTTTGTGTGCATGTCCTTGGTGAATTTTGTCATACAGCTTTGTCAGATGTGTTCAGTTTTTTCTCTTAATGTCAGTTCCACTTCATTTTTTCAGTTCACGGATCTTTTAGAGGAATAACAGCACTTACTTCACAGTGCGTTCTCAGAAGCTTTTTCTACTCTTTTCTATATTATCTGAATCACCACGAGAATTCTGAATTTGGGCGAGAAAATTACTCTTCTCCGTTTCCAAACTTTAGTCTACAAGTACCACAGCTTATATGTGAGATGGCGGAGGAGCAACTCCCACGCGAACAAGAGAAGCAACCGTAACAAGATGACAATGACTATCACTCGACTTACTATATTATATTGTTCCATCTGTATGTCAGGGTATTCAATGTGGGTGTGGCTAGCCAAACAGGAGACGCTCACTCCCCCCGGGCACCTGGTCTCACCTCTGAATTTCAGGGGTCTGTGAATGTCCACTGTAGTACATTGTTGTTAGTGCCACAGTCATGTGACACCAGTTATTTTCGTATTTTACATTACTATACTAATACAATAATCTATTATGTCGCTGATTCGCATGAATGGGTCCAGGATTTATTTCATATTTATTCGTTAATACTTGATTCATATAGCTGTAATTATTTATGGTTTATTGTGGTGTGTTGAATAAGTGTTGTTTCATATCTCATGTATGTTTTGATATTCTGTAGGTCTCATCATTCTAAGAGGAGTCCATCCCATGCAATTATTCCTAAAGTCAAGGAAGACATCAATTCTAATTCCATGCAGACTCCGCCATAGAAGAGGAAAAGGCATCCCAAAGGTATGATATCTGTCACTGAATTTTCGCTCTCTATTTAGGGATAACCATACGCGTGTTTTTCAAACACTAGGGGCGTACAGATTCACCAAAGTATCGATACTGTTTGATACTTTTGATCAATAAAATGTTCGGTTAAAATTTCAAAACTTCGGTTTGGTTCAAAAAGAAAAGAAAAAAAAAACCGGGCTCACTGCCATTTCTAATGCAAATCATTCATTGCAATGGCGGACAAGGCAACGTCTGTCGTTAATGTTGAGGAAGACAACAATGATATAAAGTTAAGATAGCCTCCCGCTAGCTATAGAAGCGGTGTTTGGAAACATTTTGGTTTCCGAGTCCATGTCCAAAATGGCAGAGAAGTCGTTAAGAAAAAAAATAATAAATGTGTGCAAGCTTTGATATAGCGATGTTAGTTACAAGTCGGGGAACACGAGTAACATGTCAACTCATCTCAAACGGAAACATCGAATAGAATAGGTAATACGGATGGTTTAGTAGATCTTGGCACTTGTTTGTAAATTAATTTCAGTCTAGTGCCGCCATCTGGTTTCTGTAGTCCATATTTCTAACGACTCTGATACCTGCAGAAGAACCGTTGAATATAATGTGCCACAACGTTCTGTCGAAATGAAACGTTTAGTTTTTTGCTAAGAAAGAAATATAAAATCTACAATATGGCTGATAAAGAGAGAATGACATAAGCACAAATTGAATGTTCATAAGATATATTTGATTTTCAAAAGTGTCAGAAATCTGCATATATTACCAGTACGAACAATGATTCGAAATCAACTCACGGGTATCGAATAAATTTATAAAGTACGTCAAATTTCACAAAAAAAGATTTATTCAAAAGAGTTAGAAACTATCTGACATAATACATCGGAGAGACCTGGAAACATTTGCATCATTTCATAAAAGTTCAAAGCAACAACCTAAATTTGGTAAAAGAAAATGCAAAAAAACTAAAGGATAATCAACATTGCAGAAAGCAATGTTTTTCATTGTGATGTCCAAATAAAAGCTTAATTTCATTTACTGTAGAGATACTACAGAGAGCGCATCCTCTGCTTCATACATCGATATACTGCTATCAATTGGTGACGATGGTTCATTAGTAACCTCTCTCTATGACAAACGTGACGATTTCAATGTCATTATTACCAACCTCCCTTTTCTGAGTAGCAAAATACCTTCCTCTCCCGCACATGGCGCCTTCATTTTACAACTTATCCGCTATGCCAGGGCATGCTCTAAATACGACAATTTCATCCTGAGAGCGAGGCTTCTTGCCACGACACTACTCTGAAAAGGATATATTGAGGAACGTTTGAAAATGGTCGTTATAGGGATCTATTGCAATTTCAGATTCCTCTTTCAAGAATGTGAACCGATATTTTGGGACCTGGCCATACTAAATAACCATCTTAACTTTTTGACTATACTTGATTTGACATAATACGTGTATACATGTATAAACAGATATTTGCTCACCTGCGTTTCCGACACCGGAATTTCAGGCAGGCAGCATTTCTAGCTTTGAATGAGAAATTTGACTGTGTTCCTGTCTCTTTCGTATGTTCATGCGTGTATATTTATGTATTCACCTCCTCGATTTGAAAGGTTATTGCAGGATTTTTGCGACGGGCGTTGCATGTAACCAGGGGGCGCTTACTCCTCCCGGGCACCTGGTCTCACCTCGATTTTATTGGGGTTCGCTTTGTCTGAATGTGACTATGAGATATGGTTTACCCTTCGGTACTTCTTCGTTTTTTAACATGAATAAATGATAATATTCACACTTAAATTACGTTTTTCATTTTATCGTCACTAAAAGTTATTTGTCAGAGTTTTGTCGGACATCAGATGACGTTATCACGAGAAAGATTGCGTTCTGTGGAAGGGTGAATTAAGTTTGTCACTATGTCTTCTTCATCAAAAAGAATTGAGCACTTGCCGATTTTGAGAATGCCTGTCAATGTCCAAGCTGATAACTCTTTTGTTTATGACATCATAATAGAACAACTGAAAATCGTCTGAATGTCATTTTTTACGAACCGTGGGAGGATAAATAAGAGTCAGCTTCCTCTTGAAGTCGAGAAGAAGTTAAATGAGAACGACCCAAAGAGTTCCTTGGGGTCGCATGCATTGCAAACAGGATTTATTTTTGACGTTATGACAAATGTTCCCAAGTTAACGACAAAAAACCCCCAGAATTTCAACGATTTTTGCACTACAATATATAGATACATTGATTGCTACACGAAAACAGCGTCGAGAATTGGTCTTGTATTTGATTCATTCGTGGACTGCTCTGTCAAAGATTCGAAGAGGCAACGAAGAGGGTTACAATCCCTACCAATCTACATCAAATAAATAAAGAAAAAAGAGGAGTTACTGGCTCAGTTATGTGGCAGAAGTCACCATAGAGCTATAAAGAAAACCTCTCCCTGTCGATGTGGATATATTCTGACCGTCAAATGTCAACAAAGTACAGTTGCTGTCTCTTCTTCAAAAAAAGTCATGAATTATCAGTCGTTTGACTCATCGAATAAAAGTGTAGAAATTGCTCTCAAAAGATCAGCAGATACAAACTCATTAACGGGTTGCGATTATACCAGCAAAGTAGGCACGACACATGCAAACTTGCAAATCTAATCCATTTCTTGAAAGACTTAAAATGTGGTGTCTATGTATGTGTATCTGATGAAGTCGTTGAGCTTGCAGAGGAATATATTATACAAGTGTTTAAGAAAATGTTCACAATTACACACGACTGAACATTTGAGATGCTCTTTACCAGGGGCGCAGCTGCCTATACGCCAGCACGCCATGGCGTGCACATCACGGGAACAAAAGAAATTTAAAATGTGTCTCAAAGTCATCCATATCATATGACATCTCGTAAGTGTCAAATCAATTTGTGAAAACATTAATCTTCAACTTTCTCGAAAACAAAAAGACTTTAATGTTAAGAGGTAGATTCAGTTCAGCTTTTGTTGTGTTCGACATATATTCTTCAATATTAAACGTCATATCTTATGACAAAAATAACTTTAATGTTATCAAGATGTAGTTCAGAAAGCACGACTTTGCATCGAAATTTTCTCGGGGGAGACCCTCGAACCCCCACTTGCAAGAGAGGGTGATCCCATCCCCCTCTCAGAGCTGTACGCGCCTCGTGAGAAGCTTTCTTTGCGTGCACATTGAATATTTCTAGCTACGCCCCTGTTTACCATCATAGCAAAAGCACTGCACTAGAACAATTATCATCGACAAGGCTACCAATCAAATTACCCATTCCAAGAGCATTTTATGCCACACACGAGTTAATTTCTTTATTGTCTGCTCAGAAAGAATCTCTTGCTCTAAGAAACTTTGAATTTTTCGATTAGGATATACTACTTATAGCAGAGATTGCAAAGTACCCATTTTGTCGATTAAAAACCTTGAGGATCACCTCAACATCATATATCCAAAGGAACTCGAGATAAAAGAAACATCTGAGAGCGCAGCTTCTGATTCATACCTCGATATACTTCTATCAATTAGTGACGATGGTTCATTAGTAACCTCTAACTAATACAAAAATGACGATTTCAATTTCATTATTACCAACTTCCCTTTTCTGATTAGCAAAATACCATCCTCTCCCGCATATGGCGACTTCTTTCACAACTAAACGCTATGAGGATCTATTGCAATTTCAAATTCTTCTTTCAATAATCTTAACCGATATTTTGGAACATGACCATACAAACTAACCATCTTAACCTCTTGACTATACTTAATTTAACATAATACATATATATAGAGAGGCATTTGTTCACGTGCATTTCCGATACCGGAATTTCAGTTAAACAACATTTTCTGCCTTGGATAGGAAGATTTGAGTTCGTGTGCTTGTCTCCTTCATGTGTTCTTACGTATATATTTATGTATTTGCTTCTTGGACATGAAAAGTTGTTACATGATTTTGGACGGGTGTTGCATGCAACCAAGGGACGCTTGCTCCTCCCGGACACCTGGTCTCACCTCGATTTTAATGGGGTTCGCATTTGTCTGAATATGACACTATACACGATATTGTCCTTTTATTCCATGGACTATGAGATATGATTATGTACAAATCCATAATTACATTAAGAAGATATAACGTAAACTACAAGAAAAAAGAGGAGTTACTGGCTCAGTTATGTGACAGAAGTCATAAACGTTATAACTTACACACATGTATAATATTTCTCGAAATAACACGGAAACAATCTAAAGGATATGTAGCGTTATATTTACATAATAATAATAATAATAATAATAATAATAATAATAATAATAATAATAATAATAATAATAATAATAATAATAATAATAATAATATGGTGCACAAATTTAAAAGGTATACATGTTCTATATTTATTATAACCACTAGGCCGATGTCACTGCTGGTGGACTGATAGTCACCGAGGGCATCATGTCTAGTTTTCAGTGCTTTCGTACTGACATGAAATATATACTTCAACTTTTCAGTCACCAAGTTAAGTAAATCACTATAAAACTAAGGCGTATCTCCCTCATACATAGCTCTGTCCTTAGATAGATTCTTCGGTTCACTTTTCGGTCATTTTGGCTTCAACATTGCTCTTCATATTTTTATATATTTTGAGAATTCCGATTATTCGGCCACGAGCATCACTGAAGAGACATAATTTTTCGAAATGCGCATATGGTGCACACAGTTAAAGGGTATATATGTTCTATATTTATTATAACCACTAAGCCGGTGTCACTGCTGGCTGACTGATAGTCACCGAGGGCATCATAAGTCTAGTTTTCAGTACTTTTATACTGACATGAAATATATACTGTAAATTTTCTGTCATCAAATTAAGTAAATCACTCTAAAACTTAGTAATTTCCTCATGCATAGCTCTGTCCTTAGATAGATTCTTTGGTTCACTTTTCTGTCATATGGTGCACAAAATTAAAAGGTATATATGTTCTATATTACTTATTAGTTTTGATGTTATATCTGCACGGCATCCTCGTCCCTTATCTTTTAATTCAATCCAATTTTTTACGTTATGAGTCTATATAATGTTTCGTTTGTCCAGTGGTTCTAGCAAATATGTTTACCCTAAGATCACTCACGTTATGGTTCATAAAGTGTCTAATTACAGGTTTACTTTTTTCATATTGTATATCACATATGTGTTCCAGTATCATCTCCTTTAAAGTTCGTTCCATTTCACATACATAAACCGTAATGTCATACTTTTACAGAGAAGCGGGTTAATTAAGTTCCTGTTTTCACAATCCGCACCCTTTACCACAGTGAAAATTCTTTTTTCTTTCGTATCCCGAATGACATCTTTCATATCTTTGTCATCATTGATGTAGACATTCATACATGTGTTTTGAAAACTATAATTTGTGTATTATGAAGGGAGAACTTTCATTTGGGACCTGATCTTTGACCTTGACCTTGGAGTTTTACTTGTTTTCAGAATCTTTAACCTTGGCTAGAATTTTTGAACAAAGATGGGTAGGGCTTTGAAACATCACACATGGTTACCTTGTTGAAAGCCTTTCCATTTGCGACCATAACCTTGTATCTTGTGACCTTGACCTTAAAGTTTTACCTTCTTTTCAAAATCTTTAACCTTGGCTATAACTTTTGAACCAGGAGGGGTTTGGCTTTAAAAATTCACACATGGATATTTTGTGGAGGGCCGCTTCATTTGGGACCATGATCTTTGACCTTGTGATCTTGATCTTGGGGTTTCACTGACTTTTCAAGAACTAAACGCGATATCTTCAAGCATTCTAATGGCACTTTAATATTTACTCTCTATCATCTGGATATTTAAACCCATAATATTCCGAAGATGGAAATTGTCTACGGTTTGCTGATACTACAAACGCTGGCAATATCCGTCTATTTTTTCTTCCCTAGGCGCTTCCAAATAAATCGAACAAATTTTCGGTATGCAATGTATCTGTAAGCCCTGGAATATTAAACTACATGTATTTCACTAGATTATACATATAAAACATCAAAACCTATTTTACAAAATAAATTCCATGGCAAATAAAGCCAAGTTTGCTATCAGTGATCCTGTAAAAGCCCCTTCTTCAATGAATAAAAAATAATGTTTTTCAATTGTCAAGGTCAAGTCAATGAAAATGATATGCCATGTACATGTGTGTTAATTGATAGAACCATAAGACTAAAATTAATAAAATTTCCTGTAAACGGGCCCACTTTGATTTTTTGATATTGAAATCGTATTTACGTTTCAATGTAGTTTTCAGCATTCAGGTGAAATTCTTTGGTCAAAAATTGAGTATTTGTCCATTATATGTAGCCCAAATTCAGTGTATATGCCATCTGACATTAATAAAGCAATAATGAAAATACTGATATACTAGCCCTGTCTTTTTGTCTGAATGGCAGAGGAAACACAGATAATTTTTGTATAGCCTACATTTTATTTAAAGAAGAAGAAGGTAACGTACATTTGCTAGTCACTGACATTGCCATTGGTTGACTTCGAGCGTTAGAAGTAAAATGAAAAAAGAAAAGAAAACAAATTAAATGAAGAAGAAGAAAGCAGATCAATTAATATAATGATAATAATTATATCACAGAAAAAGATATTATTTACCAGTCTGTATTTAATAGCAGCTCATCAGTTTCATTTTCGCTCGGGCTATCACTATACTACTCCGAAGATTCCTCTCCTCTGGTACACATGTAGCTACTGTAGGTTTCAAACATGTATGGTTGAACCACATAGTCTAAATCCACCTCCGGAATCTAATATTCACTATCTTTTTGAATCATTTAACGTACAAAGACATTTTTTAATTCGATACGATGCGGTTTATAAAAACAATCTCGATCTACTTTCGTTTTGATGTCTCTATCTACGTCACGGAAAAACGTCATCTCGTGAAATTCAAGAAAGATAACTACATGTATGTCGAGGCGGAATTTACCTGTGAACTTTGATTGCAATTTACGGCTATAGGGGGATGATGTAAGAAAAAGAAATCATATGAAACTTTTCTTTAGATGAGTTATATATACAAAAATGCCATAACAGATAGATGTAAAATTGTCTCCTATGACCTTTAAGAAAATTGTTTAACCTGATTTTGACAAAAAAAAAAAAAAAAAACCAAAAAACAAAACAAAACAAAACAAAAAACAAACAAACAACCCCCCTCCCCCCAAATTCAACGTGCCCTGTGCCACAGTAAAGAAGTAATCTGTCTCCAACATTGTAATCTTAACCCCTGATTTTGAATAAATTAGGTATTAAGACTCCTTTTTGTCCTGGCAAGGAATCATGGACAAACCAGTGATATTTATCATTTGGGTACTGTAGTGTTTGTACTGGATATATGCCAAGAACAGTTCATGAAAGGCGGATAGGGGGATGCCCTCCTTACGCCCTTACAACAACCTCCTATCCCATTCCCTTTTCCTCCCCCTCCCACTCCATATCCCTCCCTCCACCTCCCTTTTACCCTGTGCGCCCTCCCCTCCTCCCCTCTCATCCATTATGTAAAATAGACTGTTTGGTATTTTTCATAATAAACTGTTTGAGGCATTTATTGTACTTAAAACATTGACCTCTGATATTACTGCGTCACTGTCCAATTTTCAAATATATCAGATAATTTAAAATATACACATTAGATTACATAGGGTGAAAAACTTTTTCCAAAAAATGACGTTATTTCGTTTCAAATTTGTATTCTATTGGTGAAAAAATTCTTGCTCTGGCTATATTTTGAAAATTTCCAAAGTCCTAAGTTGACAGAAATAATGTGACTGGGATGACCCCCCGGTCCTTCCCATATGACCAAATGGACGGTGTGTCATATTCAATTGCCCACATTCAAAATGCTGCAATATATGTACAAAGCAAAAAACGAAGAAGTACCAAAGGGTAAACCATATCTCATAGTCCATGGAATAAAGGGGACAATGCCGTATTTTGTGTCATATTCAGAGAAATGCGAACCCCAATAACATCGAGGTGAGACCAGGTGCCCGGGAGGAGTAATCGTTCCCTGGTTGCATTCAACATCCGTCGCAAAAGTCCTGCAACAACCTTTCAAATCTAGGAGATAAATACATAAATATATACACGCATGAACACACGAAGGAGACAGGAACACGAAGTCAAATTTCCCATCCAAGGCAAGAACTCTTGCCTGCCTGAAATCCCGGTGTCGGAAACGCAGGTGAACAAATATCTGTATATACATGTATACACGTATTATGTCAAATCAAGTATAGTCAAAAAGTTAAGATGGTTATTTGGTATCGTCAAGTCCCAAAAAAATCGGTTAACATTCTTGAAAGAGGAATCTGAAATTGCAGTAGATCCCTATAACGACCATAGAACTTCTTCAGTGACAATTTCAAACGTTCCTCAATATATCCTTGTGAGAATAGTTTTGTGACAAGAAGCATCGCTCCTCTCAAGACGAAATTTTCGTATAGCGTATATGCGCCATATGCGGGAGAGGAAGGTATGTTGCTACTCAGAAAATGGAAGTTGGTAATAATGAAATTGAAATTGAAATAATATTATTTCTCCCGGCATTCATTTTGAAAAAGCGAAAGTAGAAAGACTTCACTATACGTCGTTAAATACTCGATAATCTGGTCATGTCGCGTGTTTCCAGTGATTTTCCAAATATGGGCAACACAATACTTCAAACATGTACACTTTACAGATGTAGAATTATAATGTGTATATTCTGCAAAACGTGAAAGTGGAAGTATTTAGAAAGGCAAATTACACCTGTGTTATACTAATATGTACATTTAAATATACATACATATAAGAAATAATGTTTAACTGGGGTGGTTTTGCATAGTTAAAATTGCGCATGAAAGTGCATATGTAAAAGATGCAATTGCGATAAGTACAAGTGTGAAGAATGAAAATACATTCGTACTAAGTGCATGTGTAAACGATACATCTTCAAGGTAAATTTACATCTCTGTATGTCTGGATTTTTGACAACAAATAACCCCTATAAGGAGTCGCCTTTTGACTTTAGGACCAGGAACTCCTCGGCCAAGCATTGTACTAACTGATCTACGGTGACTCAATTAAATAAATTAATTTAGAGAAAAACTCATTATTATTATTTCATCGGAAAAATCGGAAATGCTTTATGAAATCCTTAAAAGAGAAAACAGAAGACATCTGACAAAGCTGTATGACACAAATCACCAAGGACCTGCACACAAAAAATAACAACATTTTAACTGCGGTTACGATACCGACTTAGGACGTTCAATTGAAGTAACAAACGTCACTCAATGGGTGTGGTGAACCGGTTTACGGGCGGTAATAAAAAATAAAACTCACCTCGTCCTGTTGGACAGGCTGTAACTACATAGACTCCATATGTATTTGCATTATCGATTCTCAAGCATTCTGTGGAATTTACAATTTGCGCAGTATGTGGATCAAAGGATAGTACTTCACGCACAATGTCCGTTCTATTTCGAACGTATTCCAGACAACAGTCTTTGTACAGCAGACATATTTGGTCACAATAACAGGTTGGAATGTCACTGCAAAAAATCGAACACATTCGCTCTATGACGTGTCAAAATGCTTAAATAATTTATTGAATATAAAATTTGTATAACATATAAAAAGACCGTGGTATCAGTTTTCGAACACTTCACTGGTAACTGAAATGTTCGGAATCTGAATTTTATGAATACTTTCTAGAAATACCCAAGTAACAGTAGGTTTCGATGCTTAAACACAATGTTACTGCAGATGACCATATTTTACATTGAGTTCGTGCGCAAAAAAAGTAATAATAATAAAAATAAATAATAATAAAAAACAAGAGGCCCAAATGGGCCTATATCGCTCACCTGAACAGCTAGATGAAACGAAGGGCAAAATTTGTATGCATGTTGAGGAACAAGCATGTAAATTTTCAATGAATTCTGCCCAGTAGTTTCAGAGGAGTTGAATATGTCAAAAAGTTAATAAACAAACGACGGGCAATCTAGTATGACAATAGGTCACTTGAGCTAAAAATCAAAGTCCCATAACTCTGTAACGACAAAACGGATAAATCTGAAAAGCGAAAAGCAGCTTCCTCTCCATAATTTTATCATGATGTTTAAATATGGTAGAAATCTTTAGACGCCAAGTAAAGCTATTGGGTTCAATAGCATTACACATTTAAAGGAAATTTAAGACCCACAACTCTGAAAAAATAAATCGGATGAACCCGAAAAGTGAAAATTCTCACCATGATGTAAAAATATGATGAAATTTCTTAAGATCTTTGATGCAATTTCAAGTTATTGCTTTCCAAATTGGACAGACAGATGAACAGACAGACAGACTTGGCCATACAATACTCTGTCCTGTCAAGTGACCGCTGTATAATAAAAATAAGGGAACACTTTCATGACAAACTTTTGCTTTTTGATAAAAACAATAATCAGTTCTGTTTTGTGAAAGCAAGAGAACAGGTTGAAGAAAAAAACAAATGTGAATTTATTGTGAATAACACGATACAGATTAAAAACAAAAGATCATTAAAGAATTTGCAAATGCAATTTTGCATTTTGTTATACCTGAAAGAATTCAAACACTGTAAAATCACTTTTTAGTATAATGAAACATGTTATTGTTTATGTTATGTTAATGAAATGTTATTATTATCATACATGAAAGTCAGATTGAAACAGTTACATTATGGGAATTTGATAAATACAGTGGTGACAGAAAGATTCATGTTCATCTTAATTTGTTTTCATATGATGCAAATAAAAATATGCGGAAAATGTTTTAAAAATGCACATTAACAAAAAAGAAGTATGGGGATACAGGTAAAGACTAATAAACTGGGAATTTTTTCATGGAAATGTATATACATGTACTAAAGCAAGATTATTTTCATTACAAAGTATTGTGAGGGTAAAAGTCACAAATTCAAAAATACTATTTTCATTCATATACTTTATGTTTCGATGAAAGTAACTATCAGTATAACTATAGAAGTAAATACGATTACTACAATCTGAAAGGAATAAAGAGATTTTTCAGTGGTATACAAAACTGAAACGTTCTTAAAAGTATGCAAATGGATCAATTTAAATACAATCTGATAACAGTAGTATGGAGTGTACTAAATCGTAAACGGATCAAATTATATAGTTTTAAGAATTCAGAATAATATAAAAAGAGAAACAAGGATATAAACCAACTTATTATATAACAAGAAACCTCTTAAGGTGGTATGACCGGATTGCAAAGCATTACCAATTACTTATAAACACCAATTACACAACTGACCTTGAAACGCGAAAACTTCAAGCTCGGGGTCACAAACTTTTTATATAGTTAGAGCTCATCAAGGTCAATCTACATGTCAAGTTTTTGAAAAAAGTTATTGGCAATGGTGTAGCACAATAACACATTTGACCTTGAAACTCGAAAATTGAAGGTCAAGGTAACAAAAAAATTTTTTTCATGTATAGAGCTTATCAAGGTTTTCTGCATGTGAAGTTTGAAAGAGTTATTGTAAAAGGTATTTCTGCAATTAACTTCAACACAATTACAGATTTGACCTTGAAACACAAAAACTTCAATCGATTAGACGTAAATGAATATCAACGAAATGCCTTTTTATATACCAAAATGTATAACTACTCCATAGAAATTGAAATCTTACACATTTACGGCGTCAATGACAATGTTTTAAATTAACAGCATGCAACTCACTAGTCATACGGGAGAGATCGCATCAAAACTTTTCGTCCGTAAATTTTCGTATAACTGAAAAATTTCGCTCTACTATGACTTAATAAAATATATCAAGTATATGGTAAATATCAATAAAATGTACAATGAATTTCTTGATCCCTTCTTCATCCAGAGAGGAGGAAGTCGGAAAAACACCCTCAGATAAGAAATAAATGCTAAATTTTATTTATGCAAAGTATGTCGAAAAAACGTCAAAACTTTTATTTAGAAATGCAACCAAAAATAACAACACTTCTTCACACATCCCTCTAGATCATTTCTATACATTTGGTTTGTTTCTGTATGCACCCGTTTAGCAGTTTGTCAAAGGAGGACACTCTCTGTGACCTATTTTTGCCCATGGTGGCCCCACCTCCCGATGGATCTGGATGAAAAATAACAACACTTGTAGGGGACCATTAGTACTTCATGCATACCAAGTTTCATCAAATCCTGTTCAGTAATTCTGGAGAAGAAGTTGTAAATGTGAAAAGTTAACGACGGACAGACAACGGACAACGATTGATTACAATAGCCCACTAGAGCCTTCAGCTCAGGTGAGCAAAAAATACCTCTTTTCTGTATTGAAATAACAAAGTAAAAAAAAAATTGAAAAAAGGTAAAAAATTTGATCTCAGAATGGAGCTAAAAACAACAGCACTTCTTCACCCATGCCTCTAGATCATTCCTATGCATTCAGTTTATCTCTGTATGCCTCCAGTCTGAAAAAGAAGTTTGTCAAAGGAGGGTACCCTCTGTGACCTACTTTTGCCTGTAGTGGCGCCATCTGCTGACTGATCCGCACAAAAAACCAAAACCTTTGAAAAGGACTGAATGAGTACTTGCATGCTACCCAGTTTTATCACAATCCTTCAAGTTGTTCTGTAGATCAAGTTGAAGATATGAAAAATTGTCCCCCCCCCCCTTTTCTTGGAAGTCTTAAAAAATTCATAAAAAATTCAAAAATCGAGATATTGAAAAAATTCCTTCGCACCAGCATTCCTTACCATAGAAATGATTAAATGAAACCAAATGAATGCATCAATGTTTACTAAAAGAAAATAATAACTCTTTAATGCATTAAAACAAAGTCCAAAATAAAAATGAAAAAACGTCAAAAATTTGATTTCGGAATGGAACCAAAAATATCAACACTTCTTCCCATATGCCTCTAAATCATTCCTATGCAGTCGGTTTGTCGCTGTAAGCACCCGATCTGAATAAGAAGTTTGTCAAAGGAGGGTACCCTCTGTGACCTACTTTTGTCTGTGGTGGTGCCACCTGTTCATGGATCCTGACAAAGATGACCACATTTGTCGGGGACCTTGAGTATTTGATGCATGCCAAGTTTCATTGAATTCCAGCAAGTGGTTCCGAAGAAAAAGTTCAAACTGTGAAATTTTTACACCAATTATCCCACCCCCCTTTTTCTTGAAAGTCTTAAAAAAATTCATAAAAAATCCAAAACATAAAATATTGAAAAATTTTCTTCGCAGTAGTATTTCTTACTATCAAAATGATCAAATTAAACCACATTAATGCATCAATTTTTACTAAAAGAAAAAAAAAAAACCGTCAAAAATTTGATTTCGGAACGGAACCAAAAATAACAACACTTCTTCACACATCCCTCTAGATCATTCGTATGCATTCGGTTTGTCTCTGTATGCCCCCGGTCTGAAGAAGAAGTTTGTCAAAGGAAGGTACCCTCTTTGACCTACTTTTGCCTGTGGTGGCGCCACCTGTTGATGAATCCGGACAAAAAGCAACAGCACTTGTAGGGGACCATGAGTACTACATGCTTATCAAGTTTCATCAAATTCTGGTCAGTGGTTCTGGAGAAGAAGTCGAAAATGTGAAAAGTTAACGACGGACGACGGAAGACGGATGACGGACGACGGACGGTGATTGATCACAATAGCTCACTTGAGCCTTCGGCTCAGGTGAGCTAAAACATTTACAAAACAGTAGACAAAAATAGATGAACGATACGGAACACAATTTTTTTAACAAGAAGTACTAGAAAAGGGAAGACATTAGAGGTGTTCTATAGACAGATCAGAAGACAATTTAAGATCTTAAAAATTATTTACCCTTTCGTTTTTCCAGGATAGAATTTACAAAATGTCGGGATATTGTTGCAGAAGCATTAAACACTTATTGTTAACAATGGTGTAAAAAGAGGATGTAAAAATACATGTCTTCAATGACTGGAAAAGTCAAGTCTTAAAAATGATCGATATTCGAATTAGTTATTTTACAATTAATCCTCATTTATTCAAACAGCCGCATTATACAGCAGTTCAGTCTATAAAAAAGAAAATGGCTGATTTACATAATACTTATGTCTTCGTGCCTACTGAAAAAGCAGCTAATAATATTATTATTATTTGAAATATATACTATATTACATTTCTTAAAACTGATTTGAAGTCTACTTCTACGTATGTTGAAACCCTGTTGTTTAAAGACAAGATCATATCTGACCATCGTAAAGCTATGTGTGACTTCAATTTAAGCATTGATAAAAACGACCTTCAAACAATGTATTGGCTTCCCAAATAACACAAAAAACATCCGTATAACTCACGTTTTATATTGAATTCTAGTCATTGTTCTACAACTGTGTTTTCCATATATTTACTACCTCCGCTCTTACTGCAGTTAAAGACCATGTTATTAAGTGTTGTAACGCTGTTTTTGGAAATAGTAAAGTTAATTACTTTTGTTCTAACAAAACTTCTAACGAAGGCATTGGAAAATTCCGTGTGAATTCCGTTGCAAATAACGTTTCTACTTTTGATTTTTCGACACCTCTCTATCTCATGAATAAATCAAAACCAAATTGTTGTCTCTCATACGCTGGTGTTTCAACAGAGTCCAAATCATACCTCTGTACTTCAGTTACATCTGGATTTTTCTCTAACAAACAATATGATAATTATAAATACTAGATTTGTACTGAGTTGTGCAATGACATCAAATTTTTGATGGATAAGACTTATCAACATATCATTGGGACTCCTATGGGCATTAACTGCGCTCCCCTTGTAGCAGATTTATTTTTATACTGTTATGAGAAAAACTTAATGTATTCTATTCAAACCTCTAAACGTGTTAAGTTCAATGACACCTCTATATATTTTGATGGTATTTTAGTTATCAACAATCCTGAGTTTGAAAACTATATTACTGACATTTATCCATGTGAACTTCAAATAAACAAAGCCAATACTTCCGACCTTTTTCGGATTTAAATATCAAAATTATCACTAAAACTATTTATACCAACATATATGATAAAAGTGACGACCTTGATTTTCCTATCGTAAATTTCCCTTTTCTAGATGGTGATGTCCCCATCATATGGTATTGATATTAGTGAATTGGTTCGCTAGAGCCTGCACTAACGTTTTGGATTTTCACACAAAAAATTCTCAGACTACTTTTATATATCATAAACTTTTGGTAAATTTTAGAGATCTCTTTCAGACATTTTATCTTAATTCGGAAATGTGACTTTTCAACAATACATATCCAGCGCAATTCCCATCTCAATTCCTATGGTGATCTAGTGTACGAACTAAATAGGGTTAAATGTTCCGATAATTTCATATTGGCACGTTCTAGAATTATTAAATGCTTTCGAGATCGATAGTATGACCCCGACATCATCGCCAAGACCATAGATCTTCTACTGGGTCCCTCTACAGTCAAATGCAGACTTTTGCTTGAGTGTTGCACGCTGACTAACGGGGCCTTTTCAGAGGAGATAAGGTCCTTATACTCGTCCCCTCTGACTGTTAGTCGGGACTCCCATGGATCAGAGTTCTGAGCTCGCTTACAAACGGGAAGAGCACGGTTTACTTATGTCGATGTTGACTTACATACTTTTGATAACAACAGTATTGTATAAACTTTTCGTGTGTAATGATAGTTTTACGACCTTTTTTCTTGAGAAATATGTTGAACCTTATTTTCTGTATGGAGGAGTATTATAAATTTTTTAAATGTTTGTCCTTTGATTCTGCTATTTTGCAGTGAGTGGGAAGGTGGGCGCCCGTAAACCGATTAACGACACCAACTGAGTGACGTTTGTTACTTGAATTGACCGTCTTACGTCGGTATCATAACCGTAACATAATTGAATGTTGCTTTTCCGTATATATTCTACCATTATCATGTTTTGTGTGCAGGTCCTTGGTGATTTGTGTCATACAGCTTTGTCAGATGTCTTCTGTTTTCTATTTGATATTTTGTAGTATTATCTGCAATGTGAATAGAACTCTTTGTTTAAGAATTATAAGAAAAGTGAAATTACATGTGAATTTTGATGAAACCATACCTATAATCTTTGGTAAAGGACAACTTTCACATTTGTCATTTTTATTCAGTAATAATGAAATAGTTTTCGTAAAGGAAGTTAAATTTCCTGGTATATTGATTTCAAGAACTGGTTATTTCCCTAGTTATAGAAAATTGTGTTCGGCTATCTATAAGAAAATGAAAACAAAACACTAGAAAACCAAGTTTGTATATTGATTGTCAGATTGATATAGTTGACGAAAAGGATATTAACATACCTCCTTATAGACCATTCTATTGGGTAGTTACTCAATAGTTATCTGCCTTTTACCGATAGGTGTCGCGGTCGTATCCGCCATTATGGTACTGAAAAAAGCTATCGAGATAGTAAAATGACCTATGAGCGAGCGTAGTGGTTAAAACAATATTTGTGTTTATTAATGTTTAATTGAATGGTCTCATCGGTGACTAGGATTGAAAATTGATAAACCTGTTTGTTTTTATAGTCCATTATATATTTCAGTTTAAAATTTAAATAAATAAAAAAAAAAAAAAAAAAAAAAAAACAGAAAAAGAAAAGGAACCTTTCTCCGGCCTTACCAAAAATGTTGGTCACCAAGCTAAGTTATTTATTCAGTAATGAATGATGTATTTATGTATTACAGATTAATTAGATGATTATTAAATAATAATAAAACTTATTACATACATATCATAGACTACTTTCAAAACATAGTCTATGTTTCGGCAAATACCAATATCAACACCTAGACCATACGTAACTTTTACTCAGAAAGATTATCACTAACTTTCAGCAGAGACATATATACACATTTGTGACCAAACATTTTACCAAAACCCTGTATTTTGGCCAATTTTCTGTTAAAATTGACTAAATTCGCCCCTCGACACTCCCCCATCCCCTTTCGAAGGAGGCGCTGGATCCGCCAATGGATAAAAACGAACGTCATTTCACTTCATTACTTCCCTGCTTCAATCAACATACACGTGTATTAATAATAATCTTTCGGATGATGGGTTTAAACAGCCGACATAAATCCAGTAAGTTTATTGCGTAATACGGACGACAGTTTCTGGAATGTAGCTTTAACTTTTGCCAAGGATACCTATGCTGAGATTTTACTGAACCCAGATGATAACCTGGTTTTATCCATTTTCTGTTAGTACAAACTACCACTACCACAGGGACATGGATCTAAGTAACAATCATGGGAATAATCAGAGATTTATGTTTCTGAAATAATTGAATTTTAATAGATCATTACTGAACAGTATATTATTCGTAAAAACTCGCATTATAAGCGATAGGATTGAATATATCTCCATTTGCTTTAGGTTTTGTAAAGTAATGTTATTAAGGCAACCCATGGCAAATAGTCTGTATTTCACTTTTAATCACTGTCCAAACTGCAAAAACAACATAATAAAAAGAAAAAAAAAAAAAAAGAAAAAGAACCATTGGGTAGTATCAGCTGATGCAAGGACTTGTAAACTTGTTGATGATACGAGACTAGGCTGATGCAGAGACATATATACATGTGTATATATGTCTCTGGCTGATGATAGCCATATTCAATACCTTAATGGCGGATAGTCACGTGATCTAAAGATGGCCGTGCCCGTGTATTACGCGATAGAATGGTCTATAGCGATGACTTATTGGTATTTGAAATAATAAAAATATATAAGAACATAAATACGTCATACTTTTGTGATCTAGATGAGCATTTCGACAGCATGTGTCTCTTCAATAATGTTCAAGGCCAAATGATTGGAGTTCTACCAATATATAAATATTTGAAGACTTAAAACCAAAGAGCTGTGCATCAGGGAGATACTCTTTAGCTTTAGAATAATATAGAAACTTTTACCAACAATATTGTAAACTTATTCCTCATCTGAAAATGTGTAAATAAACGCCTAAATATCTTACATTTTGGTTTCATGTTTCTGCTGTTAATAATCTATGTTATATATACGGATAACAAGAGAATTTTGTATTCCTTTGAATATATGCAATGATATTTTTTGTGTGCATATCTTCTCTGTGCTATAAGATGTAAGAATTGAAAATTGATAACTGGCGTACAATGGTAGTAAATGGCGGCATTTCCCGGAAGGTTCTGCCACAGAAACAGGGACTTTTAAGGAATTTACATGGGATTCCCTGGTGGATATATGCTAAAACCAGATGAATTTACACGGGATGCCCTGGTGGATTTATGCTAAAACCAGATGAATTTATTCATGTAATATTAAATTTTTAAAAGCGTTCCTTAGGAATGCTAGATGATATTGTGCTTACCTTAACGCATCAGCGCTCATCCATCAACGCACTGAATGCACTCGGCGTTGCTTAACTTCTAACAAAGCTGGGGGAGGAAAGCACCTTGCCAAGAACTTTGGCTCACTAGCAAGGGTGTTGACCTTCGTTTTGAATCTTAAGTTTCTGAGTTTTCCTGGACAACTGGATGACCTCTCTTACAGCAGATATCCCGTCGACTACCTAGACACCCCCTCTACAAGAACCACAAAGTATGACTAGGCGTCATCCATCCAAGCACTGACAGCACACAGCTTGATCAAAAAACACATTGTAAAAAAGTTAGCTCACTAGCCATGGTTTTTAACTCGCCTATATTTCCGTCACATTACCTAATCTCCAAACAAGCTTTGGTTTCGATTTGTGGATGTCTTGTGATAACCACGTGATCTCTCCTACAGCAGATACCCTGGGCACTACGAGGATGCCCTGCCCACAGGCTAACCATTTGTTTAAACACATAGGATCAACAGGAGACCGGTCAATCAGATGTCACCGCTGTCACTTAATGTAACATGTCGGCGGTTACCAATACAAACACTGAACGCGATCAGGGTTGCTTAACTTGCGACAAAACTTGAAGAAAACCAAACAGCCAGAAAAGGAAGCACACCTGCGAGGATTGTTATTCGCTAATAAGTCTCCATCACACTTATTATTGATAGTGTATTTTTCTTCTGTCCTGTGTGTCATTTTAATGCAGGGGAAGCTGTTCTCATTCTATCCTCATTTCAGGCCCTCTTGTCACTCATAAATAAAAACAAAAAAATACAACAGGCATCTGATAAGAACTCTTCAGCTGTTTTTAATATTTTGCGAAAAAAACCTTTTCCTAGGCTCTTTTTGAGAAGTTTTTTATGCGAATGCTTGAAGCAATCCAACTAGCAATGAGAAATGCATGAAAGTTCTAAATAATATTGCAGAAGAAAGGTTTTAATGACCTAAACTGGATAATTCATACCATATGGGAAAAACAAAACATGATTTTTTTATTGCTGGCAAGTGCTATTGCAAATTGATATCATCTAACTGTAATACCTGCTGGATAAACACAAACGATCTTATGTTCTGTAATAATAAGTTGTTTTATTTTCAGTTACAAATATGGGGAGCATGAGAAATCTCTGACAATTACTAATCTGCCCTCTCTGGTAAGGAACTATGATTCGACAACATAGCATTCAGTAAATTGTAAGAGATACCCATTGACAAATTGTACCTTCAAGAAGGATGAAAAGATGAATAAGTTTGTTATACTGTTGCACAAAGGAAATGATAAAAGCATCTGAATCTGCCGTATGACAGCAATCACCACGGAAATGCACTGTTAATAATGTAATAATTTGAAAAATAACACACACACACACACAAAAAAAATTCAATTTAGGTGACTTAGGACAGTCAGTTAATGTGACAGTAGTCAACCAATTGGTGGTTAACCGGTTTACAGTCTCAACTTCACATTCAGCTGTTTTCCGTCTGACTTATTTTCATAAAACTATAATCTACATGTAGGTAGTGATGATTACGACAAACAGCTGAAAATATCGATGATCAAGGTTACATAAAAAGTCAGTTTTAAGGTTATACATGGCATATATATGACATGGACACTAGATCAAATTATCCCATTTACAGAATGCAATGCATTTGAACTGAAATTCCGGTAAGGAAACGTGAACAAATGTATGTGTAAATGTACTGTGAAATTAAATAAGACATCAGAAAGTTCAAGGTGGTTAGTTTTGCATGATCAGATCCCAAAATGTCAGTTAATATTCTTGAGAGGTGGATCTCAAATTGCACAAGACTCTTATATCGACCATGGAACTTCTTCAATGACAATTTAAAACAATCCTCCATATATCTTTGTAAGAGAAGTTTCGTGAGAAGAACCCTCGCTCTCAGGACGAAGTCGTCGTATATAGAACATGCCCTGGCAAATGTGCAATTTGTGAAATGAATATGCCATATCCAGGCGAGGAAGGTATGTTGTTACTCAGGAAAGGAAGTTGGTAATAATGAAATCGTCACGTTTGTCATAAAAGAGAGGTAACTAACGAACCATCATTTGTAAGGGATTATCTCCAATAATTGTTTAATTTCAAATATAATAATTGTTGTTGAACTTGATCAATTGATTGACTTTTGTTATATCAAATGACCGCCCGAAGTCAGTCTTGTAACTGCACCAGAGTCGAATATTTTTGTAGTGTCCTTATGAATGTCACACTTATTCCCTTTGCAGTGTGGAGCTCGTGAAAAAGTTCCCCGCGGAGGGTTTGACTTAAGTGTTATTATACCTTTTTCCTGATGTTATGTGGCTTTGACACTTTCTATACAGTGTTTGTTCACATTCATTTATATATACAGTGTTGAATTATTGTTGTTTCGTCTGTGTGTAAAGGCATTCGCGGCGCGTGTGGCTAGTCAAACAGGGGACGCTCACTCCTCCCGGGTACCTTGTCTCACCTCTGAATTTCAGGGGTCCGTGAATGTCCACTGTGGTACATTGTTGTTAGTGCCATAGTCATGTGACACCAGTTACTTTGGTATTTAGCATGAATGTCACACTTATTCCCTTTGCAGTGTGGAGCTCGTGAAAAAGTTCCCCGCTGAGGGTTTAACTTAAGTGTTATTATACCTTTATCCTGATGTTATGTGGCTTTGACACTTTCTATACAGTGTTTGTTCACATTCATTTATATATACAGTGTTGAATTATTGGTGTGTCGTCTGTGTAAGGACATTCGCGGCGGGTGTGGCTAGCCAAACAGGGGACGCTCACTCCTCCCGGGTACCTGGTCTCACCTTTGAATTTCAGGGGTCCGTGAATGTCCACTGTGGTACATTGTTGTTAGTGCCAAAGTCATGTGACACCAGTTACTTTCGTATTTTACTTATGTGTTTTCCATATCATTATATTAAATACTGTATATTTCCGTGGTAACTTCTGTCGGCAGAGTCAGGAACTTTTCTATCTTTCTTGAATAAATGTTGCAGGACTTTGGCAACGGATTTTGTATTCCAGTAGGGAACATCCTCTACTCCTTCCGGTCAGCAGGTTTTACATCAATTGGGGTTCGCATTTGTCTGAATATGACATTGTACGCGATATTGTCCTTTTATTCCATAAACTTTGAGATGCGGTTAACCCAACGGTAGTTTTCATTTACTGGATATAGTAGTGTTAAATTAAAAGTGATTGCCTGGGAAATTGTGATCTTGACTTTGCATAAATTTCAATGATATTGAATGACTCATATAATCTAAGACTACCTGTCTTTAGAAGGTAGCTTCCACGTTTTATATTATTTTACATTTGTTCCTGTCACATTATCGCAAATGGGATTAGTTGATGATGAATACTAGTAAGGGAAAACTGTTCTCATTTCTTAATGACAGTTTAATTACTGAAGGCGTGTTTGAGTAAATTTATTGACAGTATTGAATGTGTTGAAACAGAAAACATTGAGTTTTCTCTTATGATACTGAATTCATACAGCCTCTGCTCTCGAAAGGCAATAAACAATTACCATCTCGATTCAACTTTACATACAAATACATCAAATGGCGTTTTGTCGATTAACAACCGTGTATTTAAGGGTCACCTCAACATCATATATCGAAAGGAATTCGAGATAAAAGATACAACAGAGAGCGCAGCTTCTGTTTCATACCTCGATATATTACTATCAATCAGTGACGATTGTTCATTAGTAACCTCTCTCTCTGACAAACCTGACGATTTCAATTTCATTATTACCAGCCTCCCTTTTCTGAGTATCAACATACCTTCCTCTCCCGCATATGGCGTCTTCATTTCGCAACATATACGTTATACCAGGGCATGCTCTAAATACGAAAATTTCGTCTTGAGAAGAGCGAGGCTTCTTGCCACGAAACTACTCTCACAACAATGTATTGAGGAACGTTTGAAATTGTTATTGAGGAGCTCTATGGTCGATATAGGGATCTAGTGCAATTTCAGATTCCTCTTTCAAGAATGTTAACCGATATTTTGGGACCTGAACATACAAAATAACCATCTTTACTTTTTGACTACACTTGATTTAACATAAAATATATTTAAGATATTAAAGATATTAACAATGTAACACAGTTTGGTATATTAAAAAATAAATGAAATTCAGAATTACATAACCTCTCTTTACGACAAACGTGACGATTTCAATTTCATAATTACCAACTTCCCATTTTTGAGTAGCAGCACTCCTTCTTCCCACAAAACCACTCTTACAAGGATATATTGATTAACGTTTGTAATTGTCACTGAGGAAGTTTTATGGTCGATATAAGGATTTAGTGCAATTACAGAATCCTCTTTCAAGAATGTTAACCCATATTTTGGGACCTGACCATACAAAATAACCATCTTTACTTTATGACGATATATGTACCTGATTTGACATAATACGTTTATATACAGACATTTGCTTATGTGCATTTTCGACACCTTGATTTCAATTAAACAACATTTCTTGCCTTGAAAAGAAAACATTGACTTCGTGTTCTTGACAGATTCATGTGTTCATACGTGTATTTATGTATTTACCTCCTCGACTTGCAAAGTGTAGGCATGGCACGAAAACAATCCCCCACTGATTCGGGTGGATCCGTTGCTACGGTATAAATTTCTTTGCATTGCATCACACAGATACTCTGATCAATTTGTTATGGGACTCCAAGACAGAAAAATAAAGATGATTTATAGTTAAAGATTATAATGACGGAGAGTTGAATATAGCTGAATATCCTCTATAGACACTGGTTTCAAAGAGGGATAATATATGTTAATGATTTATTGGCTGATTATAATACTTTAATCTCCTAAGAAGATTCTCAAGTGAAACTTAATATTAGGAAAAACTTTTTAGAATTTAATTGTTTGAGAAATTCCATAAAGAGATTTGTTAAATATTCAATGATCACAAATAAAGTGGTCAAATATATAAAACCTATATATAAATCAATAAAACTTTTTTTCTGGTGTTAAAATAAGTTGGTTTTCAATACAGAATAAATCAGTATGCTTTAACTACATATCTCACAACCCATAAAATGCAATTACGACTCTGCCCACTAAGGCTCGGACGTTTACCAAAATAGTTAAACGTTTAAACGGAAAGCATTAACAGAAACGGTGCCGTTTAATTGGCCCGCTTCTCTATTGTGTTATTATCAAATATTACACACTGCAAACTTACACACTATTGTAGTTTTCCGAGGTTTAAGGCTTTGATCCTTTAAAACCTGCACAAGGATTAATAGTGCATCAATAGTGGACATAAAATAAATTCAGCAGTAGATATTTCATAAACTTCAAACATTAGAATTAACACATGCTTAAGTGAAGAATACTAAATAGAACAAAAGTTCACATTTATCAGAAATTTCACTTGCTCTATTAATCTGCTATGTCTGTCGGTAGCTGGTAGGGTAGGTAAATTGGGTAGTGAAGAAGTTGGTGGAGTTTGTTCATGTCCGTCCGAATCGCGAAATTTTAATAAGTAGAGAAACCTCGGGTGTCGGGTTTCGCATTTCTTGAATTTCTTATTAAAAAATATAAGCTTGTTAACTGTGTCGCACATGTACTTTAGAGATGAACGCAGCTTTGTAACAGTATCACATATACAAGCGAGGTAACTCTGGTCAGCTCGTTTAAACGTTTAACTATGTGCTAAACGTTTAATGCCTGTAACGGACACGGTACCGGATACACGTTTAAACTTCCTAGTCTTACTGCCCACTATGTACCCTTTGTAAGAAAGAGGACAGACGAAAGTATACTATCTGCTATCTGCTCGGTACCATTAACGAATACTTTGACCCATTCTACTTGAAAATAGATTTTTCGTCTAGGAAAATGGCTATTGAACCACACAAATAAGAAAATGTTGCTGGAAACATGCAGAGCTGATACTGTTATATACTAAATACTAAATCTATAAGTCAAAATGTATGGAATTAATAAATGTCTCATATAGAAAAAATGAGGCAAATATATTCCAAAGGATTTGATTGTACTTTTAGAACAATAAACATATCCCTTATATTACCAACCCCTTGACTGAATGACAATATGAGAACCTTTAGTCAATCAAAGATGTGGCAAGTGATATGTACCTCTTTTTCTATGTATTATATATATATATATATATATATATATATATATATATATATATATATATATATATATATATATATATATATATATATATATATATATATATATATATATATATATATATATAGAAGACAAAATGTTCACTTTTATACAGAAATATATATAAGTCTAAATGAATTCCAACATACTTCGAATTTGCACTATTTAATAATAATAATAATTGTATTTCACTAACGTTTTCATGTCTATTGACAATCTGCAGGTGAAGTAACAATCTTGCTAAGATAGCAATGACGTCATAGGTTAATAATGTGAGTTTAATATCACTGAGGAAGTTCTACGGTCGTTACGAGACTCTTATTACTCCATATGATATCTCGTTATCCAGACTTTTAAATGATATTCTGGACTGAGACCGATTCCGATCACTTTACACAGATTTGACACCTTCTATACTAGAAGGTTACCTACTTCGACTTCTCCATATATAGATACATATGGAATTCACACGATTTGACTCTTTCTACGAGGTATATGTGACGGGTGTTGCTAGCAAGCAGGAGATGCTCACTCTCCCCGGGCACCTGATCTCACTCCATCACAGGGGTTCACATATGCTCTTCAAGTAGACATATTTTGTTATTTTCCATTTGTTTTTCATTTTCACTGATTTTGTATGTCCTATGGTTTCATGATTTTTGGACTTGTGGTTTGGATTTATCCATCATCTTTACATAATACAATGACGTCATAGAACATGAGGGGAGAAAACATGCTCTGATTTAGTTAAATATTTATACAAAACAAATAAATTAAAATATAAACAACAATAAAACAGATTGATCAATAGTAATGATCATCATTGGTATCCATTCAATATAGGTTTAAATCTGGCAATAAAGTTATTTTCCTTTATTTCTCTAAGATTTTTGTCATTGACCCTCATCTTATAGAACGGAAAAGATCCGCCCGCGCATGTATCCAAATGCCCACTGAGCGGAATTTGTCTATAGGCGGGTTCGTTTATACGTTGTTTATGTACGCGCATTCGGTCTATTAATCTTTATATATATATATATATATATATATATATATATATATATATATATATATATATATATATATATATATATATATATATATATATATATATATATATATATATATATATATATATGTATATATATATTTCTATATATAATTGTGCGTATATGTATAAGTGTACATTAATATTCAATAAGTTGGTATAAATAAATAGGATATGCCGGTTATATATTTTAGAATTGCTTAAAACAAAAACAGACTTTTACTTGAACGTTGCACGCTGACTAACAGGGCGGTGGGGACTATATGACGGGCCTTGTCCAAACGTCTTTCAGAGGAGACATGGTCCTGAACCTCGTCCCCTCTGACTGTTAGTCGGGACTCCTACACATCTAGAGTCTTAGCTCGCTTTCAGACGGGCAGAGCACGGTTTATCATGTTGATGTCGCATATATTTTTATACCATTATGTGTTTTACGATACCTTACGTGTTTATATTTTCATGACCTCTCAATATGCGATACCTGTTGACCCTTGTTCTTTACATGGATGATTATTTATTGATTTTTAAATGTACGTAATTTGATTGTTCTGCTGTTACGGTGAGTGGGAAGGTGGGCCCGTAAACCGGTTAACCACACCATTTGTTTGGCTTTTGTCAAATTAAATGACCGTCCTAAGTCGGTATCGTAATTGCACTACAATCAAATGTTTTTGTAATGTGTTATATGTTCTAGTACATTATTTATATTCATGTATTGTATAGCTCCATGGTGACTTCTGCCACATAACTGAGCCAGTAACTCCTCTTTGTTGTTTCTACTATTATTACTTTTTTGTGTGTGTGTGCTCGTCCTTGGTGATTTCTGTCATATAGCTTTGTCAGATGTCTTTTCTTTTCTGTCTTACACATTAGTGGCATTTAGAGTGCACTGAAGAGGACAAGGGATTATCATTTCCCCGCCACATTTTACCCCTATTCCTTCCCAACCCCTGTCTCTTTTTCTCTAAAGAATATCTGTGGCACCTAAATGCAGTCTTAAAAAGTGATAAAATCGAACACAACATGATACTATGATGTTAAAAGTCAATTATTGCACAACCACTACCCACAGTTAAACATTATCTAGCAGAAAATACATTCATGAATTAATATTGAAATGAGGAAAAAATAATCAATTGATTTAAACTCTGACTTAAATATATAAAAGCACAAGAAAGCTACAAACGACACTAAAATAAAAAATATGGTCAAATGTTCGAGGCGAAATGCCCCTTCCTCAGGACAAAGCAATATAAAAGACTACATAAATAGAAATATGAAGAAAGAAAGCTATGAATGCTATATACAAAGCACTAGTCTAATTATACGGTGATATCGGGCGTCAGCTACATTTTGCGTGTTTGTAGTTCGCTGTCTAAATGTAAAATGACCGGCCTTTATCCGATATCGTGGTCACAGGGGAATAGGGCGACACCTACATGTCGCGGTTTGCCTTGACCCATTCAAGTAGGAATATGAGAGAATGCTGAGAGATGTAAGTAGAATGAGAAAGGATAAAATGAGTGAGAAAACACAGAGAAAATAAATAAATAAACAAATAAATAAATAGATTAAAAAAAAAAAAACAAAACAAAACAAAAGGAAGGGGAGTGTAAGCACAAAGTCAACAGGACAGGTGTTTCATATTTTTTGTTCATTTGGTAGACATCCATCAGTTAAGACCATTAGGTTCTATTGTCTCGAGCGGAAGTTACCGAAAGTTTTCTTTGGCAACTCTTTCTTCTGTCGTCCACATAATGTTATGGTCTATGGCCACAACCATCATATCCTCCCAACAGTGGTCAACCTTGTTAAAATGCTTACCCACAGATAAAAGCAATTTTTAGTGGTGATGGACGACCTGTGGTTATTTACCCGCATGTTGAGCGCATCCTCTGTTTCCCCGACATGTTGTTTCTTACACACTCTGCATGTGACTAAGTAAACCACATTTTTGGATTTGCAAGAGAGATTTTCCAAAATTGTATTTCCCACTTGTGCCTTTATATATATATATATATATATATATATATATATATATATATATATATATATATATATATATATATATATATATATATATAAAAGCACAAGTAGGAAAATATAACAACAACGTAACAACGTTCACTATTTAAATGTCGAATCACCTGTGGGTCCATGCAAGTCGCTAACGAATAAAAGAGGTCAAATATAAAAACACTATTGTGTATGTATATTCTATTGTATATGTACACTTACGTATAGTCTAGTGTGTATGTACACTTATGTATAGTCTATTGTGTATGTACACTTTTGGACTGTCATAAACGAAATTTACAAATTACTACTAAACTTTTAACTCAGGGTTACAGATATCACAAGCTAAGAAAACATTTGGCAAATTCTTCAGATCTTATTCAGAACTTCTATCTAAATTTGGAAATATTTCTTTTCAACAGTATGTATCCAAGGGAATTTCCCATCCTAATTTTTACGTTTTTATGTTTTACAATACCTTACGTGTTTATATTTTTATGACTTCTCAATATGCGATACCTGTTGGCCCTTTACATGGATGATTATTTATAACATTTTAAATGTACGTCCTTTGATTGTTCTGCTGTTACGGTGAATGGGAAGGTGGGCCCGTAAACCGGTTAACCACACCATTTGTTTAGCTTTTGTCAAATTAAATGACTGTCCTAAGTCGGTATCGTAATTGCACTACAATCAAATATTTTTGAAATGTGTTATATGTGCTAGTATATTATTGATATTCATGTATTTTATAGCTCCATAGTGACTTCTGCCACATAACTGAGCCAGTAACTCCTCTTTTTTCTTATATATAGTCTATTGTGTATGTGCACTTATGTATAGTCTTTTATGATGTACATTTATGTATAGTCTATTGTGCTTATATATATAATATATTAAAAACATATTTGATAATTATTATAATATTATAATATCAGTAACCTTTATATTTTGTGATCACATGTATATATATGTGGATATATTTGTATAAATGATGTATTTCTCGTAAGTGTGTATGCGTGTTTGTGTGTGCAATGTATGGATATAGGTTTAAGTTTATATTTATGTTCATGTATATTAATTCCTTAAAACTATATGAATGCAGACATATATATATATATATATATGAATTATTGAGGTCTGTTAATATAAGTGTACATAACAATAGATTATACATAATTGTTCATTCACAATAGACTCTATATACGTGTACATACACAATAGACTCTATATACGTGTACATACACAATAGACTATACATAAGTGTACATACACAATAGACTATACATAAGTGTACATACACAATAGACTATACATAATTGTACATACACAATAGAGTATACATACACAATAGAGTATATATACACAATCGACTATACATACACAATAGACTATACATACACAATAGACTATATATATATACAATAGACTATACATACACATAGACTATACATACACAATAGACTATTCGTATACAATAGACTACACGTATGAAAATGCATGTATGACAAAATATATTATCATTTATAGACAAATATATGTGTGCATGTCTGCCTTAATAATTATTTTTTGTGTCTGTATGTTGTACAAGTAGCATGGTCCAAATGCTTACATTTGTATTCATTTCTGTTATTGTCGATAAAAAAAAAGAAAGGAAGAAAGCAAGAAAGAAATTTTATTACATTTTTATTACAACTATTTCCGAAAGAAATAAAATGCCGTGAAAGAGATTTCATCATTGGATCCTCATATTTACCAGCTTTTGACAGACACGTACTTACATATGTATATATATATACCACATAGATACAGAAAAGACAGGATTAGATTACATCCTAAATTGTTAATGAAATATTTTATATGAAACCATAATCTTAATAATTAAGAATAATGCATTGCAATTCAGTAAGAAACTCTCCAAGCAAATCTTAGACTTAGTTACTGGCATGGAGACTAACATGACCCTACTTATCCTACATTTACATAAACGGACTTGGAACAAAATCTATACAAAATATGTCACAAATCCATAGTGTATATGAAGTTAAGTTTTTTTAAATGTGGATGTTGTATTTTGGTGACTGTAATATTTTGGAACCATTTAGGGATAAAGTAATAGATTTGCAGAGACTACAAAAGTTAGATCCAAACATATGATTAACAATGAAAACAAACCATTAATCATTAAATTACTTTAAAAATATGCTATCAGAAATATAAATCGCAAACCAACTGATGCAGTAAACTTTGCTTGTACTGAACTTTATGGGAATTCCGTTTTTTAAGTTCGCTATAAATGTTATTCGTTATATCGATGTGACTATAAATAATCGCAAGTGATTGAACATTAATAAAGGAAAATAGACGAAGACATTTAATGCTTTATGTACATACACCGTAGATTCTCAAATTTATATACTTGATGTTTTATCAAAGTTCAAAGTTAAGAGAAATCGTGGATGTTAGATTATTTATCATAGAGTATCCAAAGCCAATTTCCGTATCTATAACGGCAATTACCGTATCTATAACGGCAATTTTACCACTGATCGTGCGACACACGTTCCAATGTCGGGCCTGCATTGAAAGCGATCAAGACAAATCACCAAGGACATGCACACAAAACATGATAATAGTAGAATATACACGGAAAAAAATTTAATTGTGCGGCAGTTACGATACCGATTTAGGACGGTCAATTGGAGTAACAAACGTCATTTAAATGGTGTGGTTAACCGGTTTACAGGCGCCCACTTGCAAGCATGGACCCGCTCAATGGAAAGTTTTGACTACGTTTCTTGACTACGTTTCCTTAAACCATTGAAATAACACATTGTTAACATCAGTATGTGTGGAAGATCAGTGAGGTTTCCGTGAGGTAGAAACTTGATTTTTGCTATGAAGATACGATTAAATGTTTTGTGATGTAGTGCTTAGCATATTCTGTAAAAACCCGAATTGATTTGTATTATCCTTTCTGGGTATATTACCCTTTTCTACACATTGAATAACATCATTTTAGTCTATAGCTTTTTTTAGTCTTCTCCCATGATAATTAACCACAGTCTGTAGTGAGTGAAATCACAACATTTATTAAAACAACTTTAAAACCTAACTCTTTACCAAATAATTACTGAGCAAACATGTGTCAAGTACGTGTGATTAGTTACCGATTAATACCAAAATGTCGTCGGTGATCTGATTTATGAAAAATGGACAAGCAAATAATAATAATAATAATAATAATAATAATAATAATAATAATAATAATAATAATAATAATAATAATATATAAATAAATTGATAAAAACTGAAAATAAAAAATTCCTGACGATGAAATTTCGGTTCGCTGTAAACGTTATGAATACATGTACAATTGAACTACAATCTGGGGAACTTTGTAATGCTTCGCTAGAAACGTAAATTTGCTATAAAAGAGTTCGATGTACACGTATATTAATTATAAAGTTAGTATAGACTTTTTGCTGGGGATTCAAGAAACAAAATAGCAATAAACGTATATTCGCTGTATCAGTGTTCGCTAAAAGTGCACAAGACAATATTGCACTTTAAGAGTCATCGTAAATCAATGCGCCAAACAAAATTGAAAGAAATGATACACTCATTGGAATTTGCATCTATACACAATAAACGGAATCCAGAAATTTCTAGAGAAGCAATTCAATCACTTAGAATACTTAGAAATGGATGGTAAATGAGCAAAATTATAAACGATATAATTATCAAAAGCAAGAGGCAGCCGAAGAAACGGAAACAATGAATTCATGTAATAATCGTAGGTGTAACCAAATACAAAAACAAGTACCCTATGTGATATGCATGTAATAATGAAAGGAAGCACACATGATTTTTAAATGTTAACATTCCGTTCCTACTATTTAAAACGAAATATAACTTGCAGTTTTAAAAATGAAAAAAAGTCATATCATGTGACGATGTAAAAAAGAATCCATTAAGCGAAAACAATGTTTAAAGGACATGGTAGCTTAACATAAAAGTAAACAACGACGAAGTACCTAAGGGTTAACCATATCTCGTAATTCATGGAATAAAAGGGTACCCGGGTGATATATTATAAAAGCATTATACAACCGAGTTTTATTTTCAAGTACATTTTCATAACTGTAGTAATGGCAATTTTTAAAAAATATATATACTTGTGTACCAAACAGAAAACTAAGTTATCAATCATTACAATCGCGGAACAAAATTTCATCAACAAATAAATATTTCCTTTAGATAACAAATTCATTCTACATATTTCAACCGATTTGGAATTTTTCCGGGAACAAAAATGTAAATGCAGACTCTAGGAATGTAAAGATGATGGATAAATCCAAACCACAAGTCCAAAAATCATAAAACCAGAGGACATACAAAATCAGTGAAAATGAAAAACAAATGGAAAATAACAAAATATGTCTTTTTGAAGAGCATATGTGAACCCCTGTGATGGAGTGAGATCAGGTGCCCGGGGAGAGTGAGCATCTCCTGCTTGCTAGCAACACCCGTCACATATACCCAGTAGAAAGAGTCAAATCGTGTGAATTCCATATGTATTTATATATGGAGAAGTCGAAGTAGGTAACCTTCTAGTATAGAAGGTGTCAAATCTGTGTAAAATGATCGAAATCGAACAAATTAACCAATGTAATGAGAAAAGAAAATATTATAAAATACCATATGGTGGGACTCTATGGACATCACCACCTTCATAAAGAAAATTTACAGTGGAAATCTAAAGTCTTCAGGTTTTCATATATGTTTGTATTTATGTTGCTAATAACTTTAATATCTAATATAAGAAAGCTGTTTCCGTATGAGAAGTATTGGCATTGCTTAATTGAAGTTCAGGTGTATAAATATCGGTAAGATAACTTAGGGTTTTCAATCACGAAAATATCATCGCGATATCTAGAAATGTCATTCCACTTATCAATAAGTTAGAAACGTTTCGACCTTTAAATAGAAAGTCCCTTTAATAACAATGCGAAAAAAAATTTGCAGCAAGAGGAGCACATTTAGTGCCCATAGGAATCCCAATAATCTGTTAAAACTTTAACTTCATTAACTACACATAGAAAATGTTATTGCATTACATAACTCAGTACAAGTCAAATATCATCATATTGTGTGTTTGAGGATGCAACTGAAATACAGAGGAGGTATGATTTAGTTAGACAAGAACTTGGTTTTAATTCAGTTATGAGAAAGAGATGTATAGTTTCGAAAAGGCAAAAAAAAAAAAAAAAAAAAAAACCTTGATTGGTTTTCGAAATTTCTCCAACAGAATTTTCAATGATTTCACTAGAATTTTTTATTAACCAAAACTAATTGGCATAAGTTTTGTTAAAAAGTACCAAAAGGTCGACTATCTTAATTCTTTTACGGATGCATGAATGATAAGGTAGTTCAATTCTCTCTTACTTCTATTAGATGCTTATTAATCCCTCACCATTATGACTGGGTTGTCCCAGCATTTTCATATCAATATACTACAAATTTTAGTATGTAATGTACGATACAATATGTAATAACATTTGAATTCCTTTTTGAAAACGTGTTGATTTTAATATTATAACTTACCCGTACTGGTCGTCTGTGCACGAGTCGTATGAATTACGTTTACATTCGTCGAAACCACTACATGGCTGAATGCAGTCATTACTAACGGAGAGCAGTGTCAGTAAGATGATGCACAGAGAAAACATTTTCAATACTTACTTCTTACTCTGAGTTCCTTAATATAAGAAATATATCGGAAAAAACCAACCACTTTTCATAATAATGGTTTTCAAGAAGTAATATTTACCCAAAGTAACTGGTAATTGCAATTGTTGCATTCATCATTTACAAGTATGATTATAATTCTTATATTACTTTTTCGTTAATATCTTTTGTATGGTAATTAAATGGGGTATCGGACATCGTATCGTAACACGTGCTTAACAATTACCTGACGTCCATTCATTAACTCTCAAACAGATATTATTAATAGTACAAACACCCCATATTGATCTTCGTCCTAGTCCTCGAAAGAGACGATGGAAGACATCTGACTAAGCTGTAGGACACAAATCATCAAGGACATGCAGATAAAACATGATAAGAGTCAAATAAACACAGTAAACGCTATTACAATCAAAGGACCTTCATTTAAAAATGTATAGATAATCATTCAAATTGAGAACAAGGTTCAAGAGGTTTCTCTACACGAGGTCATAAACTTTTTCACACGAAACGTTTTATTGAATCATATGCTAGTATCAAAAGTATATTAGGCAGCGTCAACATAAATAAACAGTGCTCTGCCCGTCTGTAAGTGAGCTGCGATCCTTGATATGGAACAGGCTGGACTACCAGTCAGAGAGGACGTGGCTCAGGACTTTGTCTCCTCTGAAAAAGTTTGGGCAAGGCCCGTCATAGAGTCAACAAACCCTGTTAGCCAGCGTATAACGCTCAATTAAAGGTCTGTAGAGAGGTCCAATACAAGACCTATGAGCTTTGCAATAATAGCAGAGTCATACTGTCGACGAAGGCGAAGTTATTTTAGATATTCTTCCCCTCTGACTGTTAGTCGGAACTCTCATTGATCAAGGATCTGAGCTCAATTACAGACGGGCAGAGCACGGTTTCCTTATGTTGATGTCGCCTTACATATTTTTGATAGCAACATATTCTATAAAGGTTTCATATGTAATAAAATTTTATGATCTCTCTTCTTGAGAAACCTGTTTATCCTTGTTCACTATATGGAATATTATTTATCAATTTGAAATAAATATAGAACATAAATATCTTTTGATTGTGTGTGTGCCCGTTTATTGTGCTATTTTTGTAATGTCGTTTCTCCGTGTATATTTTACTATTATCATGTTTTGTGTGCATGTCCTTTGTGATTTTTGTCATACAATTTTGTCAGATGCCTTCATTTTTCTCTTCGAAATGCGGACTGGTACTGACCTTTGTTAGTATAAAGAAATAGAACCCTTTTTTCGTTTATTTGTATTTGGTTTGTTTTGGGGTTAATTTTATTTTTAATTTGTTGTTGTTTTTTTTTTTTTTTTTTTTTTTGGGCGGGGTCTTTTTTTATTTTGGTTTTCTTTTTTATTTGTTCATTTATTTATTTTTTAATTAAATATCTATTATTTTTATTTTTAATACTATATAATTTATTTGATATTCTACTGTCATCCCTATTATTTAATAGTATGTATATATGTGTTTATACCTCATAAATCATGATTATAGTCTATATAAAAATGGAAGAAGAGAGAGAGGGGGAAAAAAAAAGAAGAAAAAAAATAGTACGATACCCACTTAGGATGGTCAATTTAAGAGAAGACAGTGCCAGACTGCATGACACAAATTACCAAGGACATGCACATAAAATATGATAATTATAAAAAGTAAGAACTGTTTTATTTAATTTGTGTGAATACCAGTTTACGCGGGTCCATTTTCCCCACTCACCGCAAAAGCAGCACAATAAAAGGACACACATTTACCGGGTGCATTTTAAAAATAATCATTCAAATAAAACACAAGAATCAACAGGTTGATGAGAGGAAGAAGGAACTAGTATCAAAATTTGTTAAGCAACATGAATGTGGCAATCATGCTTTGCCCGTCTGTAAGTCAGCTCAGATCCTTTATCTTAAGGGGGGCAAAACTAAAAAGCAAACGGTACGCAAAAGGTACGAGGCTCAGCACCTTGTCTCTAAAAAGGTATGGACAAGGCCCCTCATAAAGTATGCCTTGTTAGCGTGCAACTGAAAGTTTTTAATATCTATAACCCAGAGTCAGAAGTTTCTTGGTGACTTGGAATTTTTTTATGTGCAGATCCAATATGTTAATGTAAACTCTAGCAAATCGAACAGATTGACTTATATAAATATATAATATGATGTGACTCTAGGGATATCACCATATAAATAAGGGAAATTTGCAATGGGAAGTCCAAAGTCGTCACATTTATTATATATGTCTGTATTGATGTTGGTAATAATTCTAATATTAAAGTCAAAGAAATAGTTTCCGCATTAGAAGGATCTGCTTTCTGTAGTTTAAATCCGGACTGGGAGATATCAGTAATATATTTTTCAATCTCAGGGTTATTAATTACGAAAATATCATTGAGATATCTTGAGGTGATTTAGGCTCTCTGTTGAAACACCAGCGTATGAGAGACAACTGGTTTTAATTAAGTTATAAAGAAGGGAAGTATATAATGCCAGAAATGAAGCATAGAACTTTGATTAACTTCAAACTTGCTCAAACGGAGTTTTTCAATGATTTCACTAGAAATTTTTCAGTTGATCAAAACTAATTCTCGTTATTATTGTTAAATAATAATAGTACCACAATGGTGAAAAGGTAGATCAATGAGTAACGATTTTATCTTATTTCTATTGGATGCTTACTAATCCCTCATCCTTGTGAGGGAGTTGGGTATGTACAGGGTGTTTCTAAAACATGGTAATATTTGAAACTATTGTCATTTTTTTTTTATTTTGCATATATTATAATAAGTTGCATATATATAAAAATATGAATTTTCAAGATTTTAATGATAACAACTTGTACATATGAAGTTTTTTCCCCATTTTCATATCAATACATTATAAATTTTTCTAGTATGTAATGAACGATGCAATAGGTAATAATTTTTAAAATTCTTTATTAGCTTTATAAAAGATTTGATTTTAATATCATGTCTTCCTCGTAATGGTTGTATTTACACAAATCGTACGAATTACGTATAGATTCGTCGAAAGCACTACATGTTGATTGCAGTCATTACTAATAAATAGCAGTATCAGTAAGATGATACACAGAGAAAACATTTTCAACACTTACACCTCACTCTGAGTTCCTGTATATAAGAAATATATAGAAAGAACAAAAACATATTTCGTAATAATGGTTTTTAAGAGGTAATACTCGCTCAAACAAAATGGTAATTGCAATTTTTGCATTCACCATTTCCAAGTACGATTATAGTTCTTATATTACTTTTCGTCAATACTTTTTGTATGATAATTAACTGAGTTATTAGACATCGTACCATAACACGTGATCATAATTACTTGATGTCCGTTCAGTAACTCCTAAATAGATATTGTTAACTACACATCAAGATTGTAAAAGCACCCCATATTTATGTTTGTACTAGTCCTCGATCAACATCTTTGAAAGAGTCGACGGAATAATTTGACTAAGTCTCATGACACAAATCATCAAGGACATGCACATAAAACATGATAATAGTCAAATAAACACAGACAACACTATAACAAAAATATGCGATTGTACTGCAGTTGCGAGTTAGGATGGTAAATTAAATGTAAAATACGAAAATAACTGGTGTCACATGACTATGGCACTAACAACAATGTACCACAGTGGACATTCACGGACCCCTGAAATTCAGAGGTGAGACCAGGTGCTCGGGAGGAGTGAGCGTCTCCTGTTTGGCTAGCCACACCCGCCGTGAATGCCCTGACATACAGACGAGACAATATAATTCAGCATTGTATATATATATATATATACATGAATGTGAATAAACACTGTGTAAAAAGTGTCACAAATGTAAAATTAAAGTAACAAATGTCACTCATTTGGTGTGGTTAACCGGTTTGCTGGTGCCCATCTTCCCACTCACCGCAAAAGCAGCACAATCAAAGAACAAACATTTAAAAATGTATAGATAATCATCCATATAGATAACAAGGTTCAAATGGTTTCTCTACACTAGGTTATTAACTTCTTTACGAAACGTTACATTGAATAATATTCTAGTATCAAAAGTATGTTAGGCGATTTCAACGTAAGTCAGCAGTGTTCTGCCTGTCTTTAAGCGAGTTCAGATCCGTAATCTATAAAAGTCCGGACTAACAGTCAGAGGGGACGAGGATCAGGACCTTGTCTTCTCTGAAAAGGTTTGGACAAGGCCTGCCAGAGAGTCCTCATACCTTGTTAGTCAGCGTGCAACGCTCAAGCAAATTTCTGCATTAGGTTGTAGAGGGAACCAATACAGGAACTATGGTCTTAGCGATGATTTCGGATTCATACTGTCGATGTCGAAGGCGTTTAATAATTTTAGAACCCGCCGATATGAAATTATCGGAACCTTTGACCCTTCTTAGATTGTACACTAGATCACTAGAAATTCAGATGGAAAATTCCTCTGGATACGTTAATATATTGTTAAAAAAAGTCACATTTCCGAATTTTGATAATATGTCTGAATAAGATCTATAAAATTTACTAAACGTTTTTCGAAGTTTATGATATATATAAACTTGAGTAAGAAGGATAAACGTAATCTGAGATTTTTTTTTTTGTGACAATCCAACATGTTAGTGCAGGCTCTAGCGAACCGAACCAATTGACTAATATAAATACCATATGATGGGAGTCTGGGGACATCACCATCTAGATAAGGACAATTTACGACAGGAAAGCCAATGTCGTCACGTTTTTCATATATATTCGTTAGAATATTGTTGTTTATAATTTTGATATTTAAGTCCAAAAAGGGTGTTTCCTGGTCGGGACTATTAGCTTTGTTTAATTGAAGTTTAGATGGATAAATGTCAGTAATATAGTTTTCAAACTCAGAGTTATCAATAACTAAAATATCATCAAGATGTCTAGAGATGGTATTAATAAGGTCTAACCGTTTAGGTTTGAATAGAATGCATGAAGTCTCTCTCATAACAGAATAAAAATAAATCTGTTATATGGGAGCGCAGTTAGAACCTTTAGGAATCCCAATAATCTGTTAATATGTCTTGCTATTAAATTGTAAATAAATATTACCCATAAAAATGTGATGGCATTAAACAACTCAGTACAAGTCAAATATTTATAAGTATCATTGTGTTTGTTAGAGAAAAATCCAGATGTAATTGAAGTACAGAGGTATGATTTAGACTCTGTTGAAACACCAGCGTATGAGAGACAACATTTTGATTTTGATTAAGAGATAAGGTAGAGAGGTATATAGTGTTGAAAAATCAAGAGTAGAAACTTTATTTGCCTCCAAATGTCTCACGGGATTTCTCAATGACTTTATTAGAATTTTTGATAGACCAAACGTAATTGACGTTACTATTGCTAAAAACAGCATTACAATACTGGATAACATAACTTTAACTGCACTAAAAGCGGAGGTAATATATTTAGAAAGCACAGTTGTGGAGCAATGACTAGAATTAGATATAAAACGTGATTTTTGTGGATATTTGTGTAATTTGAGAAGCCAACACATTGTTGGAAGATCATTTTTATCAATGCTTAAATTGAAGTCACACATAGCTTTACGATGGTCAGATAGGATCTTGTCTTTAAACAATGGGGTTTCGACATACGTAGAAGTAGAGTTGAATTTCAGTTTTAAGAACTTTTATATAGTATATTTTTAAAACAATTATTATTATTAGCTGCTTTGTCATTCAAGGCATATATTTATACAATGTATACACCTTTTTTACACCATCCTTACACCGGGGTATGCTCTAAATATGAAATTTCGTCCTGAAAGCGAGGCTTCTTGCCACGAAACTACCTTCACAAGGATATATTGTGGAAGGTTTGAAATTGTCACTGAGGACGTTTTATGGTCAATATAGGGATCTAGTGCAATAACCGATATTTTGGGACCTGACCATACAAAATATCCATCTTAACTTTTTGTTTATATTTGATTTGACATAATACGTATATATATTCGTGAAAGTTCTTGTGACGGGTCTTGCATGCAACCAGGGGGCGCTTACTCCTCCTGGGCACCTGGTCTCACCTCGATTTTATTGGGGCTCGCATTTGTCTGAATATGACACTATACACAATATTGTCCGTTTATTCCATGGAATATGAGATATGGTTTACCCTTCGGTACTTCTTCGTTTTTTACTTACAATAACCATGAAGTGCTTCTTGAACAATATTCCGGCATTTGGTAAAATCTATCGTGGAAGGTAATCTGTACTCTGGCCTTTTATTAAAACGTGAACCTAGATATTTGTCCGAATTAAGATCACCTGTAATAATATGGCCCACAGGCTGATAAATGAATTTACGAAAATCAGATGTTAAAAAACGACTTTTGGAAACCGAGCTCTACTGGATTAAACAACTCCAAACCCCATATCCTCTCGGTCTCAACGACCAAATATATCGACAAGGTAATATTTCTTCTCGTCAGAATAAGATCAATATTTTTACATTAAGACATAAAACTATTAGAAAACGTAGGTCACATGGTCGTCGCCGTAATCGTAACATCAGAAAACGTAATCGTTTAAATAGGTCATTAAACGATCTTCTATTTATCGCAAAAAATAATGGCCGTCATGAACTGTTGCATGCACTATCCTCTATTCCAGTAAATAAATTGAAATCTATCCTGGACGAAGCTGATCTTCGAAGTTTACGCAATTCTGATTGATATAAACTCAATTTGATTATCTTATTTTCATATAATAAACTCTTTCCTCGTATTCCGTCTCTTCCACCCAGCAGCAATTTCTCAAAATTAAATTTATTAATAAAGGCTTCGATCTACTTAACATTTCTAATATTTTCCGTGATCACAGAGTCACATCTAAAATCCCCCAATATTTTGAGAATTTAGAACCTCCACTTATTTGTTACCAGTACAAAAAGCCTATAAGAAATCTAATTCTAAATTATAATAAAGTTACATCTAACCCTGATGTTTCAGACTCTATTCCTTCGTCGTGTTCTTGTGATAAATCTAAATATGTTTATAAACCGGCAGGTCATGTTATTACTGGTGACCTAAACTGTATTTCGGACAAGAAATTGCGCACCCTTTTTGGAAAAGGACCTAAATATAGGTTACCGTCCAGGATAGATTTCAATAAATGCCGTGACGTTATAGAAGATGCTTTAACTACATATTGTAAACGTTGGTGTAAAAAAGAACAGGTAAAGGTTCATGCTCTTAATGATTGGAAATACGAGATTTTAAGAATTGTCGATATCCGTATTAAGAACTTTACGGAAAATCCGCATTTATTTCAACAGCCTAATACATTGACGGCAAATTCTATTAAAAAGAAGATAGCTGACTTACATGCTAAATATGTCTTTGTTCCTGCTGATAAAGCAGGTAATAACATATTAGTTGTTTGAAAACTATATTATATTGAAGTACTTAAAAACGAATTAAACTCCACTCATACATATGTGGAAAGCCCTACCTCAAAAGACAGCACCTTGCACGATCACCTCATGACCATGTCCGACTTCAAAATTAAAACTGATAAATCTGATCTACCAACCATATATTGGCTCCCAAAACTACATAAAAGTCCATATAAATCACGTTTCATATCTAATTCTAGCCACTGCTCTACTACGGTACTATCGAAGCATATTACGTCTGCTCTAACTGCTATAAAAGATCATATTATCAAATATTGTGATGTCGCATTTCATAATAGTAACATCAATTACTTTTGGTCGATTAAAAATTCTCATGAAGTTATAGACAAACTTCTTTCGCTAAATTTCAAAGCGACTCAAATTTCTACATTTGATTTTTCTACACTTTATACATCTCTGCCTCATGATTTGATTAAAAGCAAGTTGCTGTCTCTTATACAATGGTGTTTTCACAGAGAATGTAAAACGTACATATGTACTTCCAATAACTCCGGATTCTTTTCCAACAAACAATATACTTCATATAAATACTGGACTTGCAAGGAATTATGTAAAGCACTAGATTTTCTCATGAATAATATTTTTGTGCAATTTGATGGCAAGATATATCAACAAATAGTTGGGATTCCTATGGGTACTAACTGCGCGCCTCTGATAGCAGATTTATTTCTTTATTGTTATGAGAGGGATTTTATGGTTTCTCTTCAAAAATCAAAACGTTTTGACCTCATTGACAAATTCAATAATACTTGTAGATATCTGGATGATATTTTGGTTATCGACAACCCTGAATTCGAACAATTTATATCAGAAATTTATCCACCAGAGCTCAAATTGAATAAAGCTAATACTTGAGATAAATCTACACCTTTCTTAGATTTAAACATCAAAATTATCAACCACCTAATATATACTAATATTTATGATAAACGTGAGGATTTTGGATTTCCTATTGTAAATTTCCCTTACTTGGATGGCGATGTCCCTCGACTCCCATCATATGGTATCTATATATCTCAATTAGTTCGATTTGTCAGAGGCTGCACCGATGTTTTGGACTTTCATAAACGAAATTTACAAATTACTACTAAACTTTTAACTCAGGGTTACAGATATCACAAGCTAAGAAAAACATTCGGCAAATTCTTCAGATCTTATTCAGAACTTCTATCTAAATTTGGAAATATTTCCTTTCAACAGTATGTATCCAATGGAATTTCCCATCCTTATTTTTACGGTGATCTCGTATATAAACTAAGGAAAGTAAAATGCTCCGATAACGTTATTTTATCATGTAATAAAATAATCAAACGTCTTATAAATAGACAATATGATATTGAGATCATAAAAAAGACTATAGGTCTTGTATTTGGCCCCTCTACAGCCTTATGCAGACTTTTACTTGAACGTTGCACGCTGACTAACAGGGCGGTGGGGACTATATGACGGGCCTTGTCCAAACCTCTTTCAGAGGAGACATGGTCCTGAACCTCGTCCCCTCTGACTGTTAGTCGGGACTCCTACAGATCTAGGGTCTTAGCTCGCTTTCAGACTGGCAGAGTACGGTTTATCATGTTGATGTCGCATATATTTTTATACCATTATGTATTTTACAATACCTTACGTGTTTATATTTTTATGACCTCTCAATATGCGATACCTGTTGATCCTTGTTCTTTACATGGAGGATTATTTATAAATTTTTAAATGTAAGTCCTTTGATTGTTCTGCTGTTACGGTGAGTGGGAAGGTGGGCCCGTAAACCGGTTAACCACACCATTTGTTTGGCTTTTGTCAAATTAAATGACCGTCCTAAGTCGGTATCGTAATTGCACTACAATCAAATATTTTTGTAATGTGATATATGTTCTAGTATATTATTTATATTCATGTACTGTATAGCTCTATGGTGACTTCTGCCACATAACTGAGCCAGTAACTCCTCTTTTTTCTTTTAGAATTATAGCATGAACAGGAAGATGGAATAGAGTCAAGAGAATTAAGATTAGATGTGACTGCATTGTAATTAGATATAAGGTTACCAATGGATTTTTGTACTGATAGCAAATCAGGGGTGGTTCAAGATTCTAGAAATACTGAGGAATTTTATATTTGACTTTATGATCACGAAAAATATCAGAATTATTAAGCAGATCTAAACTTTGATTTACAAATTTAATTTTCATACATTGCGATTTAGGAGGAAGCGATGGTATATGTGGGTAGAGTTTGTTATATGAAATGCTATAATCATTTTATGTGTAAATGAATTTGTGTAACGTAAACTTCTTGAATCAGCCTCATCTAGGATAGGTTTAAGACCGTTTTTCCAGCTATCCGAAATAGATTGTCTAATGACCTATTGAATCTACCATATCTTCTATGGTTGCCATTACGGCGATGACCGTGCGACTTGTGTTTCCTTTTAACGTCTAGTCTTAGTGAAAATATATTGATATTGTTGTGGTAAAAGGAAAAGTTATCTTGCTGAAAAATTTGATCATTCAGACCAAGTGGATATGGCGTTTGTAGATGTTTAATCCAATGATATTAACAACTAGACGTCGTTATTTTTTTCATTTCAGATTTAGATTTTCCAGGTAGTTTTGTAATGCTTTTAATAGGAGTAAAGTAATGATAATGTTATCAATAATGTGATTATATTTAATGAAGTGATTGTAAAGAAAGTTCTTGTGTTTACATTTAGAATTATGTCTGATTTTATATGAATCATTACTGAAACGGTTTTTCAGTGTTACGGAAGTTTCATTCAATATTTGTCTGCTTCAGAGGTAATGGATAATTACAAGTCAGTTCTCAGTTCATTCGGTATTACTACAAATGAATTTGATCTCGAGTTACCATACCTTTTTGGATTCCAAAGATGCATAAAACTCCATATAAGCATCGATTCATAGCTGGATCCTCCAAATGTTCCTCCAAGCCTCTTTCCATGTTACTCACCAAAATTCAAACAGACATCAAACATGGTCTTCAGAAATACTGCTCTACTGCTTACTCGAGAAGCGGAATTAATCAGATGTGGATCCGAAAGAATTCTAAGGAACATCTTGAGCACTTAAAATATAGTATTTTCAATAATGTTCTAAGCATCAAATCTTTTGACGTTCCGACTCTTTATACAACGATTCCTCGCCAAAAACGTAAGAATACAATAACAATAATAATCCAATACGCTTTCTTTAACAAAAAAGGAATCCGCAGATATACGTATCTCGTTTTAGGCCACAATGACATATTTTGTAAAGGAACAGTCTGATTCCAGCAGCGGGTATACAGAAAAAAGAGATCATCCAAATGTTCGAATTTTTTATAGATAATATTTTTGAAGTATTTGGTGGGAAAGTGTTCCAACAGATGGCTCCCATTCCGATGGGTACTAATTGCGCGCCTATTCTGGCCAACATATTTTTGTACTCTTACGAAGCAACCCTGTATTCTAAAGATGACCTCAACATCATATATCCAAAGGAACTCGAGATAAAAGATACAAATGAGAGTGCATCTTTTGCTTCATACTTCGATATATTCCTATCAATTTGTGACGATGGTTCATTCAGTGGCATCGCGCTCGCCTCTTGATCGGGAGGCCGGGATCGAGTCCCGATCTGGTCATGCCGGTGTCCTGTCTTTCGGATGAGACAGTAACAACCGAGACCCCGTGTCTTGGTATGCACGGCACGTTAAAGATCCCTCACTGCTTCGTGTGGGTCCGTTGCAAAGGTCAACATTTGTATGCCCCGCATCAGGCAGATGCCGTCACCATATACGTGAAATATTCGTGGTGTGACGTTAAACAAAAGTCAATCAATCAATTAATCATTAATAACCTCTCTTCATGACAAACGTGACGATTTCAATTCATTATTACCAACTTCACTTTTCTCAGTAGGAACATACGTTCCTCTCCGGCATATGGCGTCTTCATTTCACAACTTATACGCTATGCTAGGGCATGCGCTAAATACGAAAATTTCGTCCTGAGAGTGAGGATTCTTGATACGACATTACTCTCACATGGATATATTGAGAAACGTTTGGATTTGTCATTGAGGAAGTTCTATGATCGATATAGGCTCTAGTACAATTTCAGACTCCTCTTTCGAGAATGTTAACCGATATTGCGGGACCTGACCATGCAATATAAACATCTGAATTTTTTTTTTTACTGTACTTGATTTAAGAAAATACGTACATATATAGGCATTTGTTCACGTGTTCATACGTGTATATTTATGTACTTACCTCCTCGACTTGAAAAGGTGTTGCAGGACTTTTGCGACGGACGTTGCATGCAATCAGGGGGTGCTTATTCCTCCCGGGCACCTGGTCTCACCTCGATTTTATTGGGGTTCGCATTTGTCTGAATACGACACAATATTGTCATTTTATTCCATGGACTATGAGATATGGTTTAACTTTCGGTACTTCTTCATTTTTTACTACATAATGAGCCCCACGTTCCCTTGCTACTCAAGCTATAACGTATATGAAATTGGAGGTATATCTGTTGATGACTTTGTTTATTTTAATATTGTAAGTGTTACCATTAACAGTGGATTTAAGTAATGTTAAGTCTAATGTAACAACTGTTTGAAATACATTTTACGTACATAATTTATTTATTTATTTAAGTGCTACAGGTATGCATGTATACTCATATATCAAATATCATGTTTAAATTGTTTAACGTTACATGCAGCCATTGCACTCCGAGATTTATTGATATTGAATTGAAGTTGTGTAAAGGATGACATTTTACCTCCTTTATTTATGTGTGTGAGCGTGTCTGTATCCTATAAGTAAGTTACGAAAGAGATGACTGTCGCGTGTCTGTAAAGGGTGGCACAGTGACTGTGCACACTACTCTCACAGCAAAATTTCATTAAGAGTAAGGCCAATATTACTTGTTATATAGGACAACTTTTGTGTGGTGCGCTGCACATATACCTTGACCTATGCAACAAACTCATCGAATAAGTAATTCAGTTTTACCTTCTGACGTCCCCGTGTAATGGAACCTCTGTCTTCATTCGATGAACAGAATACTTACGAATTAAATATGGGGTAAACTCTTAAAGCTCTAGGTCCTTCGCGACACACCTAGCATGTGAATAGCATGTATTTTTATTTATATTTTGATAATATATAATAGGAGAACCGTCCTGAAAAGGCACCTTTCATCCATTCATCCATTTCCATTGTTTTCCTCGCCTCAGTAAAATAATATATAGCGTAATAATATATATGTAAGTATATATGTCGATGTGTATGTGCTTACACTTATCAGTATGAATGCATTTATGTTTGTGTATATATATTTATGCTGGGTGTTCATGTTTGTACGTGTATATTTGTGTGGTGATGTGTAGGTACATGGACATGTATGTGTATATGGGTGCATGTGGGTGTATAAGTGTATGCATTTATGTATATATATATATATATATATATATATATATATATATATATATATATATATATATATATATATATATATATATATATATATATATATATATATATATATATATATATATACCAGTTTACATAGATGGGTGTTTGTGTGAATTTGCCGATTTATCTATATGTATGTGTATGTGAATGTCTAAGTATAACTGATGAATATATATTGTTATCGATATATCCTGACCCGGGATATAATCGACATTGGAAATGGGTTTATAAAGTAAATAAATAAATAAATAAATAAATAAATAATAATATATAGCGTAAACATTTGATACGCACGGAACGTCAATGCCATCATCACTCACTTTTTACGTTCGACACTTGTGTATTTTAAGTTACACCAAAACTGAACTGAACGACGAATACAAATTTTGTTTCCAGAAATGTCCATTCTTTTTTATTACATTGTTGAGAAAAGTGGCCTTTATTGGGCCAAATACACTACATAATGACCCTACCCCTTTAAATACTTTGCTGACTAGCAGTATGAAGAATTGTATTGCCTGAAGAGATATACTACTTTCGTCCTCAACTTGCAGATATGTAAATGTAGCATTTATATCCAATATATTTTCCTTCTTGCATGTTTTTAATGTTTTCCTCCTTTTAAGTATCGCAAGATCATATAGTCGATGTTGCAAGGGGTTACATTGATATTATTTCTGTTTTTGAACCCGATGAGATGCAATTTTCAGAAAATTTAAATCATAATAGAAATGATACTGGTAGATTCCGCTGGACACACTGAATTAAATTTCCGGAATTCAGATAAAAGTCTTTAAAAATTTTCAACTGTCTTCCCACGTTTATAGTAACTGTAACCTTGGTAACCTTGAGTGAAGAGGCCGAAAGTAATTTGTAGGTTTTTGTATGGAAATCGAAAATGTTAATAAATCTTTCAATAAATCAAACCAATTCTCAAATACATATTATGAAAGTCTTGGAACTTGTTCATCTTCTCAGAGAAAATTTACTGTTGGACATTCATTCCGTCATGTTGATATAAAGTTCTACGATATGATGCGGTAATCGATAAGTAACATCCAGTGCACCACACAAACCAGAGATATAGACTACCACGGACCCCTGGCAGAACTGAGGTGGGATTAGGTGCTATGGAGAAGCAATCATAGACTGTTGTTGTATATTGCTGTCAATGTTGTATATGTCTACGAAAGCTGTTTCCATATTACATACAATGATTTAACTTAAGTTCAGGGGAAAACATGTCGCTAACGTATCTTTCAAATTCAAGATTGGTACAGTTGAGCTATGTAAACCTCGAGACTAAAATGTAAGCCCCGGTAATATGATAGGGTGTCCAGCAGACGTTTATATGAATGTCTGGCTGATCCATAAACAATACACCCATAGTCCAACGTCGATCATTGCAACAATTTGTAAATCTGGAGCAGGGTTGTACTTTCAGCACCGAACTCTGTACTAGACTGAAGTTTTAAAACATCAAGCATTTACAATTAGGAAATTTTATGTGTCGTGAAAATGATAATCGCTTTTCAAATATAAGCCTAATACTTTTTTCTTCTTTCACAACTTTAATCTGAATGTCATCCATTTAACGTACTTGATCACCATTCACACGATTTATCAGATTCATCAAATTTTGGAACCACTAGGATTCCGTTTTTCTACGACACTGTTCACATCCCATGGCAGAAAATATGACTCGTTTTGCCTGTAACCAGGAAAAGTTTCATTGAGAATCTTAAGCACTAAGCTTCTAGAATCCTCAATTCATTGCCACGTACGGCACGTGAGAGGATAACGATGACCGACGTAATTTATCACTCCAAAATCCTCATGGGAGCCAACAGAACAGCTTTAGGAAATAATAAGAATGAACTTATTTCCATAAATGTCTTATTACACGGTTGAAATTACAATGATTTATTTGAATGATAACAAGTCGAACATCAAGTTTACAAATATAGTCCCAAAGCTGTATGGTTACAGATACACAAAACAACGAAGAGTTAAATAAAAACCATAACAAGTGTGTCTGATAGTACTTAATACACTAGTGATTCTAAACCATAACAAGTGTGTCTGATAGTACTTAATACACTAGTGATTCTACACCATAACAAGTGTGTCTGATAGTACTTAATACACTAGTGATTCTAAACCATAACAAGTGTGTCTGATAGTACTTAATACACTAGTGATTCTAAACCATAACAAGTGTGTCTGATAGTACTTAATACACTAGTGATTCTAAACCATAACAAGTGTGTCTGATAGTACTTAATACACTAGTGATTCTAAACCATAACAAGTGTGTCTGATAGTACTTAATACACTAGTGATTCTAAACCATAACAAGTGTGTCTGATAGTACTTAATACACTAGTGATTCTAAACCATAACAAGTGTGTCTGATAGTACTTAATACACTAGTGATTCTAAACCATAACAAGTGTGTCTGATAGTACTTAATACACTAGTGATTCTACACCATAACAAGTGTGTCTGATAGTACTTAATACACTAGTGATTCTACACCATAACAAGTGTGTCTGATAGTACTTAATACACTAGTGATTCTAAACCATAACAAGTGTGTCTGATAGTACTTAATACACTAGTGATTCTACACCATAACAAGTGTGTCTGATAGTACTTAATACACTAGTGATTCTACACCATAACAAGTGTGTCTGATAGTACTTAATACACTAGTGATTCTAAACCATAACAAGTGTGTCTGATAGTACTTAATACACTAGTGATTCTAAACCATAACAAGTGTGTCTGATAGTACTTAATACACTAGTGATTCTACACCATAACAAGTGTGTCTGATAGTACTTAATACACTAGTGATTCTACACCATAACAAGTGTGTCTGATAGTACTTAATACACTAGTGATTCTAAACCATAACAAGTGTGTCTGATAGTACTTAATACACTAGTGATTCTAAACCATAACAAGTGTGTCTGATAGTACTTAATACACTAGTGATTCTAAACCATAACAAGTGTGTCTGATAGTACTTAATACATTAGTGATTCTAAACCATAACAAGTGTGTCTGATAGTACTTAATACATTAGTGATTCTAAACCATAACAAGTGTGTCTGATAGTACTTAATACACTAGTGATTCTAAACCATAACAAGTGTGTCTGATAGTACTTAATACACTAGTGATTCTAAACCATAACAAGTGTGTCTGATAGTACTTAATACACTAGTGATTCTAAACCATAACAAGTGTGTCTGATAGTACTTAATACACTAGTGATTCTACACCATAACAAGTGTGTCTGATAGTACTTAATACACTAGTGATTCTAAACCATAACAAGTGTGTCTGATAGTACTTAATACACTAGTGATTCTACACCATAACAAGTGTGTCTGATAGTACTTAATACACTAGTGATTCTAAACCATAACAAGTGTGTCTGATAGTACTTAATACACTAGTGATTCTACACCATAACAAGTGTGTCTGATAGTACTTAATACACTAGTGATTCTAAACCATAACAAGTGTGTCTGATAGTACTTAATACACTAGTGATTCTACACCATAACAAGTGTGTCTGATAGTACTTAATACACTAGTGATTCTACACCATAACAAGTGTGTCTGATAGTACTTAATACACTAGTGATTCTAAACCATAACAAGTGTGTCTGATAGTACTTAATAACTAGTGATTCTAAACCATAACAAGTGTGTCTGATAGTACTTAATACACTAGTGATTCTACACCATAACAAGTGTGTCTGATAGTACTTAATACACTAGTGATTCTAAACCATAACAAGTGTGTCTGATAGTACTTAATACACTAGTGATTCTAAACCATAACAAGTGTGTCTGATAGTACTTAATACACTAGTGATTCTAAACCATAACAAGTGTGTCTGATAGTACTTAATACACTAGTGATTCTAAACTGTATACTCCAGCTCCTAAATCATTAAACAATGTCCACATCACATCGACTGAATCTGACAACTTCTGTACAAGGTTATAAGTATTATAAACCCATTTTACAAATTGCCATCATCCTAATCAGTATATGGTTATAACAATTAACATATAATTAATTCAACTGAAACAGATATAATTGTTTCATTTGATAAGCATCTATATACGAACACATTCATCCTTCCATCCATTCATGCATCCATTACATTACTTTACATTGCATTACATCTATACAGATAATCATGTGATAATATACATAAATGTATCCATATATAATAGTATATCATAATTTTGTTATAAACCTGTTTAATATCTGTAAATACCATGTTCTGTTTAACTAAATAATTGGATGCTAGAATGAAAACTTACGTACAGGTATTTTCAAAATATGAAATCATGCTCCAAAAGACCAGTAGGTACCAAAGATTAATGTGAAAAGGTTTTCTAGATTGTTTTACGATAAAAAAAAACCTCAAAAACCCAAGGAACAAGAATAATAAACGTTCTGTTAAATAACACTATATGGTATCAGATATCATCAGATATCACCATTAGCACAATGCTAAGGTCTGTCGTAGATCAAAACGTTACATTTTTATCGTATCAAATCAGTATGATGTATGGTTGTCGTTATATAGTTATGGCATTCAAGACAATGTACCATTTCATGCAAGTTAACGGTGGTTGCAGTATGTCAGTCTTTAATTATGCTATAATAGATAAGACATTCCGTCATAATAAGAATATGTGATGTCATATGTAGAGGTAAAACAGAGCAACAATTGAGATTCCAAAGTTTCTACAGGGAAGTAGAATATATGTGCTTTGATCTGCTGAATTATGTACTTTTTCAACCGTAATACAGTCAATTTTGAATTCTTTACCAGTCAGTAGCAATTTATATTCTACATTTATCTTATCACACATCTGTTTGGGAAACTGGTTACCATGGTTCAGTTGATGTGGGACGTCCACATGGTAACCTTTCGGAAAACGCGATTTGTTTATATCTACCAAAGAGAATAAGTCATAACTTAGTTTTACCTTCGAACAATTTTTACATGGTGTAGACGATTGATTAGATATTGTCCATATCTTCACATATATGTCGTCCTTCTGATCATAAATTAAAGTCACTTAGCCATTTTCGTAATTGTAATATACCCTCCAATTCTATCAGTAATTGACCAAATGACATGTCTACTATCATTTCCAACTCTGATCCAGTGCCTTGCTCTTCATAATAAAGTCTTATCTCCATATAAATTCTGTCTGAAATATGCTTAGCAATTGATGATAAATAAAGATATACAGAATCAGTTACCCAATAGATGTATTTTGCATCCAGTATAATATCGCTTTTCATCAAAATATGTCTTTTGAAGCCAGAATTATGAGAAGTAAACATTCCTTTAATTCCTTTATTGTCGGTCTGTAAAACAAAATTAATACACATAAAAAATTGAGAAATACCAGAACATATATTCGACGTACCAACTGTAGAAATCCAAAGTGTATATATTTGAAGTGAACACTAATTACTAAATTATTCTAAATGAAAAAGTCAAAAATCCAATCTAGGGACGGGCCTTTGCACGAAGGAAATACTCCTTAATTTTAGAATGATTTACAAATATTCGTCATAGTGAATTGGAAATATATGTTTCAGTGAGCACAAAATCACAGAAAACTTTGTGAAAGAAATGTCACTGTGACGCTAACAATAACGATCCATGGTGAACATTCATGGATCCATAGAAACCAAAGTAGTTGAGGCCATGTGCCCCGCCGAGGTAAGTGTTTCCTGTTTGGCTGGCATATTGTCTATGTCTCCATTTTTATCATAAATTTTATAGCTCTAACTCTCTGTTCATTTCGTACTGTTTAAATTGTACAAATCTTACAGAAGAACTTTTCTTATTTATACACATGTAGAAATTCATGAAATACTTATTTGTTACTGTTACAATTCAGAATATTTATATGAAGTTAACTTACATGGAAAGTAGTCAGTTTGTTATGAGCCTATTATATGTGTTCATTATCAGCTCAATTGTATGGACCAAATATGTTACAGAATACTGTCTATGCTGTCAAACTGAAGTAGAACTTTAAGATCTGTTTGAATTGATCAGAAAAAAGAGTGAAGATTGAGAGAGTGAGAAATCTCAATTTAATCCTGAACTATACAGGACATATTCATTTTTCTTTCTAATGTCTCAAGGATTTAATTAGATATTCAACATGACGTCTTTTATTTCCATAAAATGAATTTTTCAGTAAATATTGAATTACTCGCGCTCTGCACATATGCATGATTACTGTTAAGGGAAATATTATGCTTTAATGTTGTCCTATCTATGCCCCCCCCCCCCCCCCCTTTGTTTTGAAGAAGGAGAGGCATATTGCTTTGGTGCTGCTGGTCGGCCAGTATACAGATACATTTCAAGGATATCTAGGTCAAGCTCAAACTTGCTTATTGTTCGATAATTTTTGTCATAGTTATCCCCCTTCGACTTAGAAAATTTCGTAGACTTAGCAGTTTCCGCTCATTATCTCAAGAACGGATAGAGGTATTGAATTATTATTTTGCATACAGAAACATATTAGGGATATGTAGGTCAAGTTCAAATTTGAGAATCGTTCAATAATTTTTGTAAGGGTTATTCCCCTTGGACTTAGAAAATTTCTTAAAATTAGCAGTTTCCACACATTATTTCAGGAACCAATAAACATATTGAATTTATATTTGATATACTGATGCCTCTAAAAGATATTTGGGACAAGTTCAGATTTGGTTATGGTTCAATAATATTTGTGAGTGTTCTCCCCTTGGACTTAGAAAATTTCTTAAAATTAGCAGTTTCCGCTCATTATGTAAAGATGATGGATAACTCCAAACAATAAATTCGAAAATCATGAAACCAGAGGACATACAAAATCAGTGAAAATTAAAACCAAGTGGAAAATAACAAAATATATCTACTTGAAGAGCCTATGATGGAGTGAGATCAGGTGCCCGGGGAGAGTGAGCATCTCCTGCTTGCTAGCAACACCCGTCACATATACCCACTAGAAAGAGTCAAATCGTGTAAATTCCATATATATTTATATATGAAGAAGCCAAAGTAGGTAACCTTCTATTTTAGAAGATGTCAAATCTGTGTAAAATGGTCGAAATCGGTCTCAGTCCAGAATATAATTTAAAAGTCTGGATAACAAGATATCATACGGAGTAATAAGTAACGACCATAGAACTTCCTCAGTGACCTTGCTAATCTACCACATATATAACCCTGGTTGAGTAACTTATCTGAAAGTCGCCTAGCCCTCCGAACAAAGTCATTGTAATTTGAACATGCTCTGGAATAACGTATTAACTGAGATATGAATACGCCGTATGCGGGCGATGATGGTATGTTGCTACTTATGAAAGGAAAGTTTGTGATAGCGAAATTGCAATCGTCACGGTTGTCATTGAATGAGGTGTTCAATTGACCATTAATGTCGAAAGACAACATAATATCTAAATACGAAGTAGAATTACTACTTTCTGTGGTTTCTTTGACCTCCAGTGCATATGGATAGATTATGCTAAGGTAATCCGCGAATGAAGGATTATTAATTGAAAGCAAGTCATCTATATATATCTAAGTAAAATTGAAGCCAAGAGCCAATTGTTTCTTTCCTTGCGAAAGCAAAGACTGAATGAATTCAGCTTCGTATGAATAAAGGAATATGTCAGCCAGAAGCGGGGCACAGTTAGTGCCCATTGGAATGCCGACAATTTGTTGAAAAACCTTTCCTGCAAACGCCACAAAAATGTTATCGATAAGAAAGTTCAACATCTGGATGACATCTGTTTCAGTGTATTTATTTTTGGAATCAGAATTTTCCCGAACAATGTAAGTTTTATGATGGCCTGTAACTATATATTTGAATTTGCGGCTTCCGTTTTTACTAGTACATGCATTTTGAATAAGTTCGCCTAATCTGTAATTTAATTTCTGATCCCAGGAACAGCTTGATATATTCAATTGGCATTTGGTATACAGACAAACCTTAAGGGCAAATCTAGGTCAAATTAATAAGCTATATTAAGGATACCTGTCTTTGGCATATTTAGTTGATTACGTTTTGTGTCAGATAATACTGTTTTTTCAATTCATAAAGACAAGTGACAATTAATACTGTTTTTTTTCAATTCATAAAGACAAGTGACATATCTGGTAATTATTAGACACAAACTTTCGAATGGAAAATTTTTGTCTGTATGTGATTATGAGGAGTAGATGACCTCTAATGTGGTCATGTGCGTTACAAAAATAACTAGGGGGGGGGGGGGCGGGCATGTAGTATAGATATACATTGCATAAAGTAATATAATACCTATACATGAAATAGATAGGGAAGAGCAGGGAGCCGCTTGTACTCGACACTGGAGTATTACTGGATTCAGGTACGCAAATATACCTTTCGGAGTATTTGAATGACTAATGCATGCATTGAAAATTACACAAAAAAAGTTCATAAACCTACTCTGGTGTACAAGTAAGTACAAATGTAAGATATTGTTCAGAAATCGACAACTCGAAGTCGAAGTGGGATCAGGTGCCATGGAGGAGTAAGCATCCCCTGCCGACCACCCAAACCGCGACGCCACAAGCATAAGCGAAATAGTATTATCCGCAGTCACAGAATTAGGGAACGGCACAGCCGTAGTCAAAACAGGTATATGTCATAAGCAGTAAGAATACTGCTGTATAGTATAGGTATTATAGATGGTTTAGTTACTGTAAAATAAGGAAGTCAACATGTCAAACAACGATATATCATATGAGCAAATAAGGTCTTTATAACGACATAGGTCGTGATATCTCATATCCTTGTTTGAGTAGCTTTTCTCCTAGTAATTGGCTTCGATAAATGAAAGAGCAATACTCAGATGATCGAATCAATTGGGATACATGAACACCGTACGCAGGTGATAAAGGAATATTGCTACTAGTATATGGAAACTAAAGGCATCACGTTTGTCATAAATTGAAGTAGTAAGTTTACCATCTCGATCGACATCAATAAGTAGATCTAAATATGAAGCACATAAATTGAATATTGTAGTGTCCTTAATTTCAAGTTCCTTTGGATATATTGTATGTACGTATGTATCAAAGTTTTTGTTATTTATAGATAGTACATCATCAATATATCTGAATGTAAGATTAAAGGATAAGGCCAATTGCTTCTTATTTTGACTTATACGATATTGTATAAAGTCAATTTCGTACGTTTCGTACGACGAAAGGAACAAATCGGCTAGCAAAGGAGCACAGTTAGTCCCTATAGGGATTCCGATGATTTGTTGGAAGACCTGGTCACCGAACACAACATATATATTGTCAATCAGAAAGTCCAGCATGTTTTTGATGTCATCTTCAGAGAACTTATATTTAGATCCAGAGTAGTTTTTCACAAAATATGTATCTGGATATTCTAAAACAATAAATTTATATCTGCATTAACCCTTTTTGGTGAAGAAACAGTCATTAGTTATTCTAAAGAGCCTGTTTTTCAATTTATCATGAGGTATGGTGGTATACAGTGTAGAAAAATTATAAGTCTTAATGAATTTAATAGTTGTCAGATTCTAAGTTTTCCAATAATTCTTTAGAGTTTTTTAGTATCCAAAACTGATTGACACCACTTCGAGAGTAAATCAAATTGGAGTACGTTTGAAGGTTCTCCTTAATTGCAGATAATATTTTGGTAAGGAGGGCTGATAGAGGTTTGGTGGAGCATTTACTGGATCCTGCAATCAACCTATGTTTATATGGATCTTTGTGTAATTTAGGGATCCAATAAAAATAGGGTAACTCGAACTCATTATCCTTAGTACATAAGTTAAAGATACTCGACACTGACTCATGTTTATTAATAATTTCTTCAAGTGAGAGTGTAGAGCGAGTGTAAATGGGATTTCCAGTAGATTTGTTATTGCCAAGTTACTCTTAAAGACAATTTATATAAAACAACTTGCAAATGAGTTCTTATATATAGTGGTTTTACTGGATTTATGTTCGGAGATTCATTAAATATGCAAACGTCAAATGTGGGGGCGGATATTTAAAATGCCCTGCATGACAGGTTCTGAATTCGCCAGGAAAAGCTGAACACGTCACAGGAATTTGAGGTATATTTTTTATACAGCTCCTCTATTTTAATGTAGTTAAATTAAATTTAGAACTTCCATATTTGTACTGCATTAAAAAATGCACAAAAATCCTTACAAACAACGCATTATCGCTGGTTCCTCGAAGTGTTCCACAAAATCTGTATCGATGCCTCTCAAAAAAATATTATCAGAACTTAAATCTGGCCTTCATAGATATTGCGAAACAGTATATTCCAGAAGTGGAATTAATCCAATACGGATCCTTAAAAATTCAAAAGAGTTGTTAGAACATCTAAAATCAAAAAGTTTTACTAAACTTCACTCCATCAAGTCTTTTGACTTTCCGACTTTTTACACAACGATCCCTCATTAGCAATTAAAAGACAGATTAGCGGAAATTATTCAAAATGTATTTACTAGTAAAAACGGAAGCCGCAAATTCAAATATATAGTTACTGGCCATGATAGCACTTACTTTGTTAGGGAAAATTCTGATTCCAAAAATAAATACTCTGAAACATTCAGATGTTGAACTTTCTTATCGATAACATTTTTGTGGTGTTTGGAGGAAAGGTTTTTCAACAAATTGTCGGCATTCCAATGGGCACTAACTGTGCCCAGCTTCTGGCTGACATATTGCTTTACTCATACAAAGCTGAATTCATTCAGTCTTTGCTTTCGCTGGGAAAAAACAATTAACACTTGGCTTCAATTTCACTTAGAGATATATAGATGACTTGCTTTCAATTAATAATCCTTCATTCGCGGATTACCTTAGCATAATCTATCCAAGTGAACTGGAGGTCAAAGAAACCACAGAAAGTAGTAATTCTACTTCGTATTTAGATATTATGTTGTCCTTCGACATTAATGGTCAATTGAACACCTCACTCTATGACAAACGTGACGATTTCAATTTCGCTATCACAAACTTTCCTTTCATAAGTAACAATATTCCATCATCGCCCTGATACGGCGTATTCATATCTCAGTTAATACGTTATTCCAGAGCATGTTCAAACTATAGTGACTTTGTTCTGAGGGCTAGGCGACTTTCAGTCAAGCTGCCCAACCAGGGTTTTATATGTGCTAGACTAGCAACGTCACTGAGGAAGTTCTATGGTCGTTACGAGACTCTTATTACTCCATAGGATATCTCGTTATCCAGACTTTTAAATGATATTCTGGACTGAGACCGATTCAGATCATTTTACACAGATTTGAAACCTTCTATACTAGAAAGTTACCTACTTTGACTTCTCCAGATATACATATGGAATTTACACGATTTGACTCTTTCTACTGGGTATATGTGACGGGTGTTGCTAGCAAGCAGGAGATGCTCACTTTCCCCGGGAACCTGATCTCACTCTATCACAGGGGTTCACATATGCTCTTCAAGTAGACATACTTTGTTATTTTCCACTTGTTTTTCATTTTTACTGATTTTGTATCATCTTTTATCCATCATCTTTACATTTCAAAAACATTTCTTTGATTTAGTGTTACTGATAAAGATTTGTCACTTAAAAATTTAAAGTATTGATTTATACACTGTAAATAACAAAACATGCAAGTATATGCATATGATAAATAAATATGTTATTGACCATTATTTTAGTTTTCTCACCCTTTTATAATTATTTCACTCATAATGTGGACATCAGGCTGTGATGGTTGTGGTATGGTCATTATATACCTTATTGCACCTTATGGCATACATTCAGAATCAAATAAATCTCAAACCTGACAGAGATATCTTACAATACACTGGTAGTGAGAGTTTTGTGTATCCGAAACATGTGTATTATATATTATATTGAAACACAGTCCATTTTTATAGTGCATACATTTAAAGTATATTATAATTCTTACTAGAATAAATACAGAACATATATACCTAGTGGTTATAATAAATACAGAACATATATACCTAGTGGTTATAATAAATACAGAACATATATACCTAGTGGTTATAATAAATACAGAACATATATACCTAGTGGTTATAATAAATACAGAACATATATACCTAGTGGTTATAATAAATATAGAACATATATACCTAGTGGTTATAATAAATACAGAACATATATATACCTAGTGGTTATAATAAATACAGAACATATATACCTTTGAATTGTGTGCACCATATGCGCATTTCGACAAGTTATGTCTCTTCAGTGATGCTCGTAGCCGAATGATTGGATTTCTCAAAATATATAAAAAATGTGAAGAGCAGTGTTGAAGCTAAAGTGACCGAAAAGTGAACCAAAGAATCTATCTAAGGACAGAGCTATGCATGAGGGAGATACTCCTTAGTTTTAAAGTGGTTTACTTAATTTGATGACTGAAAATTTGAAGTATATATTTCATGTCAGTACAAAAGCACTGAAAACTAGACTTATAATGCCCTCGGGTACTATCAGTCCACCAGCAGTGACATTGGACTAGTGGTTATAATAAATATAGAACATATATACCTTTTAATTTTGTGCACCATATGCGCATCTTAGAAATAAGATGAGATTCATAGCACAACATAAGCTTCAAGTTAGGTGCAGCCAGACCATGTTTACATTTCCTATCATATTGTGAGCGACTACTGAGTACATTCGTTAACTTTGCCACTAAAACCTGATTTTACTTCACTTCGAGTCCGTTTTTACGTCACGATCGCTTGCCTTTAAATGAATCTTAATGAAGTACATTCGTGAGTAGAATTTAAAAGTGGATAGAAAATGCCGTGGTGTCTTCCTCATATATTTCTTTATGATTCAAAGCTGAAATCTTGAAATCTCTCAGTTTTCCCAATCAACTTTACATACCGAAAATAAATATCAGAACATATCTGTGTATGAATTTAGTGCACCATATGCACTGAAATGTCTGTCTCTACGGTGATGACATATGTTTTTACACATTCATCGATTGGCTCACCATTACATACAGTTAGGTGCAGTCCTAACCTTACATAAAGTGCACTTCAAGTTAACTTTATGAATGCTTTTCAAGTTTACTGGGCGACAACAGAGTAAACTTGGAATCAAGTTTAGTAGTAAACTTGATTCCAAGTTTAGTACTAAACTTGATTCCAAGTTTACTCTAAGTGCACTTCAAGTTTAGTTTACTTTCTACATACATGTTGAATTACTATATTTTTCTATTAAAACAGTCTTTTTTATATAAAATATGCAATTGTACATAATAAGACAATTATTTCTATCGTGTTATACGAAACCGGATAATTGAAATGAAGAAACGTGAAAAGTAAACTTGGTGTCACGTAAACTCGAAGACGGAATTACTTTAAAGTAAACTTGAAATTAAGTGCACTTGACTAAACTTTATGACTGACATTCAGGACGAAAAACTAAACTTGAAGTGCACTTGCCAAGTGCACGTGAATGTAAGGTAAGGACTGCACCCAAGTGAAATAGAAGTTAGGAAAAAAAAAATACGTAGAGCAAACATTCTAATTTGCATCCAACTTTTGTAATTATTATACGACAGTGATGGTCACTTGATTTCCTCTTTCTAAAACAAACATGGCTATTTCTATTTCAGCATTTCAAAATTTCACTTTATGAGAAGTAAATAATTCCATCATCTCCTGCCTACGACATATTTATATCTCGGTCAACACGTACAAGAAGTTCAAAATACAATGACTTTCTTCAGAGACTTATGTAGCTATTCAGCTTATCAGGACATTTGATTTCAAGAAAAAGCTCCTTTTACGGCACAACGTGAATAACTACTAAACTCCCAGATATGGGTTATTAGCACTGTGATGTAAAACTCTCAGCTGAGTGAGCGCCCCCTTTCCCCATGTCTTTTCGCTATCAATCGAGGAGGATTTATTGTCTGTTAGTTCTCTAATTGTAGAACTTATCGGTATTTCACCATTAGCCTGCATTGATGACAGAAGTAATAGATCATCATATCCTCCATTTTAAGGATTATATTAGCTATACTGAAATCTGTTTAATTAGATAAATCAATTATTTAACGTCTCCATTACATATACAATTTACACTACACGTAATGTTGATAAAATAGAGACAACGTGTACGTGCACTTAATAACGTCTAACTGTACACTTACAAAGTCACGTACACGTAAGATTGCTACACCTCTTTATTGTGGATTCATACCTTTTCCAACTATTTAGAACACTGAATTTAGCAGTTACGTGATTCGACAAGTTATGCTGGACATTAGTAACATACATTTTTAGCGATCAGATATTCTCCCAAGCCACCAGATTTCAGTTCCATTCGAATGATTAATGTATGCTTCTGTAGATATTATTTATGAATCATTTTTGCTTGTTTCCCTTTTGCCGATTTTGTATGCCCTTTATTTTTATATGTATTGGACTTCTGAGTAGTAATTAACCATCATCTCTCCATTACTAAACGCACCGGTCTTTCGGCAATTTCATTTCATAAATTATCTTTCCTTTGTTTTATGAAGCCCCCAAAGGGTGTCATTTGCTTGTGCATTATTATGGTTTCAATATAAATGTTTCAAAATTGAAGTGTGAAGAAGTGACAAGTTGCAAATATATATACATGCACGACGGGCATTTAACGAAAATTTCGTCCTGAGAGCGAGGCTTCTTGCCACGAAAATACTCTCACAAGGATATATTAATGAACGTTTGAAATTGTCACTGAGGAATTTCTATAGTCGTTATAGGGATCTTTTGCAGTTTCAGATTCCTCCTTCAAGAATGTTAACCGATATTTTGGGACCTGACCATATATATAAAATAAAAACGTGGATTGGAAACAATTCTATAACTTTAATCTGACATTCATCGAAAAGACGATTGAGTATTTGCATTGTTGACAGCTGCTTACTACTGTAGAGTGTATTAGCGCTACAAAGTGATGATTCTTCGATGTCATCGTCGTTAAGTTCAAATTCTACATCCCAATAAATGAAATGTTCTACTCCATGGCAACGAGCAAGGGCTGCGTTCTTGTATATTATTCCTTCATGGTCAGATACCCAAACTGAATCAGTAATCTTCATAGTTCTATTTCGGACATCTGTAAATGATATAATTAGTTTATTTCTGTGTTTTCTCTTCAAAATAATCATCGCTGAAGATATCATTTTAACCAACTATTAGAACTTAACTTTTTTGGGGGGGTTTTATGGTGCAATATTCTATATTTGCATTTGGTTATATCGAATATTAAAATCAAATCTATATTTTCATTTTGTATTTGTGGAAGAAAACACAGTAGACATCTTAACAAGGTGCATTACACAAATCACCAAGGACATGCACATAAATCAGAAAACATAAACACAGTAAATGATGTCAAACTTATTCGATTACACTACATTTACAATACCGTTTTAGGACAGTCAATTTAGCTGATAAAATTGGTGTAGTGAACCGGTTTACGGGCGCCCACATTCCCACTCACAGAAGCTGTAGAGTGGTCCAATACAAGACCTATAGTCTTTACGATGATTTTGGGGTTGTACTGTCGAAGGCGTTTCCTTATTTTTGAGAATGAGATTATCGGAACCTTCGATCCGCCGTAGTTAGCATACTAGATCACCGTAGAAATTGAGAAAGAAATTCCGCTAGATACGTATTGGTGAAGTCAACAATAGACAAAGCGTCTGAATAAGATTTAGAAAATGTGTGTAAGTTTATGATATCCATAACCCTGAGTCATTTTTTTTTTCTTTCTTTTTTTTGCTTTTTTGCTTGAAAATCTAAATGTTAGTTAGTGTAGGCTGTCGATAACCGAATCAATTGACTAATATAAACGCCATATAATTGGAGTCGAGAGACATTACCATCTAAATAAGGGAAATTAACGATAGGAAATCGAAAGTATTCACGCTTATCATATATGTTTGTATCATTATGAAAATTTGAAAGTTTTCTGAGTTTGGGGAGTAAGTGCATCAATTCCTTTCGCTCCTTCAGCCTACCTGGTCTCACTGCTCGTTTATAAGCGTCTATGAGTATACACCATGATGTTGCTTCATGACTGTCAGTGTTTTACTTTTCGGTATTGTTTTTACTATTTGACCAGATCTAAATAAAGAATTTCCATACTCAAGAAACATTACCCCTATCATTGGTATTTACAAAGTATAAATAAAGTTTGCATAATAGTTTAAGTTAGCAATGTATATAATATATATGCTTGTTTAAAAGTATAGGATTGGTATGGGAAATGAAGATAGATAAAATTGACAAATAGATTTTGCCTGCTGTAATGTTTATTAGTTATCGGAAAAAAAATAGAAATAAATTACCGATATCAAATTGATCTCAACAGACATGTATGTTACTTTCTAACAGTCACTACCTTGAAAAATAAAATTAATGAAAATTAATGTTTAATATTAACACTTGTTAAGGTTGTGGTCTTTTGGCATTTCGACATTTTATCTCCATATTTATTAACAAAGTAAATCGTGTTACATCACTGGCTTTAACAATAATATGACATTATGATACCTCCCCAACCCCTGCGCAAACAAAGTTTGGGATATATAAGAATAATCCTGTCTGTCTCTGTTCGGCTGTATGTGTATGCGTGATCGAGAGGTCGCGGGTTCGACTCCCGTCCTGGGTACACCGGTGTTCTGTCTTTCGGATGAGACAGTAAAAACCGAGGTCCCGTGTCACGGTAGGCGTGGCACGTAAAAGATCCCTCACTGCTTTGGATGGGTCCGTTGTAAAGGTCTAAATTTGTATACAATGCATCAGGCAGATGCCGTCACCCTATACGTGAAATAATCGTGGAGTGACGTAAAACAATAATCAATCAATCAATCGTCTGTTCACATTTGTCCGGACTATAACTTCTTAATCTCTTTCAGATCTGGATATTTTTACACATTTGTTGTCCATGACCCAGAAATGTGTCATGACATCAACCCAGTGTCATTGTCAAGGTCACATTGCACACATAGCCAAAACCTTTCTCATTGCCATAACCTTTCTGCTACGTGGGAGAGAGATTATATTTTATACCATAGTTGTCCAAGACCTATGGGTGTATTATGACTTTAAACCTAGGTCATAACTACAAAGTGAAGGTCACACACACACACACACACACGCACACACACCTACACACACACATTACATCGCCATCCAAATAAGGAAATCGAAAGTTGTCATGTTTATCATATATGTAGGTATGGATATTATTATCAATATTTTTAATGTTTAAATCCAAAAAAGGTGTCTTCATCACAAATAACGGCTAAAACGTACATATGTAGTTTAGTGGCTCCGGATTCTTTAATAATATTTTTGAACAATTTGATGGCAAGATATATCAACAAATAGTTGGGATTTCTATGGGTACTAACTGCGCGCCTCTGATAGCAGATTTATTTCTTTATTGTTATGAGAGAGATTTTATGGTTTCTATTCAAAAATCAAAATGTTTCGACCTCATTGACAAATTTAATAATACTTGCAATATCTGGATGACATTTTGGTTATCGACAACCCTGAATTCGAACAATTTATATCAGAAATATATCCACCAGAGCTGAAATTGAATAAAGCTAATACTTGAGATAAATCTACACCTTACTTAGATTTGAACATCAAAATTGCCAACCACCTAATATATACTAATATTTATGATAAACGTAAGGATTTTGATTTCCTGTTATAAATTTTCCTTACTTGGATGGCGATGTCTCTCGACTCCCATCATATGGTATCTATATATCTCAATTAGTTCGATTTGTCAAAGGGTGCACCGATGTTTTGGACTTTCATAAACGAAGTGTACAAATTACTACTAAACTTTTAACAGATATCACAAACTTAGAAAAACATTCGGCGAATTCTTTAGATCTTATTCAGAACTTCTATCTAAATTTGGAAATATTTCTTTTCAACAGTATGTATCCAATGGAATTTCCCATCCTAATATTTACGGTGATCTCGTATATAAATTAAGGAAACTAAAAAGCTCCGATAACGTTATTTTATCATGTAATAAAATGGTCAAACGTCTTCTAAATAGACAATATGACATTGAGATCGTCAAAAAGGCTATAGGTCTTGTCGGTATCGTAATTGCACTACAATAAAATATTTTTGTAATGTGTTATATGTGCTAGTATATTATTTATATTCATGTATTGTATAGCTCCATGGTGACTTCTGCCACATAACTGAGCCAGTAACTCCTCTTTTTTCTTGTATTTGCCCCCTCTACAGCATTATGCAGACTTTAACTTGAACGTTGCACGTTAACAGGACGGTGGGGACTATATGACGGGCCTTATCCAAACCCCTTTGAGAGGAGACATGGTCCTGAACCTCGTCCCCTCTGACTGTTAGTTGGGACTCTTACAGATCTAGGGTCTTAGCTCGCTTTCAGACTGGCAGAGCACGGTTTATTATGTTGAAGTCGCATATATTTTTATATCATTATGTGTTTTACAATAACTTACGTGTTTATATTTTTAGGACATCTCAATATGCGATACCTGTTGAGCCTTGTTTTAACATAGAGGATTATTTATAAATTTTTAAATGTACGTCCTTTGATTGTTCTGCTGTTACGGTGAGTGGGATAGTGGGTCCGTAAACCGGTTAACCACATAATTTGTTTGGCTTTTGTCAAATTAAATGACCTTATATATATAATTCATAAATAGCTCAAAAAATGTAGACGCTAGTAAAAAATATATATATATATATATAATCCATAATAAATTTATCACATTACAATTAAATCACATGTTTACCGGGATAGCCCATGAAAGCTCGATGACTTATTTCCAATGAAGTCCCAGTTGAATGACATTTGTTACTTTAATTGACCTAAGTCGGTATGGTAACTGCAGTACAATGACTTTTTTGTAATGTCGTTCTCTGTGTTTATTTGAGTATTATATTTTATGTACATGTCCTTGATAATTTGTATCATACAGCTTGGTGATATTTCTTTTATTTCCTCTTATAAATTACAAATCTCCACTTAAATCCATGTTACTTATAATCTCAGTTAAGGTTAACCATATTAAAAAGATAATCTCAGTTAAGGTTAACCATATTAAAAAGTTAAGTTATTAATTCCAAAAACCAATCAGAAACATCACTTTAAAGAGAAAACAGAAGAAATCTCACCAAACTGCTTGACACAAATCACCAAGGACATGCACATAAAAATGATAATTGTAGAAGCAGAAAACGACATACATGTAATAAAAGTGTTCGATTGTAAAGCATTTACGATATCGATTTAGGACCGTCAATTAAAGCAACAAACGTCACTCAATTGGTGTGGTTAGCAGGTTTACGGGCGCCAAACCTTCGCAATCACCGAAAAGCAGCAGAATCAAAGGACACACATTAGGAAATGTATAAATAATATTCCAGATAGAGAACAAGGATTAACAGGTTTCTGAAAACGAAAGGTCATGGAAAATTATACTCAAGAAAAATAGTATGGAAGTATATGCTAGTATCAAAAATATGTTAGTCAATATCAATACAAATAAACCGTGCTCTTCTCATATGTAAGTGAGCTCAGAAACTTGATCTTTTGGAGTCTCAACTAATTGTTAGAGGGGATGAGTCTCAGGACCTTATCTCCTCTGAAAAGTTTTAGGTAAGGCCCGTCATAGAGTCTCACTCTCCCTGTAAGTCAGCGTGCAATGCTTAAGTAAAAGTCTGTATAAGGCTGTCGAGGGACCCAATACAAGACCTAGCGTCTTTGCGATGATCTTGGAGTCATATTGTCGATGTCGTAGGCGTTTAATTATTTTAGAATATAGTAACATTTAAATATTGTTCATTCTATTCCATCTTCTTGCTCTTGTAATAAATTAAAATATATCTGTCAGCCGGTTGGTCACATTATAACAGGTAATCTAAACTGTATTTGCGATAATTATTTACGGTCTCTCTCTCATATACATTGTACGACCAAAATGTCGATTGCCTTCAAGGATAAATTTTTAAAACATGCCGAGTTATTGCAGGTGAAGCATTACATATTTACTGTAAAAGATGGTGCAAGAAAGAAAAGTTAAAACATGCCGCGAATGACTGGAAAAAGAGAAAACAGAAGATATTTGACAAAGTTGTATGACACAAATCATAAAAGGCATGCAAACAAAACGACATTACAAAAATATTCGATTGTGCTGCGGTTACGATACCGATTTAGGACGGTTAATTGAAGTAACAAACGTCACTCAAATGATGTGGTTAACAGGTTTACGTGCGCCCACCTTCCCACTCACCGCAAAAGCAGCGCAATCAAAGGACACGCGTTTAAAAATTTATGATAATCCTCCATACGGCGAACAAGGATCAATAATTTTCTCAAGAAAAGAGGTAATAAAAATAATTACACACGATACGTTTATAGAATTATATGTTGCTATCAAGAATACGTAAAGCGACATCAACATGATGTGCTCTGCCCGTCTCTAAGCCACCTCAAATCCTTGATCAAAAGGAGTCCGGACTAGCAGTCAGAGGGGACGAGGATCTTGTCTCCTCTGAAAAGGTGTGGACAAGGCCAGACATAAATAAACACATATGAGCACATGCAGGAGACAAGAACACTAAGTCAAATTATCCTATTTACGGTATAGAATGCTGTTGAACTGAAATTCCGGCCTCGGAACTACACATGAACAAATGTCTGTATATATACATAGTATGTCAAATCAAGTAGGGTGACAAAGTTAAGATGGTTATTTTGTATGTTTTCGACAAAAATAAATTTTGTTTTCTTTTCGACATAACTTAAAAGATAAGACGTAGAGAATGTGTTAAGATATTTAGAAATCTCACCACTTTCTCCTGGACACGATGTGACCACATACATCCCATATGTTGCGTTGTGCTCATACAAGCACTCCGTTGCATTGATAACTTCTACACGATGTGGATCAAAAGCTTCTATATCTTGCAAAATGTCGGATCTATTATTCACATACTCCAGGCAGCAGTCTTTGAATATCAAACACACATCATCACAGACGCAGTTGGGTATTTCACTGTGGACATAAAATACAATAAGAATGTCAATATACGTAAGCTACATACGTTTGTAAAAGTAACCAACGGAGAAGTATCGAAGGTTTAACCATATCTCGAAGTCCATGGAATAAAAAAGACAATGTTCTGTATAGTGTCATATTCAAACAAATGCGAACCCCAGTTTAGAATGAGTTGAGACCAAATGCCCGGGCATATTGAGTTTATTAATTTTTGATGAATTCCCCAATCATTTATGGAACAGCATTGCGTAAAGCTAATTGAGAGAGAATTAATCGAAGTCGGTATCGTAATCGAATATTTTTGTACTGTCGTTTTTCAGTGTATATTGAAGCCGGCGTAGCCTAGTGGTATCGCGTTGGACTCCTGGTCGGGAGGCCGGGGTTCGAGTCCCGCTCTGGTCATGCTGGTGTCATGTCTTTCAGATGAGACAGTAAAAACCGAGGTCCCGTGTCGTGATATGCATGGCACGTTAAAGATCCCTCACTGCTTCGGGTGGGTCCGTTGCAAAGGTCAAAATTTGTATGCCCCGCATCAGGCAGATGCCGTCACCATATACGTGAAATCTTCGTGGTGTGACGTAAAACAAAAATCAATCAATCAATCAGTGTATATTGTAGGGAGGCCCAAACCCTTTTCTTAAAAGCACATGAGATACACTTTTTAGATACCTATAAATAATTTACTTATATCACAATATACCAAAGAATAAGTAAGTTACAAAGCCTATTTTATATTCAACAAACTCTGAAAATTTCATCGGTTTATCTCGAGCACTTTACAAGATATGAGGATTTGAAAATGGACAATATTGCATTTTCACACCTTTTTCAAGCAAATGAAAATGCACAACCTCGCAGTTTTATGAGTGTATAACTTAATCAGTTATGCATAAAATTTGTGATTTATTTATATTAATCTACTTTATGTACTACATGTTTTACGAAAAAAGATTTTCTCAATCACCGTAAAAATTAGGATGGGAAATGCCATTGGATACATACTGTTGAAAAGAAATATTTCCAAATTTAGAAAGAAGTTCTGAATAAGATCTGAAGAATTTGCCGAATGTTTTTCTTAGCTTGTGATATCTGTAACCCTGAGTTAAAAGTCTAGTAGTAATTTGTAAATTTCGTTTATGAAAGTCCAAAACATCGGTGCAGCCTCTGACAAATCGAACTAATTGAGATATATAGATACTATATGATGGGAGTCGAGGGACATCGCCATCCAAGTAAGGGAAATTTACAATAGGAAATCCAAAATCCTCACCTTTATCATAAATATTAGTATATATTAGGTGGTTGATAAATTTGATGTTTAAATCTAAGAAAGGTGTAGATTTATCTCAAGTATTAGCTTTATTCAATTTCAGCTCTGGTGGATAAATTTCTGATATAAATTGTTCGAATTCATGGTTGTCGATAACCAAAACGTTTTGATTTTTGAATAGAAACCATAAAATCCCTCTCATAACAATAAAGAAATAAATATGCTATCATAGGCGTGCAGTTAGTACCCATAGGAATCCCAATTATTTGTTGATGTATCTTGCCATCAAAATGCACAAAAATATTATTGATGAGAAAATCTAGTGCTTTACATAATTCCTTGCAAGTCCAGTATTTATATGAAGTATATTGTTTGTTGGAAAAGAATCTGGAGTTATTGGAAGTACATACGTACGTTTTAGATTCTCTGTGAAAACAACATTGTATAAGAGACAGCAACTTGCTTTTAATCAAATCATGAGGCAGAGATGTATAAAGTGTAGAAAAATCAAATGCAGAAATTTGAGTCGCTTTGTAATTTAGCGAAAGAAGTTTGTCTATAACTTTATGAGAATTTTTAATCGACCAAAAGTAATTGATGTTACTATTATGAAATGCGACATCACGATGTTTGATAATATGATCTTTTATAGCAGTTAGAACAGACGTAATATGCTTCGATAATACCGTAGTAGAGCAGTGGCTAGAATTAGACATGAAACGTGATTTATATGGACTTTTATGTAGTTTTGGGAGCCAATATATGGTTGGTTGATCAGATGGAAGTAAACATGATTTCTGATAAGCGCAAAGAAGGTTATTATAGCAACCGTAAAAAATTGCGGAATAAAGACTTCTCGAGATGGCATCTAGATATCATGAGGACATATTAAACATGTCAATAAGTTCGAAACGGTATATTTGTAAGGTTATGAATGAAACAATACAGTATCAAATCTGCCATACGGGGTACACATTTAGTACCCTTCAAAATACAAATAACTGTTCATACATCTTTCCGATAAAATGAACATAGATATTGCTTATCACTTATTGGTGGTTTGAATTATTGCATGCAGGTCCAATGTTTGTAGGACTGGTTTGGTGGTAAAAATTCAATTCACTTTTAACCTTTCCACATAACTCAAATTAAAGCAGGTGGTACCAAAGTAATTAACATTGTCCAGAAAAGGTACCTTGAAGTTGACTTAAAACCAAGTCTAAACTACAGTAACAAGTGCATCCGTCAATATCTGTAAGGGTCAATCTATTATTGAGAAATAGATTGACATGACCTTTTTGAAACACCAGTATGGGGGAGACAACAATTTGAGTTTTATTTGAATCATATGGAAGAGAAATATTACACACACACACACACACACACACACACACACACACACACACACACACACACACACACACACACACGCACGCACGCACGCACACACGCACGCACGCACGCACACACACACACACACACACACAGAATGGAATGTAGAAACTTCTGGAGATCGAAATTGGAATTATCAATTAATTATAATTAATAATTATCATTATTATAATCATGTAATAAAATAGTCAAACGTCTCCTAAATAGACAATATGATATTGAGATCATCAAAAAGACTATAGGTCTTGTACTTGGCCCCTCTACAGTCTTATGCAGACTTGAACGTTGCACGCTGACTAACAGGGCGGTGGGGACTATATGACGGGCCTTGTCCAAACCTCTTTCAGAGGATACATGGTCCTGAACCTCGTCCCCTCTGACTGTTAGTCGGGACTCCTACAGATCTAGGGTCTTAGCTCGCTTTCAGACTGGCAGAGCACGGTTTATCATGTTGATGTCGTATATATTTTTATACCATTATGTTTTTTACAATACCTTACGTGTTTATATTTTTATGACCTCTCAATATGCGATACCTGTTGACCCTTGTTCTTTACATGGAGGATTATTTATAAATTTTTAAATGTACGTCTTTTGATTGTTCTGCTGTTACGGTGAGTGGGAAGGTGGGCCCGTAAACCGGTTTACCACACCATTTGTTTGGCTTTTGTCAAATTAAATGACCATCCTAAGTCGGTATCGTAATTGCACTACAATCAAATATTTTTGTAATGTGTTAAATATTCTATTATATTATTTATATTCATGTATTGTATAGCTCCATGGTGACTTCTGCCACATAACTGAGCCGGTAACTCCTCTTTTTTCTCTCAAAATCACAGGGGGTATGAAAATTAATCCAATGGGGTCTGTAAATCTCGCTTACATTTTTACGTTTTATTTTCCAAAATTAATTTTTCATATAATTAGTGGGGGGGGGGGGTTGTTTTCTTTTTAATTTTTATTTTATTTGGGGGGGGGGGGTAGGGCGTTATTTTTATTCTTATCATTATTATTATTATTATTTTCTTTTTCTTTCCTTTGTGTGTTATTTTTGTTTTTGTTTCTGTTTTTGTTCGTTTTTTAATGCCATAGGAGTATTGCATGTTGCAGTACTGATGCAGGAAAATGACATGAATTTGTTATTTCTGCATTTCTATCGAATATCATTGTTATGTCTCTCGATATATTTATTGTTGGTTGCTCTGCATTTGCATGGCCATTGTTCTCATACGCAGAGAAGTATGTCGTGTTTCCTTTCTACTATATATGTATGTGCAATGTAATGACAAGGTTTTTCAACATACAGTTGGGATGCCCATGGGTAATAGTAGAGAGCTACATAGCTTGTTTTCAGACAAAGAATGGTTGGTACATGTTGATGTCACTAAATAGGTTTTTTATCTCTTTTTTCTTTAATCATTTAAAATCATATCTATATCATAATGATATTCGTGTTCATATTTTTACCTCTATACATTACTGTCTAGAAGTTGAGTGTTTATTTTAGATTTTTTGGTTGGATTTTGTCTTTGTTTTGTTTTGGTTTGTTTGTTTGTTTGTTTTTTGTTTGTTTATTTGTTTGTTTGTTTTGTTTTGTTTTTTGGTTTTTTTTAGGGGGGGGGGGGTATTTCTTATATATATATATTTTTTTAGGAGGGAAGGGGGGCTTTTGGGTTGATTTTTTTATTGTTTGTTTTTGTGTTTATTTATTTACTGTTTTCAATATGAGTGTTTTATATCCCAAAATATCAACAAAGCCCAAAATACTAATGAAGGGTTAGGTTGGTTTGAAATCACCTACTATTATAATTACATACTCGCTGTCCCTTCTTCTCCAATTAACTTGTGAAGAAAATTGATTTGTCTTGTCGTTGGGTCTCCATCCAACATCAAAAATACATGGGCTGTACTGTGACCTGGTGATACTTTTCTTTATGGAGGATAACTTAAAATTTTTGAGTGTGTATATTTTATTTATATACGTTCTGAAAAAAACTTTGTTTTATTAATTGCACAATGCGCTTTTTAAAACATTTTGTCAGATTAATAAATTTAACAATAATTCACAAACCTTTACCTTATCATATTGACCGCGTCGTGAACCTACACAGTCCTGTGATGTATAATTTATCTCTCACAATTACTCGAATCATATACGCCTCTGTGCGTTATTAGAGATAACTGACCTATCCCCGCAACTAAGATTTGCTCCGGCCCTTATCTCCTAATATGTTGCACCCCGCTGAGATGCTTAGAGCTCCGACAAACATTGCAATGTCGGACATATAAGCAATGCAGCAACGTAACAGAAAATGAAAGAAAATACGATACTGATTTATCTCATGATTTATCCGAGAAATTAAAAAAAAAGCCGAAATATCGTTGCAGCAAAAGCTGTTTCAAGAGTGATGATAGGCCTGCATCTCGAATCGTGCTCGTGTCAGTGAGATGCATGGGTTGTTTTGCAACCCCTGCAATCACTCCCATCCTCATTTTTGCACCATTTTTAGAACTACATCCCAAATTCAGGACCGAATAGTGCAAAATATTAGATATGGCAGACTGCAGCCACCCCCCCCCCCCCTCCGCTCCTTCAAAGATTCTCCTATGAAGATGCCATCGAAATAAGACAAAAATGAAACTGTACATTCCATCAATATTGATGTTTCACAAAATAGTATAGATTTAGCACATCGTTCTACATATACATGTACATACATACATAGAAAACATACTTTTACGTAAATAAATGAAGCTGGCGTTGCCTAGTGGTATCGCACTCGACCCCCTGATCGGGAGACCGGGGTTCAAGTCCCGCTTTAATCATGTCGGTGTCCTGTATTTTAGATGAGGCCCCGTGTCACGGGAGGCATTGCACGTTAAAGATCCTTCACTGCTTCGGGTGGGTCCGTTGCACAGGTCAAAATTTGTATGCCCGCATCAGGCAGATGCCGTCACCAAATACATACAATAACTGTAGTGTGACGTTAAAAAAATCAATCATAAATAATGCAGTTCATCACTGAATGGGCAGGCAGCCCTCCACTCAATCTCTCCTCATCTCTCTCTCTTTCGTTTCATGTTCTTTTCTCACTTTTCTCTTCCCCCTTTACCCATTTTATGATCCCTACAATCGCATCTCGAGATCTCACATCTCTTGGGGATAGGTCAATTATTGAAGTCTTGTTGTACAGAAACACTATCATTATGACTGCGATTCAATGTGATCGAATATTCACATTTCAATACTCGAAAAAGATATGAGTACATGTATACCTAGAAATGAAAACTGAGCGAAACGAAATAGAATGAACTGACATCACATAGAAACGAGACAAAACGGAATGTGACGAAAAGAAATCATTACGAATCGAAACGGAATGTGTACATTTTCGGTAATGGCTTAGTTGGGTGTTGCTAGCAAGCAGGAGATGCTCACTTTACCCGGGCACCTGATCTCACTCCATCACAGGGGTTCACATATGCTCTTCAAGTAGACATATTTTGTTATTTTCCATTTGTTTTTCATTTTCACTGATTTTGTATGTCCTATGGTTTCATGATGTTTGGACTTGTGGTTTGGATTTATCCATCATCTTTACATTCCCGTTTTATTATTTTTCTTATCTTGCTAAAATTCCTCTAAAGGGTGTGGATCCCTATTTAAATAGAAATGTAACGAAATGAAACGGAAATAAAAGACATCGATAAGAAACAAGACAAAACGGAATATAACGAAAGGAAAACAACTAAGAAACAAATTGAAATCATTAAGAAACGTAACAGATTATTTATATTTCGTTTCATTAGTTTGACTCCCCCTTCCTTAACTTACAGTGTGATGTCTGAAATCGTGAACGTATCAATTTCCATGGCAATGTTTCCACATAAGTTCCTTATATATTTTACCCTGTTTGATCTTCTTGTTTGTGTGATAGATCTAAATGTGTATATTAACCTGCAGATCGGCCATACTTTTATAGGTAACTTTAGTCAAATGCTACAGTACCAGGCGGCAGTCAACGAGGAACATTGATTATACTAAACGAAATAGAGATATAGGCTATGACAGACCCCTGGAAGAAACAGAGTACGGATCAGGTTCCATAGAGGAGTCAGAATCCCATGCCGACCTGTCATACACGCTGTGATGTAATATCATTATTTGAGCCGTGCAGGATAGATGCATGCATTTTCAAAATGTCGAAATAAGATTGATAAGATATCACAAACATACCCTGAACAATAGTGAAATTTTTTACCCTTAGCGACTGGGAAAATGAGATTCTGGATAATAATTGACATTTTTGTGTACATGTCCTTGGTGATTTTTCTCATACAGCTTTGTCAGATATCTTCAGTTTTCTCGTTTGTCTCAATATTTTTTTGTACCAAATATATATAAATTCAAACAATTACAAAATAGTAAGTGCTGTCAACAACTACTTACGTCCTTGAACCTGCTGCCAAAGTAGCTGATAATATTATCATTGTTTGAAAATGACACTACATTAGAGTTTTAATTAAAGCACTCTACATATGTGAAACCCAACAGCTGAAAAACAACATTCATCTTGAAAATCGCGGAGATATATCAGATTTTGAAATTAATATCGTTACTTTGTTCACCATCGTAACAATTATAAATGCTATTCTCCTACCATGTAATGCCTCTCTAAATTACAGAAATGTTTATGTAAATATCACATTTTATAAACAATACCAATCATTATTCTCTACTTTTTTTCATAATGGATATCTTTCTCTTTAACAGTAGATAAGGGTCATATTGTACAGCATTGCAATGTGGCGTTTTATGAAAGAATCATGAATTGCTTTTAGTCACTTCTGGTGAAGTCATAAAGGAAGTCAATTTAGGTAGGGATTATAAATACAATAAGCTCAGAAAAACTTTTGTAAAATTTGACAGATCGTATTTAATTCTTTTTTTTTTTTTTTTTTTTTTTCTTTTCTTTTCAGCATTATGTCTCGAGCGGAATATCACACTGACTCACATTCTACGGTATTTTTCTACTTATTTATTCACAAAATAAAATACCTAAGTTAGTAATGTCGAATATAACTGCAATGATACAACAACATGATTAACAATAATAATACAATAACATCATTAACAATTAACATAACAAAATCCACTAACATTAGAAATAGATCTATTATACGTAATTATTACTCAAGATGATATGTAAATAAATATGATATATTTTACTTAAGAATGGAGTTATTAAATTCTTTAAAACTTTATTTATTTTACAACGCGTTAACTAGTTATATTGATAAATTATATATCTCGTTGGCACCGATCTTGTCGTAAGGGTGTCGTTTGTGTGGGAGGTACCAGAGTCCCGGAGAAAACCGTAAAAACATAACCTGATAATACTTTTTTCATATTGAAGTTAGACAATATATATATATATATATATATATATATATATATATATATATATATATATATATATATATATATATATATATATATATATATATATATATATATATATATATATGTATTTATAGAAGAGCAGTGTTGAATTCAAAATTCAAAAGGACCAAAAAGTGAACCAAAGAATCTATCTAAGGACATTGCTTTGCATGAGGGAGATACTCCTTAGGTTTAGAGTGATTTACTTAATTTGATGACTGAAAATTTGAAGTATATATTGCGTGTCAGTACAAAAGCACTTAAAACTAGACTTATGATGCCCTCGGGGACTATCAGTCCACCAGCAGTGACACCGGCTTAGTGGTTATAATAAGTATAGAACATATATACCTTATAATTTAGTGCACCATATGCGCATTTCGACAACTTATGTCTCTTCAGTGATGCTCGTGGCCAAATGATTGGAATTCTCAAAATATATAAATATTTGAAGAGCAGTGTTGAATCAAAAGGGAAACGCTGCAAATGGACCTGAACATGCATGATAGCGAACAATTTTTCTGAATCGCAGTTCAAGACGAACAGACGAGGATAAATGTTGATTACAGAGTAGGTACTTAGGTACACCTGAATTACATATGATAATAAAATTTTCCAATGTCCTTGAATATACATGTCATTAAAACGAAGACACACATTCACAACAGATTAAAACCAAATTTTCATGTCAACACGCTTCATTTTTTATATCAATCGATATCTAAATTCTAGAACATTTGTTTAGAAACTCCTTTTACAGAATTTCCAAAGCTACTTGAATCTTTACATTGATTTTCTATCTTGTATACCTATCTTCTATATGATTTAATTGAAACTAAATACTTGTCTCTCATACACTGGTGTTTTACTGAGACTCTAAAATATACCTATATACTTCGGATTCTCTAAATTTCTTCCAACAAACTACACTTTAAATAGATACTGGACTTTTTACTGAATTATGAAAGGCCATTGAGTATTTGACGGAAAACATGTATGTGCAATGTTATGGCAAGGTTTTTCAACCTTCAATGAGGGAGGAACTCATACAGAGCTTTTTTTTAAAGACATATGATGGTTGGTACCTCTCGATGTCACTAAATAGTTTTTAAAATGATATCTATACCATAATGATATCCGTTTTCATATTTTTACTTCTATACATTATAATCTAGTTGTTGCTGATAAAAATAAGAAAGTTTTATTTCAGATCATTTAGATTGGATGTTTGTTTGTTTTTTGTTTTTTGTTTTTTTTTGTTTTTATTTGTTTTGTTTGTTTGTTTGTTTGTTTGGGGTTTTTTTTGGTTTGAAATTACCCACTTTTATGATTACAATGTACGTATTATCTATCCCTTCTTCTCCAATTAACTTGTGAAGAAAACTGATGCTTCTTTTTATGGAGGATTACTTATAAATTTTTGGTGTGTATATTTCATTTATACACTCTGAAAATCACTTTGATTTATCTTTTTTGCCTACTGCGGATTTGAGTTTGTGAGTTTGATGGTAGTCCCATAAACCTATATATTACAATAGTTTGTTTTGTCTTTTCTGTGCTTCTATGCTCTTTCAATTTTGTCAGAATAATAAATTAAACCATTTGATAAATAAACAAGAAATCTTTACATTATCATATTGCCCGCGTCGTGAACCTACACAATCCTATGATTTATCTCTCACAATTACTCGAATCATATACGCCTCTGTGCGTTATTAAAGATAATTCTTGTTGATTTGTCATTCCAGGAAAAATTGAAGTATTGTTGTACAGAAACACTATCATTATGACTGCGATTCAATGCGATCGAATATTCACATTTCAATACTTGAAAGGGGTATTGGTACATGTATACCTAGAAATAAAAACTGAACGAATCGAAATATAATAAATTGACATCGCTTAGAAACCAGACACCACGGAATGTAACAAAATGAAATCATTAAGAATCGAAACGGAATATGAACATTTTCGGTAATGGTATGGTATCTTTTTGCTTTTGTGTTAAAATTCCTCTAAAGGATAACAAAAGACTTCGCTAAGAAACGAGACAGAAGGGAATGTAACAAATCGAGAAAACTGAGAAACAAATTGAAATATTAAAAAAAAGTCAATGAGGAACATCTAATATACTAGACAATATAGAGACATGGACTATCACGGACCCCTAGGAGACACATAGAAGGGATCAGGTGTCATAGAGGAGTAAGAATCTCCTGCTGACCAGTCATACTCGCCGTGATGAATATGATTATTTGAGCTGGTATAGCTCGTAGCATTCAGTGGTAACGGTATCACCAAAGTTACAATCCGTAAAAATTCATTCGTGTTTTCACAGAGAATCTAGAACGTACATATGTACTTCCAATAACTCCGGATTATTTTCCAACAAACAATATACTTCATATAAATACTAGACTTGCAAGGAATTATGTAAAGCATTATATTTTTGTGCAATTTGATGGCAAGATTTATCAACAAATAGTTGGGATTCCTATGGGTACTAACTGCGCGCCTCTGATAGCAGATTTATTACTTTATTGTTATGAGAGGGATTTTATGGTTTCTATTAAAAAATCAACACGTTTTGACCTCATTGACAAATTTAATAATACTTGCAGATATCTGGATGACATTTTGGTTATCGACAACCCTGAATTCGAACAATTTATATCAGAGAAGAAAAAAGAGGAGTTACCGGCTCAGTTATGTGGCAGAAGTCACCATGGGGCTATACAATACATGAATATAAATAATATAATAGAACATTTAACACATTACAAAAATATTTGATTGTAGTGCAATTACGATACCGACTTAGGACGGTCATTTAATTTGACAAAAGCCAAACAAATGGTCTGGTTAACCGGTTTACGGGCCCACCTTCCCACTCACCGTAACAGCAGAACAATCAAAAGACGTACATTTAAAATTTATAAATAATCCTCCATGTAAAGAACAAGGGTCAACAGGTATCGCATATTGAGAGGTCATAAAAATATAAACACGTAAGGTATTGTAAAAAAACATAATGGTATAAAAATATATGCGACATCAACATGATAAACCGTGCTCTGCCAGTCTGAAAGCGAGCTAAGACCCTAGATCTGTAGGAGTCCCGACTAACAGTCAGAGGGGACGAGGTTCAGGACCATGTCTCCTCTGAAAGAGGTTTGGACAAGGCCCGTCATATAGTCCCCACCGCCCTGTTAGTCAGCGTGCAACGTTCAAGTAAAAGTCTGCATAAGGCTGTAGAGGGGCCAAATACAAGACCTATAGTCTTTTTGATGATCTCAATATCATATTGTCTATTTAGGAGACGTTTGACTATTTTATTACATGATAAAATAACGTTATCGGAGCCTTTTACTTTCCTTAGTTTATATACGAGATCACCGTAAAAATTAGGATGGGAAATTCCATGGGATACATACTGTTGAAAAGAAATATTTCCAAATTGAGATAGAAGTTCTGAATAAGATCTGAAGAATTTGCCGAATGTTTTTCTTAGCTTGTGATATCTGTAACCCTGAGTTAAAAGTTTAGTAGTAATTTGTAAATTTCGTTTATGAAAGTCCAAAACATCGGTGCAGCCTCTGACAAATCGAACTAATTGAGATATATAGATACCATATGATGGGAGTCGAGGACATCGCCATCCAAGTAAGGGAAATTTACAATAGGAAATCCAAAATCCTCACGTTTATCATAAATATTAGTATATATTAGGTTGTTGATAATTTTGATGTTTAAATCTAAGAAAGGTGTAGATTTATCTCAAGTATTAGCTTATTCAATGTGAGCTCTGGTGGATATATTTCTGATATAAATTGTTCGAATTCAGGGTTGTAGATAACCAAAATGTCATCCAGATATCTGCAAGTATTATTAAATTTGTCAATGAGGTCAAAACGTTTTGATTTTTGAATAGAAACCATAAAATCCCTCTCATAACAATAAAGAAATAAATATGCTATCAGAGGCGCGCAGTTAGTACCAATAGGAATCCCAACTATTTGTTGATATATCTTGCCATCAAATTGCACAAAAATATTATTCATGAGAAAATCTAGTGCTTTACATAATTCCTTGCAAGTCCAGTATTTATATGAAGTATATTGTTTGTTGGAAAAGAATCCAGAGTTATTGGAAGTACATATGTACGTTTTAGATTCTCTGTGAAAACACCATTGTATAAGAGACAGCAACTTGCTTTTAATCAAATCATGAGGCAGAGATGTATAAAGTGTAGAAAAATCAAATGTAGAAATTTGAGTCGCTTTGAAATTTAGCGAAAGAAGCTTGTCTATAACTTCATGAGAATTTTTAATCGACCAAAAGTAATTGATGTTACTATTATGAAATGCCACATCACAATATTTGATAATATGATCTTTTATAGCAGTTAGAGCAGACGTAATATGCTTCGATAGTACTGTAGTAGAGCAGTGGCTAGAATTATATATGAAACGTGATTTATATGGACTTTTATGTAGTTTAGGGAGCCAATACATGGTTGGTAGATCAGATTTATCAGTTTTAATTTTGAAGTCGGACATGGTCATGAGGTGATCGTGCAAGGTGCTCTCTTTTGAGGTAGGGCTTTCCACATATGTATGAGTGGAGTTTAATTCGTTTTTAAGTACTTCAATATAATATAGTTTTCAAACAACTATTATGTTATTACCTGCTTTATCAGCGGGAACAAAGACATATTTAGCATGTAAGTCAGCTATCTTCTTTTTAATAGAATTTGTCGTCAATGTATTAGGCTGTTGAAATAAATGAAGATTTTCCGTAAAGTTCTTAATACGGATATCGACAATTCTTAAAATCTCGAATTTCCAATCATTTATAGCATGAACCTTTACCTGTTCTTTTTTACACCAACGTTTACAATATGTAGTTTAAGGATCTTCTATAACGTCACGGCATTTATTGAAATCTATCCTGGACGGTAACCTATATTTAGGTCGTTTTCCAAATAGGGTGCGCAATTTCTTGTCCGAAATACAGTTTAGGTCACCAGTAATAACATGTCCTGCCGGTTTATAAACATATTTAGAATTTTCACAAGAACACGACGAAGGAATAGAGTCTGAAACATCAGGGTTAGATGTAACTTTATTATAATTTAAAATAAGATTTCTTATAGGCTTTTTGTACTGGTAACAAATAAGTGGAGGTTGTAAATTCTCAAAATATTGGGGATTTTAGATGCAACTCTATGATCACGGAAAATATTAGAAATGTTAAGTAGATCGAAGCCTTTATTAATAAATTTAATTTTGAGAAATTGCTGCTTGGGTGGAAGAGACGGAAAACGAGGAAAGAGTTTATTATATGAAAATAAAATAATCAAATTGAGTTTATATCAATCAGAATTGCGTAAACTTCGAAGATCAGCTTCGTCCAGGATAGGTTTCAATTTATTCACCGGAATAGAGGATAGTGCATGCAAAAGTTCATGACGGCCATTTTTTTTTTTTTTGCGATAAATAGAAGATCGTTTAATGACCTATTTAAAAGATTACGTTTTCTGATGTTACGATTACGACGACGAGCATGTGACCTACGTTTTCTAATAGTTTTATGTCTTAATGTAAAAACATTGATCTTATTCTGACGAGAAGAAATATTACCTTGTCGATATATTTGGTCGTTGAGACCAAGAGGGTATGGGGTTTGTAGTTGTTTAATCCAGTAGAGCTCGGTTTCCAAAAGTCGTTTTTTAACATCTGATTTCGTATCACCTGGTAATTTAGAGATATTGTCTACTGGAGTTATTTTCACATTGTTAATATTATGTTGGTATTTATTAAAGTGGTTATAAATAAAATTCTGGTATTTACGACGTGAATTATTACGAATTTTATAGGAATGACTCCGAAAACGTTGTTTCAAAGTTTGAGAAGTTTCCCCGACATATTGAGCCCCACATCCTCTAGCTTCTCAAGTGATGACATATATAACATTGGCAGTATTTCAATCTATGTCTTTGTCTAATTTGGTGTTAAATATATTTCCATTAACCGTAGATTCAATATTGGACTTGCAGTTTAAATGATGGCAAGTAAGACATTTCTTGGCGTTGCACTTATTAATCTTAGAATACCCTCTGCGTATAGAATTGACAGCTCTGTAAGAATTTATAGGTGTGAATGTTTTTGAAAATGAGATCGAACGTTTAATAGGGAAACTACTTTTAAGTGGAGAAATAAGAACTTTAGTGGTGCCGAATAATTTTCTACAAGAAATATCAAGTATATGAAGAGTGGACACAGAGGGCAATCTAAGTGGTGTGATTATAACTTTAGGAGATTTGTATTTTATTTTTATTATATTTGAAGCCATTTTAATGAAAGGGGGGATAAGGATGTACAAACCCTGGAATACCCATAGTACCCATAGGAATCCCAACTATTTGTTGATATATCTTGCCATCAAATTGCACAAAAATATTATTGATGAGAAAATCTAGTGCTTTACATAATTCCTTGCAAGTCCAGTATTTATATGAAGTATATTGTTTGTTGGAAAAGAATCCAGAGTTATTGGAAGTACGTATGTACGTTTTAGATTCTCTGTGAAAACACCATTGTATAAGAGAGAGCAACTTGCTTTTAATCAAATCACGAGGCAGAGATGTATAAAGTGTAGAAAAATCAAATGTAGAAATTTGAGTCGCTTTGAAATTTAGCGAAAGAAGTTTGTCTATAACTTCATGAGAATTTTTAATCGACCAAAAGTAATTGATGTTACTATTATGAAATGCGACATCATATTTGATAATATGATCTTTTATAGCAGTTAGAGCAGACGTAATATGCTTCGATAGTACCGTAGTAGAGCAGTGGTTAGAATTAGATATGAAACGTGATTTATATGGACTTTTATGTAGTTTTGGGAGCCAATAAATGGTTGGTAGATCAGATTCATCAGTTTTAATTTTGAAGTCGGACATGGTCATGAGGTGATCGTGCAAGGTGCTCTCTTTTGAGGTAGGGCTTTCCACATATGTATGAGTGGAGTTTAATTCGTTTTTAAGTACTTCAATATAATATAGTTTTCAAACAACTATTATCACTACTGGGTCCAAAAACCCCTGAGAATCCCGTTTTTCACTGCAAAACTCTGCAACATCCTGAAAAACTCTGAAAAACACTGAAGTCTGCCTGAAAAACACTGAAAAACTCTGACAGCCCTGATTAACACTGAAAAACTCTGAAGTCTACCCTGAAAAACTCTGAAAAAAACTGACGACCCTGAAAAACTCTGCAAAACTCTGAAAAACTCTGACGCCACTGAAAAACTCTGCAAAACTCTGGAAAAACTCTGAAAAACACTGACACCTGCTGCGATGCCCTCCGGCCGTGCGATCGCGGCCTCGCGTACTTCTATACGGTCCCTTCTATAAGCCCTATTAGCATTAATGTATATAAAATGTTATGCGTTGTGAATTAGAAAAAAAAAAGGAAGAGAAAATAAATAAAACATATCTCGCATTTTTGTACGGTGTTTTGAAGTGAAATTATTTTAACGAATCTCTAAATTTAATTTTACTGATGCATTATTCAAAACCAAACAAACCCAGCAGAGGCATATTACAATACAAAGGCTTTTCTTACCGAGATTTATATATACATTTGTATTTCCAAATGAAAATGTATGTACATATATTTCTAGTAAATATCACTGTTTCATAGTGAAGAAAAAATAAAAAATATATATAAAAAAGAAGCTCCAGAACTGTAAATTAGTGAATAAATAATAAATTATTGAATAATAAATACAAAAGTGAATAAATAAATGAATAAATGAATAAATGAATGAATGAATGAATGAATAAATAAATAAATAAATAAATAAATAAATATATAAATAAATAATATTTGAATGTGACCAGTACCTATAAATTTTATACGAAAAGCGAATTTAATACACCAGTACTGACAGCAAATCGACCACAAAGAAAATCGCTTGTCATTCATTTTAAATAACACAATGCATTCTATTCCAATTCTGTTGCAACATTTATAGAGCCTATAGCCATATATTTTCATGTGACGACCTTTAGGTTTAAACACCCCCACCCCACCCCTTCTCACACACACACACACGCAATACTTTTTTCTCTATCAATACTTTTCACACAAAATTAAGACACACAAATTTAACCTTTCTTCTTATTATAACAGCGTAATATAACAAAGTTCAGAGCACAATAACTTTCTTTAACTGAAAATTTTACGTGTCTACGTGTTGCTCTTTCATTCGAATGACATACGTAAATTTTGTCCTATAAAATATTTCAGTGATTAAATATTTTCTCGGTATTCAATAATGTTGCTTGAAATACCATCAAATAAGTTTCAATATATCAGTGTAACAACGTATCTGCCGTTTGTTATATCACTACCAACTTAATCTACATCATGTAACTCTATACAATAAAATGATTTTATCTAACAGCACCCCCGCCCTTTTCAATGGGAGACTGTGCCCTCCCCCCCTTTTTTCTTTCAAAAATTTTCAGATCCGCCCGCCTATGACGTATTGTAACAATGTATCCAGTAAGGGTCATGTATAGCAATGGCGAATACAAGGGCGCTCGCCTAACAGCACCGCCCCCCTTTTCAATGGGAGACTGTGCCCTCCCCCTCCCCTTTTTTCTTTCAAAAATTTCTAGATCCACCTATGAACAGTATCTCCCTTATTTCGTATTGTAACAATGTATCCATATACAAGGGCGCTCGCCCTGTTGACTGGGATATAGAAGTCTTACATAAAAATACCCTGTCCTGTCAAAACTAGCAAAGTATTTGACCTTTATTTTCAAAATGACATATAAATTCAAGTAAACGGTGTCATATTTAGAGCAGATACCTCGATCTGCCCCAACTTAAGGATCCAAATCGTATGTTTAAATCATATAGTATATTTAAATTGAGACCATACACTCCCCCCCCCCCCCCCACACACACACACACGCCCCTTCTCTCCCTTATATATATATAATATATATATATATATATATATATATATATATATATATATATATATATATATATATATATATATATATATATATATATATATATATATATATATATATATAATATATATATATATATACATGACCCTTACTGGATATATATAATACTAGAATATCTTCATTAGAAAGTAACGGCACACGCATGGAATCTGAAATTGCTTTATTTTAATCCGACATGTGCATGTCTTTGTTTTTTTTACCTTTATTCTACATGTCATCAGTACTCTATTACGTAATAAACATCCGGTTGTTTAACCCGGTAAATATCTGTCGTAATCTCATATAGTTTGTTACCTATCATGCTGTAAATTGGGAATCGTAATTAACAGTACCTTGGTATGTATGAGGGGACAAAACATATTTAGTAACAGGTTGAAACATATCCAGTTGATACATTTCAATGTTAATTTTGTGTTATTGGCAAAATTAAAGTGTCATTTTAACAGCGACTTATAAAGTTTAGGACAAAAACTGATTTTCAATCTTCAGAAGTGAAATAATTTGTTTTACACACCATCATTTATTTATTTTTATGTTATAAACTAAACTATATCAATTATTTAAGTTCAATTTCTTCCGCATTTCCTCTGATAATAGCAATATTATAGAATACATGCGAAATGTGAGATTTGTAAAGCTGTGATATAAAGTGCTATTCTGTTCCATTAATTTACATACGGATTAAATAAGTAGCTGCGTTACGGCCTGTAGCGAGAAAGAAATACGCATACCCAAAGCCATGATCGTTCACTCAAGTTGAACACTGTTTAAAAAAAAAAGGAGGGGGGTGGTAGAATTAAATTAACGCAACTTCACAGCGTTTTATCGGTGAATGGCCGCTAATTTATGAAGAATGCAATATTGATTTATCAATATTAATCTTGAATGCCTTTAAACTCGAAAGAGAGTGGGGAGCGGCCTTAAGGTCGTAACATAACGATATTTGGGTGGATTCTTTACACAGATTGGAAAAGATGTAAAAATAAACATCAATCATTATGTGTTATTAAAATGATTGATAAGGATATATAGAAAATAATTATTTCTTTTTTTTTCTGTATTTATTTATCTATTTACAATTAAAACTATGCGTTTTCTGTAAACTTCGTCTGTCGATTTTTAAAAATCTTATTATTTTTATTAAATTTATTTTGATGTATTTTTTTTGTACGGAAAAGTTTAATGTTCTCATTATAAATAAATAGATGAATTAATAATTGAATAAATAGATAAATAATAAATAAATATGAAAATAAATAAATAAATAAATGAAGTCCGCCGAGAAAGGCCGCTGGCCGAAATGTTACAGTACGGAAAAATAGTGCTTTTATTATAAATAAATAGATAAATAAGTAAATAAATAAATAAATAAATAAATAAATAAATAAATTTTAAAATGTCGTCTTCTATATTTTGTACTTATTTCCCCCTCCCTTAATGCACCTCTATGAAACAACGATGTTAAGTAACATGCTACTGCTGTAGTTACACTATTTGTTCCTTTGTTTGTTTGTTTGTTTCATTCTTCTTTCTTTCTTTAAGTCGATCAATAAAACAAGTGACATCGCGCTGGAAAGTCCTGTGTCAATAAAATTGTTTTTGCTAAGTACGTAATTCATGCGATTTATTAAACTGCAAATGTAAAGATCATCTTACAAACGTAAGTCAGAATAGGAACAATATCTTGGTAATTTTAAAAAGATGCGGTTTTTTTTTTCTTATTCCCCGCTTATAACCTCATCATATTTAATACTTATTAAAGGTCATATATAGATAACAGCGAACCATTTCAAGGGCTTATATTATAAAAGGGACCGTATAGAAGTACGCGAGGCCGCGATCGCACGGCCGGAGGGCATCGCAGCGGGTGTCAGTGTTTTTCAGGGTTTTTCAGAGTTTTGCAGAGTTTTTCAGTGGCGTCAGAGTTTTTCAGAGTTTTGCAGAGTTTTTCAGGGTCGTCAGTGTTTTTCAGAGTTTTTCAGGGTAGACTTCAGAGTTTTTCAGTGTTTATCAGGGCTGTCAGAGTTTTTCAGTGTTTTTCAGGCAGACTTCAGTGTTTTTCAGAGTTTATCAGGGTGTTGCAGAGTTTTGCAGTGAAAAACGGGATTCTCAGCGGTTTTTGGACCCAGTAGTGTATGTTATTACCTGCTTTATCAGCGGGAACAAAGACATATTTAGCATGTAAGTCAGCTATCTTCTTTTTAATAGAATTTGTCGTCAATGTATTAGGCTGTTGAAATAAATGAGGATTTTCCGTAAAGTTCTTAATACGGATATCGACAATTCTTAAAATCTCAAATTTCCAATCATTAAGAGCATGAACCTTTACCCGTTCTTTTTTACACCAACGTTTACAATATGTAGTTAAAGCATCTTCTATAACGTCACGGCATTTATTGAAATCTATCCTGGACGGTAAACTATATTTAGGTCCTTTTCCAAAAAGGGTGCGCAATTTCTTGTCCGAAATACAGTTTAGGTCACCAGTAATAACATGACCTGCCGGTTTATAAACATATTTAGAATTTTCACAAGAACACGACGAAGGAATAGAGTCTGAAACATCAGGGTTAGATGTAACTTTATTATAATTTAAAATAAGATTTCTTATAGGCTTTTTGTACTGGTAACAAATAAGTGGAGGTTGTAAATTCTCAAAATATTGGGGGATTTTAGATGCGACTCTATGATCACGGAAAATATTAGAAATGTTAAGTAGATCGAAGCCTTTATTAATAAATTTAATTTTGAGAAATTGCTGCTTGGAAACTTATAAACAAATTGCTGAAAATCAGAAAATTATTTAAGGAGTTTTTGATTAAAGAAAAAATAAATTAAAAAAAAAATCACAATGTTTTTAAATCACCCTTAGTTGAAAGCATCCAAGGTGTTCCCCTGTTGTGGAAAACGTCTAATCATTCATGTGTGAACCAACTTTTTTTTAATTTGAGCCACAAAGGTGTGAAAATCTCTAGTGTGAAGACTGTTATACATGTACATACCAATGCATATACAAGTATTCTATCGTTGTATGTGGATGTGTATTAATAAATTGTGTACTAGCATTACTATTTTATATCCTCCTCCTTTCATTTGTACTTGTTGATAATGAAGAATTGTACGATGTTTCAGTCAAATATCTTATTCGCCAATACAATGGGTGATTTCCTTATTGCAAGTCTAAGCATTGTGCTGTAAGCCTACAGGGCAATAAATTTAAGTGAAAGATCGACGCCACCTAACGACCGAGTTAAAGTAACGACACGTCACCCCCCCCCCCTTTCTCTCTCTCTCTCTCTCTCTCTCTCTCTCTCTCTCTCTCTCTCTCTCTCTCTCTGTGCACAAGATATCGTTTGCAAACGTATTTCAAACTTTTTCAATACAACCAAAATATATATTTGTGTTTGTATTATTGTGAAACATGCAAGATTCAGTGTTCAGTCGGGTCATCATCTTTTATATATAATTGCATGATCGTATCCGTGAAATTAATAAAAAAAAAAAAAGATACGATCGTATTGGGAAAGAATGTGTAACGAGACAAAACAATAAAAAAAAAAAAAAAAAGAGGGGGGGGGGGCTTTTCCTCTCTGTTTAGGTCAAACGGTACTTAGTCCTGGTAACCTTACGACCGGAGCACGCGTGTTGTGTGAAGTGTATTGTTTTACTTCACCCTGGTAGCGAATAAGGGTTTGACTTATGACACTGATTAATACACGGAATTAGACGATCGCATTCTATGAAATCATAAGATACATACGGTCCTATATCTGGCAGGAGTATGTAAGAAGATAAGAAAATGAAAGGGTGGGGGGTTCTGAAAGATACTTTTCTTTACTGTTTAGGTAAGAAAACGACCGACACTCTAGTTTCCCTTGCGATTCAAGTGCGCATGCTTTGTCTTTTGTTCTAAGAGTATAAATATTTTTGAAAAGTTTGCCTGCATTTCACAAGGAAGAAAAAGGAACACATAAAAAAAGAAGAAAACAGACCAAAGAAAATAATAATGAATAAAATAGAATGAAGATCAATGTCCATATGTACAAATATCTACCAGAATTAATCAATCGTGTATTTCATCGTAATCGCATGTAATATTTCAAAATCTGAATATGTTTATCAGAGCAATCAGTAATGAATATCATATCACATGTAATATGAATTTATTTGATTTTAAAGTCGGCTTTACTGTACTGAACCCACAAGTAGTAATTGCGCTCCTCAATTCGTATCGTTGCCTTCTTTAATTAAGAGTCCGAAATAGGTATTACAAAGAAACTCGGCACACTCTCGGAATAATAAATCATTTTTTTGTGTGCATGTCCTTGGTGAGTTTTGTCATACAGCTTTGTCAGATGTCTTCAGTTTTCTCTTTAGAATCACACTTATCTGTACAATGACCAATCAGCTTGTCTTTACTGATTTCATTCAAATACCATTAATGCACTTTTACGACAAGTAGATATACGGGTATAAAGAACGTATATAATGTAGTTATACCTCCAGACAGGGACGTATATATCTAAAACATTATATACGTCCGTGCTCCAGGTGCGCACTGTATTTTCAATTTTATATAAAAAATACGTTCTAATTTTAAAAATATTTAGAATAGCAGAATATTTTAAGATACATTTCAAACGTTCATTGTGTAATCAAGCAGAGGAGATTTAAAAAGATGTTAAATGATTATTAATCAAGATATCTTTAAGTCTAATTTCGTTATTTTTCATGCTTTACTGAGCAAACACAATACGCATCATCATAAGGTCGTTTCCTTTTTAACACTATCATACCCATTTACCGGGACATATTTGGTGTACACGTTTGACCGTCTGACGGCGCGGACACAGGTAAATAACCACCTATATACGCAGTCAATATGGCCGATATACAGGTACAGTGTCCACGCGTGTCCGCGGCTTTACACGCCCAAATCCAATGTCCACGGTACATGCACGGTATGCTGTTGTCATTTTGTGTGTGTGTGTGTGTGTGTGTGTGTGATGGTGTGTGTGTGTGTGTGTGTGTGTGTGTGTGTGTGTGTGTGTGTGTGTGTGTAGGTCCTTGGTGATTTATGTAATGCAGCTTTGTCATATGTCTTCTGTTTTCTCTTTTGCCTGTTAAAGTATTTCTTCTAATTCTACTACTTTTATTTCAAAGAAAAGCCGGTGTGGTCTAGTGGATATGGTGCTCGGCTCGTGATCGAGAGGTCGCGGGTTCGACTCCCGCCCGGGGCACACCGGTGTTCTGTCTTTCGGATGAGACAGTAAAAACCGAGGTCCCGTGTCACGGTAGGCGTGGCACGTAAAAGATCCCTCACTGCTTCGGGTGGGTCCGTTGCAAAGGTCTAAATTTGTATGCAATGCATCAGGCAGATGCCGTCACCATATACGTGAAATAATCGTGGAGTGACGTAAAACAATAATCAAACAAACAAACAAATATTTCAAAGAAAATTAAAACAGAAAGTTTAATTTTCTTCAATTCTTGTTCATCGGGAATGGGTAATGTAGAAGCTTTAAATATGAATTTTGAAACTTACCGATAATTAACAATATATAGTTTACCAAGTAATGTGGGCCTTCCACAATTTAAAAAAGTTTTCCCTTTCATTACACGTTTCATCCAATATTTACTATAGCAATCAATTGAATCATGACCCAATTAGACTCTTAAACATTTTATTGCTTTATTAGTTATTTTAAATACCGTTCATTTCATTTACACTATCCTTTAAACAAACAGGCAATATAATTCTGTTTTCGATTTTTAAAATCCTGTTTGCTTACAAAAAGTATTTTTGTAATATTCGTTGCATTTCTTAAAGAATTTTTGTCTTTTAACAGTAATGTAAGATGGTATGCTTGCTGGATAACTTCATCTTGTTATATGTTTGGAATAGGGATTCTTTTGACATATCGCTATTATTTTACACTTAAGGCTAATATTTCAACTACAAATACGTACAATATAGCGGACATTGGACAGTCCTGTCTTATTCTTCTATACATTTTACAAGATTTGGATATACAACCTTTGTTTTTAAACTTAAATCTGGGGTTTGTATCTAAATTATATATCCATAATATAAATTTCACCAAAATTCAAATTTTCTTAACGCTTAAACAGAAACTTCCCTTCAACTGCATAAAGACTTTTTCAAAATCCACCAATAGAAATAAACCTTCAGCATAAGTGTCATTCCAGTAATCAGAAACACTGCACTGTTTTCAATATAAAGAACTTTCATATATGCAGACCTATCAATCCATTAATTACTTTTTACAGTCGTCTAGAAAAAGCAATAATTCTGTAATCGGTATTTGTTCGACTTAGGTCTATAATTTCTAAGGTTTCTGTCATCCTTTTTAAATATTAAAGTTATAACAGCTAGGCTTTGTGAAAAACATAGTTCTTTTTATACGCCCGTCATAGACGGTACATATTATAGTATTCCGTCTTTTGGTCTGTCTGACCGTCCGCTATGAGATGCAATAACATTAGTAAAAGTCAGTGGTTTTTTTTCATGAAATTTATACGGAATGCTTAAATAAGATAGAGGAAGAGCCCTTTTGATTTTGAAATAATCCGCCTTGTTGTACCAAGTTATGAGACTTTGATTTTTGACGTTGCAAGGATAATGGCAGTTTCTATGGAACACGATAACACCAGTAAACGTTTGTGTTTTTTCCATGAACCTTATACAGAGTCCTTTCGATTTTGAAAAAAAGTCCTTTTTGTCGTGTTGGGACTTTGAATTCTTTTCACAGATAGAATAAAGGCAGCTTCTATGGGGCACAAATGATTGATAAATTGATTGACTGATTATTGTTTTACGTCACTCCAAGATTATTTCACGTATATGGTAACGGTATCTGTCTGGTGAATTGCATACAAATTTAGACCTTTGCAATGAACCCATCCGAAGCAGCGAGGGATCTTTTACGTGCCACGCCTACCGCGACACGGGATATCGGATTTTACTGTCTCATTCGAAAGACAGAACATCGGTGTTCCCAGGGCGGGAGTCGAACCCGGGACATCTCCATCACGAGCCGAGCACCTTACCCATTAGGCCACGCCGGCTTAGGGACACAAATGAAAATGTCCCCTTTGTTCGTACAGAGTAATGGGTTGCTATTTATTTATTCATGGTTTTTTTTTCATTTCTCACTCCAAAAAAACTAGAAAAAAAATTGTATCTAATGTCCTATTCTTATTACTAAAAAGACCAAATAATATCTTAATAATGTTCAAGTCTAAAGTAATATCAAAAACATTGATCAGTCATATTTTTAAATCGTTCCATACCTTGTAAGAAACTGACATTTAAATAATAAATGGGAAATAGTTTCTTTGTTTGAATGACAAAAAACCCCATAAATTTTAAAGAACTAATACTTATCATATGCAACAGTACATTTGTTTCTAAAATCCTATGTAAAGTAAAAAACGAAGAAGTACCGAAGAGTTAACCATATATCATAGTCTATAGAATAAAGGGGTCAACATCGTGTTTAGTGTCATAATCAGACAAATGCGAACCCGAATAAAATCGAGGTGAGACGTGGTGCCCGGGAGAAGTAGCGTCCCCTGGTTGCATGCAACACCCGTCGCAAAAGTCCAGCAATAACCTTTCAAATCGAGGAGGTAAATACATTAATATACACGCATGAACATACGAAGGAGACAGGAACACGAAGTCAAATTCAAAGCAAGAAATGCTGCCTGCCTGAAATTCCGGTGTCGGAAACGCAGGTGAACAAATATCTCTATAAACATGTATACACGTATTATGTCAAATCAAGTATAGTCAAAAAGTTAAGATGGTTATTTAGTATGGACAGGTCCAAAAATATCGGTAAACATTTTTGAAAGAGGAATCTGAAATTGCAATAGATCCCTATAACGACCATAGAGCTTCCTCAGTGACAATTTCAAACGTTCCTCCATATATCTTTGTGAGAGTATTTTCGTCGCAAGAAACCTCGCTCTCAGGACAAAATTTTCGTATTTAGAGCATGCCCTGGCGTAGTGTATAAGTTGTGAAATGAAGACGCCATATGCGGGAGAGGAAGATATGTTGCTACTCAGAAAAGGGAAGTTGGTAATAATGAAATTGAAATCGTCACGTTTGTCATAGAGAGAGAGATTACTAATGAACCATCGTCACTAATTGATAGCAGTATATCGAGGTATGAAGCAGAAGATGCGCTCTATGTAGTATCTTTTATCTCGAGTTCCTTTGGATATATGATGTTGAGGTGATCCTCAAATACAGGGTTTTTAATCGACAAAACATCATCGATGTATCTGTATGTCAAGTTGAACCGAGATGGTAATTGTTAATTGCCTTTAGAGAGCAGAGACTGTATGAATTCTTCCTCGTAAGAGTACAAAAATATGTCGGCCACAAGAGGCGCGCAATTAAAACCCATGGGAATGGCAACAATCTGTTGGAACACTTTCCCACCAAATATCACAAAAATATTATCTATAAGAAATTCTAACACTTAGATAAACTCTTTTTCTGTATACTTGCTGCTGGAATCAGACTGTTCCTGGTGTAAAAAAGAACAGGTAAAGGCTCATGCTCTTAATGATTGGAAATAAGATTTTAAGAATTGTCGATATACGTATTTAGAACTTTACGGAAAATCCGCATTTATTTCAACAGCCTAATATGTTGACGGCAAATTCTATTAAAAAGAAGATAGCTGACTTACATGCTAAATAGGTCTTTGTTCCTGCTGATAAAGCAGGTAATAACATACTAGTTGTTTGAAAACTATATTATATTGAAGTACTTAAAACGAATTAAACTCCACTCATACCTATGTGGAAAGCCCTACCTCAAAAGACAGCGCCTTGCACGATCTCCTCATGACCATGTCCGACTTTAAGATTAAAACTGATAAATCTGATCTACCAACCATATATTGGCCCCCAAATCTACATAAAAGTCCATATAAATCACGTTTCATATCTAATTCTAGCCACTGCTCTACTACGGTACTATCGAAGCATATTACGTCTGCTCTAACTGCTATAAAAGATCATATTATCAAATATTATGATGTCGCATTTCATAATAGTAACATCAATTACTTTTGGTCGATTAAAATTCTCATGAAATTATAGACGAACTTCTTTCGCTAAATTTCAAAGCGACTCAAATTTCTACATTTGATTTTTCTACACTTTATACATCTCTCCCTCATGATGTGATTAAAAGCAAGTTGCTGTCTCTTATACAATGGTGTTTTCACAGAGAATGTAAAACGTACATATGTACTTCCAATAACTCCGGATTCTTTTCCAACAAACAATATACTTCATATAAATACTGGACTTGTAAGGAATTATGTAAAAGCACTAGATTTTCTTATGAATAATATTTTTGTGCAATTTGATGGCAAGATATATCAACAAATAGTTGGGATTCCTATGGGTACTAACTGCGCGCCTCTGATAGCAAATTTATTTCTTTATTGTTATGAGAGGGATTTTATGGTTTCTATTAAAAAATGAAAACGTTTTGACCTCATTGACAAATTTAATAATACTTGCAGATATCTGGATGACATTTTGGTTATCGGCAACCCTGAATTCGAACAATTTATATTAGAAATATATCCACCAGAGCTTACATTGAATAAAGCTAATACTTAAATTTAAACATCAAAATTATCAACAACCTAATATATATATAATTTATGATAAACGTGAGGATTTTGGATTTCCTATTGTAAATTTCCCTTACTTGGATGGCGATGTCCCTCGACTCCCATCATATGGTATCTATATGTAAAGATGATGGATAAATCCAAAGCACAAGTCCAAAAATCATAAAACCAGAGGACATACAAAATCAGTGAAAATGAAAAACAAATGGAAAATAACAAAATATGCCTACTTGAAGAGCATATGTGAACCCCTGTGATGGAGTGAGATCAGGTGCCCGGGAAGAGTGAGCATCTCCTGCTTGCTAACAACACCCGTCACATATACCCAGTAGATCGTGTAAATTCCATATGTATTTATTTATGGACAAGTCAAAGTAGGTAACCTTCTAGTATGGAAGGTGTCAAATCTGTGTAAAATGACCGGAATCGGTCTCAGTCCAGAATGTCATTTAAAGGTCTGGATAACGAGATATCATATGGAGTAATAAGAGTCTCGTGACGACCATAGAATTTCCTCAGTGACGTTGCTAGTCCAGCAGATATATAACCCTGGTTGAGCAGCTTAACTGAAAGTCGCCTAGCCCTCAGAACAAAGTCACTGTAATTTGAACATGCTCTGGAATAACGTATAAACTGAGATATGAATACGCCGTATGCGGGCGATGATGGAATGTTGCTACTTATGAAGGGAAAGTTTGTGATAGCGAAATTGAAATCGTCACGTTTGTCATAGAGTGAGGTGTTCAATTGACCATTAATGTCGAAAGACAACATAATATCTAAATACGAAGTAGAATTACTACTTTCTGTGGTTTCTTTGACCTCAAGTTCACTTGGATAGATGATGCTAAAGTAATCCGCGAATGAAGGATTATTAATTGAAAGCAAGTCATCTATTTATCTATAAGTAAAATTGAAGCCAAGAGCCAATTGTTTTTTTCCTTGCGAAAGCAAAGACTGAATGAATTCAGCTTCGTATGAGTAAAGGAGTATGTCAGCCAGAAGCGGAGCACAGTTAGTGCCCATTGGAATGCCGACAATTTGTTGAAAAACCTTACCTCCAAACACCACAAAAATATTATCGATAAGAAAGTTCAACATCTGGATGACAGCTGTTTCAGTGTATTTATTTTTGGAATCAGAATTTTCCCTAACAAAGTAAGTTTTATCGTGGTCTATTACTATATATTTGAATTTGCGGCTTCCGTTTTTACTAGTAAATGCATTTTGAATAATTTCCGCTAATCTGTCTTTTAATTTCTGATGAGGGATCTTTGTGTAAAGAGTCGAAAAGTCAAAAGACTTGATAGAGTGAATTTTAGTAAAACTTTTTGATTTTAGATTTTCTAACAACTCTTTTGAATTTTTAAGGATCCACATATCTGAATTAGTTCGATTTGTCAGAGGCTACACCGATGTTTTGGACTTTCATAAACGAAATTTACCAATTATTACTAAACTTGTAACTCAGGGTTACAGATATCACAAGCTGAGGAAAACATTCGGCAAATTCTTCAGATCTTATTCAGAACTTCTATCTAAATTTGGAAATATTTCTTTTCAACAGTATGTATCCAATGGAATTTCCCATCCTAATTGTTACGGTGATCTCGTATATAAACTAAGGAAAGTAAAAGGCTCCGATAACCTTATTTCATTATGTAATAAAATAGGCAAACGTCTTCTAAATAAACAATATGATATTGGGATCATCAAAAAGACTATAGGTCTTGTATTTGGCCCCTCTATAGCCTTATGCAGTCTTTTCCTTGAACGTTGCACGCTGACTAACAGGGCGGTGGGGACTATATGACGGGTCTTGTCCAAACCTCTTTCAGAGGAAACATGGTCCTGAACCTCGTCCCCTCTGACTGTTAGTCGGGACTCCTACAGATCTAGGGTCTTAGCTCGCTTTCAGACTGGCAGAGCACGGTTTATCATGTTGATGTCGCATATATTTTTTATACCATTATGTGTTTTACAATACCTTACGTGTTTATATTTTTATGACCTCTCAATATGCGATACCTGTTGACCCTTGTTCTTTACATGGAGGATTATTTATAAATTTTAAATGTACGTCCTTTGATTGTTCTGCTGTTACGGTGAGTGGGAAGGTGGGCCCGTAAACCGGTTAACCACACCATTTGTTTGGCTTTTGTCAAATTAAATGACCGTCTTAAGTCGGTATCGTAATTGCACTACAATCAAATATTTTTGTAATGTGGTATATGTGCTAGTATATTATTTATATTCATGTACTGTATAGCTCCATGGTGACTTCTGCTACATAACTGAGCCAGTAAATTCTCTTTTTTTACAAAATATGTGTCGTTGTGGCCTAAAACGAGAAATTTATATTTGCGAATACCTTTTTTGTTAAACAAGGCGTTTTGAATAATTGATGTTATTCTGTTCTTAGTTTTTGATGAGGAATGGTGACAAGATTTGATGCTAGTGACATCATTGAAAATAAGAGATTTTAAGTGCTCTAGAAGTTCCTTCGAATTTCTTAGGATCCACATCTGATTGATTCCGCTTCTTGAATAAGCATTAGAGCAGTATTTCTGAAGGCCATATTTGATTTCTGTTAGAAGTTTGGTGAGTAACATGGAAAGAGGCCTGGTAGAACACTTGGATGATCCAGCTATAAATCGATGCTTATATGGAGTTTTATGCATCTTTGGAATCCAAAAGAGGTATGGTAGCTCGAGATCAGATTTATTTGTAGTAATGCCGAATGAACTGAGAACTGACTTGTGATTATCCAATACCTCTGAAGAAGACAGATTTGTAACTGTATAAGTTAGATTACCAGGCATTGAATGAAGACCAAGCTCTTCTATAAGACATTTAATATAGTATGCCTTACATACGAATGTGTAATTGTTAGCTGCCTTGTCTGCAGGAAAATAATGAATTGTTCGTGAAATCGAGAAAGTTCTCTAACGACACTGGAGTCACAAAATATAGAACAATGCTTGTTCTTGACGGACTGACGTAGTCTTCTAACTCTTTTCTTTAGCAGACTTCTGATCGACTTAAAATACGATATGGAAACCATTTCATTATACAATCATTTGAGTATTTGTGAACAACTAAATCTATTGTTTGCCAACATAGCTCATCGTTAAGTAAATTTAATTCTAATTCCCATCTAATCTCACTCTTAGGTCAACTATAATACTTCATAATGAATATATCATAAAAATCTTTTGATCCCCTTTTGCATTTCCCAAGAATTTTTATGTAAATGGGATAATATGGCTGATTCTGAGAAAAAAGTATCTGTATTTTTGTTTAACTTCCTCTTTAAAATACACATACAGATACTGTATAATACAGTAAAAGGAGGTGAAAAGTTAAACTTAACACAAAAAGATTTATAAGACAATATTTACCACTACTATTAAGTAAATCATAAACATAATGTATACCTCTATCAATCCCACCACAGTAGTACAATGTTTGATTGTTCATTTTAATCAGCTCGTTATACCATAAAGTTTCATAAAAAGTTTTATCCCTTTCTAGTAGATTTCTTAGATTATAATAGAATAAAAACATCTTTCCAAAAGTTATTTTTAACAATTTTAGATAATTGTAATGAATATTCTTTACCAAATATCAGGAAGGAATTCAAATTGACTGAAGAATATCTGTAAGAAGAATCAACCAAGAAGTTTTTTGATATATGATATTGAGATCATCAAAAAGACTATAGGTCTTGTATTTGGCCCCTCTACAGCCTTATGCAGACTTTTACTTGAACGTTGCACGCTGACTAACAGGGCGGTGGGAACTATATGACGGGCCTTGTCCAAACCTCTTTCAGAGGAGACATGGTCCTGAACCTCGTCCCCTCTGACTGTTAGTCGGGACTCCTACAGATCTAGGGTCTTATCTCGCTTTCAGACTGGCAGAGCACGGTTTATCATGTTGATGTCGCATATATTTTTATACCATAATGTATTTTACAATACCTTACGTGTTTATATTTTTATGACCACTCAATATGCGATACCTGTTGACCTTTGTTCTTTACATGGAGGATTATTTATTAATTTTTAAATGTACGTCCTTTGATTGTTCTGCTGTTACGGTGAGTGGGAAGGTGGGCCCGTAAACCGGTTAACCACACCACTTGTTTGGCTTTTGTCAAATTAAATGACCGTCCTAAGTCGGTATCGTAGTTGCACTACAATCAAATATTTTTGTAATGTGATATATGTTCTAGTATATTATTTATATTCATGTATTGTATAGCTCTATGGTGACTTCTGCCACATAACTGAGCCAGTAACTCCTCTTTTTTCTTTCATCACTATTAACAATTCTAATCCATGTACATGTAACTGTTAGACTTTTACTAAAAGACTTTACACATATCATTCTTAATGCCCGATTTTTATAGTCCTGAAATAGACATTTTCTGAAAATTATATCTCTTTTATAGTTCCAGATATATTTAAAAAATAAATTTCAAATTCTTTTATCTGTTTCTCAGCAAGTGGTGGAAGTGAAATGAATAAATGATTTGATTTAGAAAAGAGTATTGACTTCACAACTGTAATTCTACCATTAGGGCTTTAAAGTCGACGAGACCAAGATGTGATCAACTCCTTAATTTCTTGTAATTTAGGTTCAAAATAAAGGTCCTCCATTCATTTATGTTAATTGAAAAATAATACCTAAGAATTTAATTTGATTTTGAGACCAAGTTACAGTATAATCCTCACATAGTTTTACAGTAGAATTTTTGAGAGAGCCAATTTTAACAAAAAGGGTTTTAGAAAGAAAACAGAGGAGTTACTGGCTCAGTTATGTGGCACAAATCACCATGGAACTACATTGAAACAATACATGAATATAAATAATATACTAGTACATATAACACATTACAAATTATTTGATTATAGTGCAATTACGATACCGACTTAGGACAGTCATGTAATTTGACAAAAGCCAAACAAATGGTGTGGTTAACCGGTTTACGGGCCCACCTTCCCACTCACCGTAACAGCAGAACAATCAAAGGACATACATGTAAAAATTTATAAATAATCCTCCATGAAAAGAACAAGGGTCAACAGGTATCGCATGTTTAGAGGTCATCAAAATATAAACACGAAAGGTATTGTAAAACGCATAATGATATAAAAATATATGCGACATCAACATAATAAACCGTGCTCTGCCAGTCTGAAAGCGAGCTAAGACCCTAGATCTGTAGGAGTCCTGACCAACAGTCAGAGGGGACGAGGTTCAGGACCATGTCTCCTCTGAAAGAGGTTTAGACAAAGCCCATTAGAGAAATTTGTACCTTAGTTGGATGGCGATGTCCCTCGACTCCCATCATATGGTATCTATATATCTGAATTAGTTCGATTTGTCAGAGGCTGCACCGATGTTTTGGACATTCATAAACGAAATTTACCAATTACTACTAAACTTGTAACTCAGGGTTACAGATATCACAAGCTAAGGAAAACATTCGGCAAATTCTTCAGATCTTATTCAGAACTTCTATCTAAATTTGGAAATATTTCTTTTCAACACTATGAATTTCCCATCCTAACTTTTACGATGATCTCGTATATAAACTAAGGAAAGTAAAAGGCTCCGATAACATTATTTTATCATGTAATAAAATAGTCAAACGTCTTCTAAATAGACAATATGACATTTGGATCATCGAAAAGACTATAGGTCTTGTATTTGGCCCCTCTACAGCCTTATGCAGACTTTTACTTGAACGTTGCACGCTGACTAACAGGGCGGTGGGGACTATATGACGGGCCTTGTCCAAACCTCTTTCAGAGGAGACATGGTCCTGAACCTCGTCCCCTCTGACTGTTAGTCGGGACTCCTACAGATCTAGGGTCTTATCTCGCTTTCAGACTGGCAAAAAGAGTAATCATAGACTGTAGTTGTATGTGGGTTGTATATGTCTACGAAAGCTGTTTCCATATTACATACAATGGTTTATCTTAAGTTCAGGGAAAACATGTCGCTTACGTATCTTTCAAATTCAAGATTGGTACAGGTAAAGTATGCAAACCTCGAGACTTAAATGTAAGCCCCGGTAATATGATAAGGTTGTCCAGCAGAAGTTTATACGAATGTCTGGCTGATCTATTATCAATACACCCATTGTCCAACGTCGATCATTGCAGCAATTTGTAAATCTGGAGCAGGGTTGTACTTTCAGCACGGAACTCTGAACTAGATTGAAGTTTTAAAACATCAAGCATTTACAATTAGGAAATTTAATGTGTCGTGAAAATGATAATCGATTTTCAAATATAAGCCTAATACATATTACTTCTCTTACCACTTTGACCGGAACGTCATCCATATAACGTACTTGATCAACATTGACACGATTTATCAGATTCATGAAATTTCGGAATTCCGTTTTTCTACGACATTGTTCACATCCCATGGCAGACAATATGACACATTTTGCCTGTAACCAGGTAAAGGTTCATTGGGAATCTTAAGCACTAAGCTTCTAGAATCCTCAATTCATTGCCGCGTACGGCACGTGAGAGGATACCGATGACCGACGTAATTTATCACTCCAAAATCCTCAAGGGAGCCAACAGAACAGCTTTAGGAAATGATAAAAATTAACTCATTTCCATAAATGTCTAATTACAAGGTTGAAATTACAATGATTTATTTGAATGATAATAAGTCGAACATCAAGTTTACGAATATAGTCCCAGAGCTGTATGGTTACAGATACACAAAACAACGAAGAGTTAAATAAAAACCATAACAAGTGTGTCTGATAGTACTTAATACATTAATGATTCTAAACTTTATACTCCAGCTCTTAAATCATTAAACAGTGTCCACATCACATCGACTGAATCTGACAACTTCTGTACAAGGTTATAAGTATTATAAACCCATTTTACAAATTGCCATCATCCTGGCCAGTATTTGGTTATAACAATCAATATATAATTAATTCAACTGAAACAGATATAATTGTTTCATTTGATAATCATCTATATACGAACACATTCATCCTTCCATCCATTCATGCATCCATTACATTACTTTACATTGCATTACATCTATACAGATAATCATGTGATAATATACATAAATGTATCCATATATAATAGTATATCATAACTTTGCAATAAACTTGTTTAATATCCGTAAGTACCATGTTTTGTTTAACTGAATTTCTGGATGCTAGAATGAAAACTTAAGTACAGGTATTTCCAAAATATGAAACCATGCTCCAAAAGACCAGTGGGTACCAAAGATTAATGTAAAAAGGTTGTGTAGATTGTTATTTTACGATAAAAAAAACTAAAAAAAAAAAAAAAAAAAACCCCAGGAACAAATCTTAACAGTTTTGTTAAATAACACCATATGGTATCAGATATCATCAGATATCACCATTAGCACAATGCTAAGGTCTGTCGTAGATCAAAACGTTACATTTTTATCGTATCAAATCAGTATGATGATATGGTCGTCGTTATATAGTTGTGGTATTCAAGACAATGTACCATTTCATGCAAGTTAACTGTGGTTACAGTATGTCAATCGTTAATTATTCTATAATAGATATGACATTCCGTCATAATAAAAACATGTGATGTCATATGTAGAGGTAAAACAGGGCAACAATTGAGATTGCAAAGTTTTTACAGGGAAGTAGAATATATGTGCTTTGATCTGCTGAATTATGTACTTTTTCAACCGTAATACAGTCAATGTTGAATTCTTTCCCAGTCAGTAACAATTTGTATTCTACAGTAATCTTATCACACATCTGTTTGGGAAACTGGTTACCACGGTTCAGTTGATGTGGGAAGTCCACAAAATAACCTTTGGGAAAACGCGTTTTGCTTATATCTACCAAAGAGAATGGACCGTAAATTAACAAAACCTTCGAACAATTTTTACATGGTATAGACGGTTGATTAGATATTGTCCATATCTTCACATATATGTTGTCCATCTGATCATAAGCTTTGAAATTAAAATTAAAGTCACTTAGCCATTTTCGTAATTGTAACATACTCTCCAATTCTATCAGTAATTGACCAGATGATATGTCTACCATCATTTCCAACTCTGACCCATTGCCTTGTTCTTCATAATAAAGTCTTATCTCCATATAAATTTCTTCTGTAATATGTTTAGCAATTGATGACAAATAAAGATATACAGAATCAGTCACCCAATAGATGTATTTTGCACCCAGTATAGTATCGCTTTTCATAAAAATATGTCTTCTGAATCCAGAATTCTGAGAAGTATACATTCCTTTAATTCCTTTATTGTCGCTCTGCAAAAAAAGAAAAATTAATACACATGAAAAATTGAGAAATACCAGAACATATATTCGAGGTCCTACTGTAGAAATCCAAAGTGTATATATTTGAAGTGAACACTAGTTACTAAATTGTTCTAAATGAAAAAGTCAAAAATACAATCTATGGACGGGCCTTTGCATGAAGGAAACATTCCTTAATTTTAGAATGGTAAACGAATATTCGTCACAGTGAATTGGAAATATATGTTTCGGTGAGCACAAAATCACCGAAAACTTTGTTAAAGAAATGTCACTGCGATACGAACAACAACGATCCATGATGAACATTCACGGATCCATAGACACCAAGGCTGAGGCCATGTGCCCGTCGATGTAAGTATTTCCTGTTTGGCTGGCATATATGCCATGAATGTCCCAAATTTAATGGACGGTACTACAAAAGCTCAGTATTGTTTAGAGATGATAAATGCGGACAAATACTGCTAAAAACGTCAAGGCAGCACGACAACAAAACAAGGGTAAAATAAGAATTATGTCAAACCCTCTTAATTATAGGACACAATCATGACATTAAAGGCAGATCAGCAATATAAAAGCTCCAATATATTTTCAAAAGTTTTAACGGATACATAGAAAGCAAAATATATTGATTGAACACTGAACCCGTTATGCATGGATATCAATTACAAATCTTCTCCCCTGTAAATGTGATGAAGCGCCGACCTAATGACCAGGAATTCCGAGCTTTTGGCACTTTATAATGCGAGATCAGTCTAGAATGGCATCCCAATCATTTAAACAATATTAACCGATGAATTATCATTAGAAATCACAGGTGCAGAAAGGTTATGAAATATGAAGATCTTTCATTTCAGATCATAGAGAATATCAACATTTGTTTCCTAGAAAAAGTTGTACCAATTCTCTTTGTCTCCATTTTTATCATAAATTTTATACCCCAACTCTCTGTTCATGTAATACTGCTTAAATTGTACAAATCTTACAGAAGAACTCTTCTTATCTGTACACATGTAGAAATTCATTCCTTATTTGTTACTGTTACAGCTCAGAATATTTATATGAAGTTAACTTACATGGAAAGTAGTCAGTTTGTTATGAGCCTATTATATGTGTTCATTATCGGCTCAATTATATGGACCAAATATGTTACAGAATACTGTCTATGCTGGAAAACTGAAATAGAACTTTAATCACTGTTTCAATTCATCAGTAAAAATAGAGTAAATATTGAGAGAGTCAGAAATCTCAATTTAATCCTGAACTATACAGCGACATATTCATATTTCTTTTTAATGTCTCAAAGATTGATTTAGATATTAAATATTCGTTTTACAGTGCGTCTTTTATATTTATAAATTGCAGTTTTCAGTAAGCATTGTATAATATCCTTTACTCGCGCTCTGCATACATGCATGATTACAGATACTGTTAAGGGAAATATTATGCTTTAATATTGTCCTATTTGCAGTAGAATTTATCGTTTGAATGTATTATAGAGATACATTGCATAATACCTATACATGAAATAGATAAAGAAAAGCAGGGAGTCGTGTGTACTCCACGCTGTTGGTATTACTGGATTCAAGTACGCACATATGATACTTAATGTACATGTAGATGTACCTTTCAGAGTATTTGAATGACGAACGCATGCACTGAAAATTACAAGTTCACAAATCGCCTCTGGTATACAAGAAAGCCTTACATATAGTGGCTTTACTGGATTGATGTTCGGAGATTCATTAGATATGCAAACGTCAAATGTGGGTGAGGAGATTCGAAGTTCCCTGCATGGCAGGTTCTGAATTCGCCAGGAAAGTCTGGCGTTCTCTGAACACGTCACAGAAATGAAAAAGTATATTGGAGTTTTTATACAATTCGTCTATTTCAATGTAGTTTTCAAAAATGTTTCTCTTCTTTGATTTAGAGATACTGATAAAAATTTGTCACTTAAACATTTAAATTATTAATGATTTATACACTATGATTATCAAAACAAGCAAGGATATGCTCTAAATTGTTATTGACTATTATGTTATTGATTAAATTTTGTTAGTCTTTTCCCCTATTGCAATTATTTCACTCATAATGTGGACATCAGGCTGTGATGGTTCTGGTATAGTTATTATATACCTTATTTCACCTTATGACATACATTCAGAATCAAATAGAACTCAAACCTGACAGAGATATCTTACAATACACTGGTAGTGAGAGTTTTGTGTATCCGAAACATGTGTATTATATATTATATTGAAACACAGTCCATTTTTATAGTGAATACACTAAAAGTATATTATAAGTCTAACTAGAAATAGGATGAGATTCAGAGCGCAGCATAAGCCTTAAAGCTGCACTTTGATTATTTAAACATGAGTGACGTAATAAAAAGTTTTAGGGAACGGACAGTGCCAGAAAAAGATCTCGCGATCTCCGTTCCCAGCTAAATATAAACTACAAAGACATGGTGACGTATGTATTGTCAATCAACCAAGCCGAGTGTCCCAATATCCTTGTACATAGTTGTTATCGGGGGTATATAAGGAAATCTCGGTGTGCATACACCCTGACAGTTAGATAGTTGACTCGATAGAGTAATCAGCTGATGATATGAATTCGGTAATGGAAGAAATGTTTGATGAATTAATTAATTAATCATACATAATTCAAATGAATAAGGCTTATAGTGTAAATATATAATATATAATAACGAAGAACAGAAAGTTCATTTAGCCATTATGTTCCAGTGGCGGATCCAGGATTTCCGAAAAAAGGGGGGGGGGCGACATGAGTATTAGCCAAACGGCAAGCCAGTTTGGTGCCTAGTCTGGATTTTTACTAGTAAATATGTGGCCCCAAAGAAGGGGGGGGGGGCCTCTAAATCCGCCACTTTTTTCCATATTTGTAGAAAACATAAATCTATCGTTTTCATTCCTATTGAATATCGCCATATTCCAAATAGATTTAAATGTACCAGACAATTTTTATAGTAAATGTATTTCATTAAAATAAAGATATGAAGGATTTAACAGGTTAATATGAGTAGATGTATTACTTACATATTTTGTCTTTTGTCCTGTATGTCAGTCAAAACATTAAAGTATTATTCCCATGTTCAACTCATTCAATACACGATGTTTTCTTTTCCGGTTTTCAAAAGAAGTGTTCAATAAAACTAAGTAAGGTAAACATGTATAACTAAATCTGAATTAAATTAATTCGTCCTCGTGTATATGTATAGTATATACATTCAAATCACAGAAATGCTCTGGTTGTAGTAGACGTAGCAATTATCTTAAATGTATTGTAGTTCGACGGGATGTAATAATTATACAAGTCCATCATGCCAATTTAAAAGAGAAGAAGAGGTACTAATCATATCATGTGTTGATCTATATATATTTTATAATTTTGTTTAAATTCATTAAACTCTAAATGAAATAAAGATCCTCTAGTCTATGAGTGTGAATCTATAAAATCTTTTCACAATTTTTATTCAGATTTCACTAGAAGTATCATCTTTGTCATACTCAAACGCGTTCTCTTATAAATTGCCCGACTCTAAAACAAAATATTTTTATTATAGAGGTTACAGACTTTCATAATATAATTACATCTTTTAAAATCATCAAGATCTTTATCTTTATTACACATTTGTTACGTATACTACATCCAAAGCAATTCTGTCAGTTGAATACATGTATATAAATGTGTATATGTTTGTAAATATATTAATATATTTCGATATATAAAAATAAACACGTGAACGAAGTAGTTTAATAATCAGTCAAAATATTCCAACGGGGGATGCAATAATTCCTGATCGTGTTACTCTGTTTCAACGTTTCGGCCGATGGCCTTTTTCTAGAAAACATGAACTTAAAACTTTATCACACCTTGGCTCTATGTAAATTCTATAAAAGAAAAAAGAGGAGTTACTGGCTCATTTATGTGGCAAAAGTCACCATGGAGCTATACAATACATGAATATAAATAATATACTAGAACATATAACACATGACAAAAATATTTGATTGTAGTGCAATTACGATACCGACATAAGACGGTCATTTAATTTGACAAAATCCAAACAAACGGTGTGGTTAAAATTAAATTCTTATAGAATTTACATAGAACCAAGATGTGGTATAGTTTTAGACTCATGTTTTCTTGAAAATGGTCATCGGCCGAAAAGAATTAATTTAATTCAGATTTAGATTTACATGTTTATCTTACTTAGTTTTATCGAACACTCCTTTTGCCAGCGGGAAATGAAAACATCGTGTAATGAATTGAATGAGTTGAACATGAGAATAATACTGTAATGTTTTGATTGACATACAGGACAAAAGACAAAATGTGTCGTACGTCGTACGAAATTGACTTCATACAAAATCTTGTAAGTCAAAATAAGAAACAATTGGCATTTTCCTTTAATTTCACATTCAGATATATTAATGTTGTACTATCTATATCTAACAAAAACTTTGATACATATGTACATACAATATATCTCAAGGAACTTGAAATTAAGGACACTACAATATCCAATTCATGTGTTTCATATTTAGATCTGCTCATTGATATCGACCGAGATGGTAAACTTACTACTTCAATTTATGACAAACGTGATGACTTTAGTTTCCCCATTGTGAACTTTCCATATACTAGTAGTAACATTCCTTTATCACCTGCGTACGGTGTTTATGTATCCAATTGTCATCTGAGTATTGCTCTTTAATTTATCGAAATCATCTTCTAGAGAAAAGTTACTCAAACAAGGATATGAGATACCATGACTTATGTTAACATTCCGCAAATTTTACGGTCGTTACAAAAACCTTTTTTGCTCATGTGATGTATCGTTGTCTGACATGTTGACTTCCTTATTTCACAGTCACTAAACCATCTGTATTACCTATACTATACAGCAGTATTCTTACTGCTTATGACATATACCTATTTTGACTACAGCTGTGCCGTTTCCTTATTCTGTGACAGCGAATAATACTTTTTCTCTTATACTTATGGTATCACGACGGGTGTGACCGGTCGGTAGGGGATGCTTACTCCATGGCATCTGATCCTACCTCTGTTTTGAAAGAGGTTCGTGATTGCTAATATTTTATTAACATATGTATTGTAGTTTTTCTTCGACTTCGAGTTGTGGATATCGGATCAATATCTTTGATTTGTACTTGTATTTATGATTCAAAGCTGAAATCTCTCAGCTTTCCCCATTACCTTTACATACCGAAAGTCAATATCAGTACAAATATGTGTATGAGTTTAGTGCATCTCGACACTGAAATGTATTTCTCTTCGGTGATGACTTATATGTTTTTATACTTTCATCGATTACCTTAGCAATACGTTGTACAAGAAGTTCAAAATACAATGAATTTCAGATAACCTGCACAACCAGGAATATGTATGTAGCAGATTATCATCGCCATCGAAGAAGTTCTATGTTCGATACGATATTTAATAATATAACATGACGTTATCTCCAATGTTGAATGATATTAGAGTGGTTTAGCAGCCTTAAATGTACGCGTATTTGTACGTATAGTAGGGAATTTCCAAACGAAACATGTATATGGTATCATCACTTCTTAGACGTCTCACCAAATGTGTGAAAGGCCGTGTACACGGATGTAGTAACTTGTGAACTATAATTTGATTAATACATCGGATATTAATAATAAAATTGTTTTATCGTGAAATTCGAGATTATGTATGATAAAATCATATCAAGTCTTCTTTTCATTAAAAGTTTGGTTTATTTCATCATGACATGATGTCATGTTATCGCTAAAAGACCTATTTAGTTTAGGGCGCAGCTCATCTGTATAATAAGGTCAATTGATATCAAGAAAAAGCTCCTTATACGGCACGACGTGAATAACTACTAAACTCCCAGATATGGGTTATTAGCACTGTGATGTAAATATATTCAATTCTTTCCCTACGTCTTTTCGTTTTTCCTCTAGCGTTGCGGTGACGATGAAAAGAAAGAAGCAAATTCGTTTCAGAAAAACGGCGATATCAAATTGCTGCATGAAGTTTTGACCAGAAACCCTTTAAAATATAAGACCAAATTATCACATATTGGCGAAACTATCAATCGAGGAGGATTTATTGGCTGTCACGTTCTCTAATTGTAGAACTTATCGGTATTTCACATTACCCTGCATTGATGACAGAAGTAATAGATCATCATATCCTCCATTTTAAGGATCAGATTAGCTATACTGAAATCTTTATAATTAGATAAATCAACCATTTGACGTTTTCATTACATATACAATTTACAGTATACGTAATGTTGATAAAATAGAGACAACGTGTACGTGCACTTAATAACGTCTCACAGTACACTTACAAAGTCACGTACACGTAAGATTGCTACACCTCTTTATTGTGGATTCATACCTTTTCCGACTATTCAGAACATTGAATTTAGCACTTACGTGATTCGACAAGTTTTGCTGGACATTAGTATCGTGCATTTCCAGCGATCAGATATTCTCCAAGCCACCAGATTTTAGTTCCATTCGAGTCATTCATGTATACTTCTGTAGAGAGTTTTATGAATCAATTTTGTATGTTTCCCTTTTGCTGATTTTGTATGCCCTTTATTTTTATCTATATTGGACTTCTGAGTAGGAATAACCATCATCTCTCCATACTAAACGCACAGGTCTATCGGCAATATCATTTCATAAATTATCTTTCCTTTGTGTGTGTATATATATATATATATATATATATATATATATATATATATATATATATATATATATATATATATATATATATATATATATATATATATATATATATATATATATATATATATATATATATATATATATATATATATATAGTGATGCTCCGTTTATCCGGACACGTTTGTTCCCGGCCTATTTGTCCGGATAAACGGATTTTCCGGATTACCAGATCATAGTACCGGTACATTAGATGTTAAAGAATGTATTAACATCTTAAGTAAATTGTACATTAATTACAGCCAAATTTCTTAAACCTGCATGATTTTTCAACTCACTGTCCTCTATTTAAATGTTGACAGCCGCCTTTGTATATACCTAGCGCTTGACTAATTAATTTCACTTCTATCGCGATCGGAGTGTTTATCTAACGTCCCCCTGTGTCATACAAATTTAGAAATGAAAAGCATTTATGTCTGGATAAATTTATACAGTGTTAATGTTTTAAATATAAAAATTTTCTATAGATATAAAACAGAGGAATAACTTAAAGTTAAAACTTCTATACAAAATAATGTAATGAGCACTAGGTAAGGATACGTTATCAATTATCGATCTCAGATAGAAGAGTGACGATACTTAAAGTTTGGTTACAATCTAAAGCCCCAATATAAGCTGCCAAGTCGGCAATTTACTTTTATTTAGCATGTATTGACTCATTAAAGAAAAAAGAGGAGTTACCGGCTCAGCTATGTGGCAGAAGTCACCATGGAGCTATACAATACATGAATATAAATAATATAATAGAACATTTAACACATTACAAAAATATTTGGTTGTAGTGCAATTACGATACCGACTTAGGACGGTCATTTAATTTGACAAAAGCCAAACAAATGGTGTGGTCAACCGGTTTACGGGCCCACCTTCCCACTCACCGTAACAGCAGAACAATCAAAAGACGTACATTTAAAAACTTTTAAAAAGCATTCATCAATGACCGCTAACATGATGTTTGACTACACCACAAGCGGTCAGTTCGTAATTGGATGGGTAATTAACATACCATAGGTAGGTGACCAGGTAAACGCGTCGTTTAACTGTTATTCAAACAATCGGCGCAAAGAGGAGATAAGCAGTGTATTAATTAAACTGCAGCTATTTGCTACAGTTACGTCCGGAAAGCAAAATTTTGTCCGGATTATCGGAGCAAATTTTATGTACTTTTAGAATTCTGTACCCGTATTTCTTTTTCCGGATCCGGAACACGGATTTCCAGATTATTGGATCAAAATATCATTTGGGAAATCTGTTCCCGCACTTTCTTGTCCGGAAAGTGGATTTTCCGGATTAACGGAGCCCGAGAAAAGAGAAAAAGAAAAAGAAAAAAACATATATATATATATATATAAAAAAGAAACCAAAAAAAAATGTATATCTATATGTATATATATATGTATATATATATATATATATGTATATATATATATATATGTATATGTATATATATATATATATATGTATATATATATATATATATGTATATATATATATATATATATATGTATATATATATATATATATATATATATATATATATATATATATATATATATATATATATATATATATATATATATATATATATATATATATATATATATATATATATATATATATATATATATATATATATATATATATATATATATATATATATATATATATATATATATATATATATATATATATATATATATATATATATATATATATATATATATATATATATATATATATATATATATATATATATATACATATACATATATATACATATATACATATATATACATATATATACTCTGTTATATTCTGTACGAAAGAAAAAAGAGGAGTTACTGGCTCAGTTATGTGGCACAAGTCACCATAGAGCTATACAATACATGAATATAAATAATATACTAGAACATATATCACATTACAAGAATATTTGATTGTAGTGCAATTACGATACCGACATAGGACGGTCATTTAATTTGAGAAAAGCCAAACAAATGGTGTGGTTAACCGGTTTACGGGCCCTAGAACAAAGCCGATAAACAAATGCCGGCGTGCATGTATATATATTTGCGACTTGTCACATATATATGGAGGCTGAATCGAGCGCACAGTATTGACGCCGAATTCTGTACGAACAAACACGATGAAGAAATGCCCGTCGTGCCAATTAGTTCTGTTAATTTTGCTAAAACAGTCCCTGAGACGACCTCCGACGTAAATATGAATGTCCTGTCAACAGTTCTAGATCTCCTACGTTAAATGAAAATCTTGATTTTAAACACACTATGGAGAATATGTCCACTTACATTATATAACCATACTTACGTTTGCAATATTATTATCTTCAAATGAGTAAATAGCAAATAAACTGCTTATTGAATACAAATTGCTCAATCTACTTTCACTCATGGTGGTACAGTATTCATCGCCAGCTAGACAAACAGGGTTCCCTGCGTTGCGACAACAATGTTCATTTCGATATGGTAAACCAAATAGCAGGTTCTGGTGGTAAAACCCATCACAAGGTTTATACTTAAAACAAAATCGTGGATTAGAAACATTTCTATTCTGTATAAATTTAATCTGACATTCATCGAATAGACGATTGAGTATTTGCATCGTTGACATTTGCTTACTACTGTAGAGTGTATTAGCGCTACAAAGTGATGATTCTTCGATGTCATCGTCGTTAAGTTCAAATTCTACATCCCAATAAATGAAATGTTCTACTCCATGGCAACGAGCAAGGGCAGCGTTCTTGTATATTATTCCTTCATGGTCAGATACCCAAACTGAATCAGTAATCTTCATAGTTCTGTTTCGGACATCTGTAAATAATATAATTAGTTTACTAGAATATCAATTATGTTCTCCATGTAATAAACAACAACAACCAAAATTTCAATGAGCGAATTTTGTCATTTATTCATAAATGATAAATGACGTAAAATTACATTATAATATAAAATACAAAATGTCGATCGTCATGACTACAAAAAACTAATGACTAGTGACGATCATCTAAACATTTAACAAAAATTGGGTAAATCTCATAAAATATGTGGGTGGTGTACCAAAGAATGCTAAACAAAGATTGACATTTCAAATTAACCTGCAAATCAAATAACTACATATTACATAATGCAACATTTAATAATAAACAAAGATTGAGATTTAAAACTAAAAAACAAATGAAGTAACTTAACCGCACAGCCGAAAATGGCGGATGAAAGGGGTGGTGGTGGGTTGCTCCAAAAATCGTGCGCCTAAACACTAAGGTTATTAGCGATCGAATGACGCTGAAACAAAACGAATGGCGCTAACTCTCAGATCAAGACATTACATATGCAAATGAGGGGTCAAGCCATGTATCTCATTGGACAGTTATCAATGAAGATAAGCCAGCCCTGGAGTCGTGATAACAAGATAGTTACAGAAGTGAAATAATTCGATTCAAACAAAGTGTAAACAACACGTATCTGATTCGGTCATTATAAATGCAAATGAGGGGTTAAACAGTGTATCTCATTGGATAGATATCATTAGAGATAAGCGCACCCCTGGAGTCACGATAAAGAAAAACAGTTACAGCAGTGAAATATATTGGCACTACAAATACAAACAATTCGTACATAAATGATATTATTTTCAAAAATATTGTTTTATGTTCTCCATGTAATAAACAACAACAACCAAAATTTCAATGAGCGAATTTTGTAATTTATTCATAAATGATAAATGACGTAAAATTACATTATAATATTAAATACAAAATGTCGATCGTCATGACTACAAAAAACTAATGACTAGTGACGATCATCTAAACATTTAACAAAAATTGGGTAAATCTCATAAAATATGTGGGTGGTGTACCAAAGAATGCGCCAAAATCCAAAATTGGCTACAATTTCGGATTACAGCCACACATATAAATTATGAGATCAGCTAGTCAGGGAATTAACAAGATTGGGACATAATATGAAAATCTCGAACCAGACTAAAATCTAATAAAATACTACGTATAACAACGTATGATAGCAGACAATTTCTGCTACCCCAGATATAAGTGGTATATACATTGAAGAAATGATGTTTGGCAGACAAATTCTGAACCAAAATATTAAGCTCTTTCGTGTGAATATTGTTCATCGTACATCGACATTCAAGGCAGACACAATCTGCACTTTAACAAGTTACAAAATAATGAAAATTACCATGGATGACAGAAGAGTTCTGCATCATCACTTGAGTTCGCTTTTAAAATATCCAACTTGGCAGACAGATTCTGGACCAAGTAACTAACTCAAAAGTTTTCTTAGATAGACACGGACTGAATGCGAATATAGCGACGCATAGTATTAGAACTCCAACGACCTAATTTTTGTATCACATTTTCCGACAGACCTATGGAAGCGGCATGAGTAGCAGCACCTATGCGGAAACTGTGACCTTTATAAAGTTTGGGGTCAAGGCCAATAAATGATATTGCTTGGCGCAACTGTGCTGCTACATATGAATTCGAAACAGGAGTGTGGTCCATAAATTGAAAGAGAGGACCCGACGAGTGTTTGAACAAGGCAAGATATTTATGCAGCGTCTTCACTGGACAACAGTTTGGTGATAAGCTAGCAGACAAATAAATCGTGAAGGAAGAGTTATCAATATTTGTTTTGTAATGACGCAAGATAAGGCTAACACCTTTCAGTTTGTGTTGGTCATAATCAAAATGAACATCAGAGCGGGCCAGAACATTTACAACTTTTGATTTAATTGCTAATTCTCCGATCCTGAAGAAACCATTGAAGGCGATTAAAAAGAATGCTTTCAACAATAAACGATTTACATAATGGGGAATAGTGTGGTCTAACGCAGTAATGAGTTTACGGAGAATATCCAGGGTTATAGGCAATCGGGAATCCTGGTTTTTATGTAGTGAGTGACAACCTTTCAATATCCTTTTAGTAAGAAATGATTGAGTAGGATCTTGTAGTTCAAGTAATTTGTGTATGTAACCGATTGCAGAAATATGTGATGATATAGTACTGGGAGACAAACCTGTGGAGAATAGATAATCAATAAAATTACACAAAGTCACTGTGGATACAGGCAAAGTAAGTGGTGAAATGGACCATTGATTAAACATATGCCAGCTACGTGTGTATGATTTTTTTGTGGACTGACTAAGAGCCTCTGTCAGAAGACGTTGTGCAGGGTCATTTAAATGTTTAACATTTGGACTGGGATTTCCGTTTGGTACTTCGAGAGAGACGGTGCTATCCGGAAGGCCTCCTGAAACTGGAAACGGGAGAGTTTGTCAGCTAAAGTATTGATTTTACCTGGAATATGTTCTGCGCGGAATAATATATTGTATTCTAAAGAAAGGAGGACAAGGCGTCTAACAAGCCGCATAATGGTTTCATCCTTTGAAGATTTCTTGTTTAGAATATCGACCACAGCTATGTTGTCAGTTCTTATCAAAATTTTCTTGTTTTGCAACGTGTGTCCCCATAACTCAGTGGCTAGGACAATAGGAAACAGCTCCTTTATTGCTATTTGGTAGTGTTGTAGCGACAACGGCCATTTTTGAGCAAACCATTTTGAACCCAGAACTGCCGCATAGCCTAACGAACCTGAAGCATCAGTGAACATGGACAAACTGTCTGACCATAGCCAAACATCTGATAAGAACACCGATTTTCCATTAAAATACTGAATGTATTGTGACCACATCTGTATGTCAGCTTTGGCTGACGCATTAAGACGTATAAAGTGGTGGGGATTTGTGATATGACAAGTCAGGTTAATAAGGCGCCTCAAAAATGCTCTACCGGGTACCACAACTAAACATGCATAATTCAATAGACCAATGAGAGATTGTAACTGTTTAAGGGTCACTTTCTTCCTGCCTATCATATCCCGTAGTTTGTCTCTTATTTTAAGGATTTTTTCAATAGGGAGTCGACATTCCATCTCATTGGTGTCCACCTCAATGCCATAAATAGTAAGGCAAGTACACGGCAAAACTGTTTTAGACATTTTAATGGGAATTCCAGTTGTAGAGCAGAGGTAAAGGAAATTTGTCAAGTCCTGTTTACATTTGTTAGAGGCAGATGGGCCGATAAAGAAAAAATCATCGAGAATGTAAGACATACCAGCCACCTGAAATGTCGTATCCATAACCCATACTAATGCCCGACCAAGCGTCTCAAATATCTGACAGGAACTGCTTGCACCCATTGGAAGACAGCGGTCATAGTAAAATGCGGAGTTCCAAGAAAAACCTAACAGATGGTAGTTTGATGGGTGAATGGGAACTATTCGAAATGCGTCTTCTATATCTGTTTTAGCCATAAGACTTCCTTTTCCGAATCTTTTAATCAAATTAACAATGTTATCGATTGAATCGTATTGAACATTTGAGCGCTCGGGTGGTATCTGAGCATTCACATAGTTATATCTTGGGTAGGAAAGGTCATGAATAATTCTGAATTTACCAACCTCTGATTTTGGAATTACACCTAGGGGTGAGGAAACAAAATTTGAAAAAGGGGGCTCAGGAAAGGGTCCTGCTATCCGACCTTTTTCAGTACCAATTTTGATAAAATCTTCCACGATGTTTGGATATTTAAATGTACTTTTATGGTTTTTGGAAATGTAGGCTTTTGGCGAATTGATTACCCCAAGCTTAAAACCGTTAGAAAACCCATCAATCAAAAACTTTCGATGTTCTCTATCATAATTTTCCAGAAAGGAGCTAAGCTTTAGTACTTTTAATGGAGTTGGAAGAAATTTGTGTATTGACAGGTTTATTGGCAGGCACTGATTGTGGCTGCATATGCTGCTTACATGTGATTTTTGGGTGTGCATTTTTGCATGATGAGCATGCATGAAGGTATTGGCAGGAGGAGGGATTATATCGCTCACCTCTGTTGTAAGTAAAGCAGAATTTGATTTTATTGCTTTTACCTCCTGAGTAGGATTGAGGGCGGTAGCGAAAGGAGTCTTTTTGAGATTTGCGAAAGAATCCCGAGATAGCTTTTATGCGGAGTTCTTCCACAGGTTTTTGCCATGGCAATTTGGATGTTTGGCGCAGCCTGCGGAAGGACTCATCATATGACCTCCAGGCCTGGTCATAAGCACACTTGTGCAAGTCTCGAACGATGCTGCAATATTTCAGCAAGTTAGCAGCCTCATTCGGAAACTTTTCTAAGTAAATACATGTGAAAATGTGAAAGGCATCCGTCCATTGATAAATGGATAATGGTGCCTTTGGCTTTGTACCCTGTTTGAAGTTTATGACATGGGATTCAATGGTGACTGATAATGGTTCTTCATTGTGGTTTGGAAGTAGCATTCCTAAATCAAAAAATTCATTTTCCCATATTTTATTTTTTAATTTGGTGCTAACTTCTGCCCCAAGAGGTATACCATCAGATATGGTTATGGTGGGTTTTCCCGGACTGGCTCACCTTGAAATATGTTGTCAATTAAATTCAATACATTTACATCTGCGTCATTTGAAACAGATTGATTGATATTCACTGACTCCTGCTCTGTGATATTATTTAAGGCAGGCGACTGTAATGGCGGCTCAGATGGTGTGAGCTTTGGTAAGGTTGCGGTATCATTCTCAGACCGTTCATCTTGCTGCCGTATGATCTCACTCGCTAAAGCCCGAATGTCAATACTTGCAGCCACAGTTTGTATAGAAGGAGAACTCGATGCATTGTTACGCTTCTCAGATGTTGTGTTAATTGAGATGGACCCACTTTCAGTGTCCGTATTTTGTCCAGACTGAGTAGCACTAGGACGTCTACCTTTTTTCCTGATCTGAGGAGGACTGTAACTTTGACGAGGCCTTCTTTTCCTCGGTTGTGGCATGATTATCCTGACCTTCGAGTTCCCTAAAATATATAGGTATATTTACAAACCTTACAAAAGTGAGAGAAAAAATAACCACCTGATACATGTATATACTGTGTGTGTTAACCTTGCATTATTTATGAATATACTACAATGAGCATAAGAAAAGTTGTGATACACCGAACACGATGTGCTACACTGAGCACATAATGAAAAGTGTGTTACACCGAACATACACATATATATATATGTGTTGTGCGACACCGAACACAAAATGAAAACTGTGTTACACTGAACACACACATATATGCTACAATGAGCATAAAAAAGGTTGTGTTGCACAGAACACAATGTGCTACACCGAGCACAAAATGAAAAGTGTGTTACACTGAACACACACACACATATGCTACAATAAGCATAATAAAAGTTGTGTTACACTGAACACAATGTGCTACACTGAGCACAAAAAGAAGTTGTGCTACACTGCCACACACACATATACATATGAACATGCTCCATCGAACACTATTTAAATCGTGCTACACCGAACACCATGTGCTTCACTGAGCACAAAATTGAAAAAATGTGTTACACTGAACACATATGAAGATGCTGCATGCCGTAATGAGCATAAGGAATATTTGTGATACACTAACACAAATATGAGAGTGACTCAGCTCACAATGAAGTTATATTTAGTGTTAAAACAAAGCTGTACTGAGCCATGAGATATATGTATGGTCCTCTTTTTCATGAAATTCTAATGATTGTTTAAACGAATCACGAGACTGGTACTACATGTAGTAGTAGATACAGAAAACGGTGGCTGGACCATAATAATTATTCATATGATTATGCAAATGTAAAATTCATTACTAAATTATAAAGTGCCATCTGACACTCTAATTATACAAAGTTACTAAGAGAAATAGATATAAGAAAGCCTCATTGTACTTGCCTGAGATGCCTGGAGTGTATAATCACTGCATTCCCTATGCTTCTCCAGTATAGTTTCATGGGTGATGATAGATCAAAGGGGCTAGCACTGTATTCCAGCCTGGAATCCAGGTGCACTCTGATCTGTCCCGGCATAAGTGAGAGAGATCCGACCAAAATCCCCTGTGACACAAATAATGAATATTTTGACGACCACCTGCTTCACGGCAAAGTACCTTGTTGATATAAACAACGCGCTCGTTGTAAAGATGATTAACAACTCGGGGGAACGCCTCAAGAGTTGACCAATGATAACACATTTCACTCCGACGCCCTCCACTAGGTAGTCAGCTAAGGACATCAGTTTGTGAACCAGGTTTGTATCGGAAATTCTCTGAATGTCGTTACCACCAACTTGCATGAATAACACATCCGGTATGACTTAAAAACGAATTAGTTCGGAGGAAAATTTTCACATAGGTTGAGACCACCTCGAGTCCTGGTTAACATCCTGAAACCGCTACCCAAACGTAAATTTTTAAAGTCTGGATTCTGTGCCATAAACTCACCAAATCGTCGAATATACGAATGACCGAGTAAACATACGTGCAAGTCCTTTGATGGATCCATCATCACCACGAACAATGTCAAAATCACTCATAAATTTGATTAAATCACTTCACCAATGACGGTGATATCTAGGCTGTAAGATAAGCATTATAACTTATCCTACTCAATTTGATTATTTTATTTTCATATAATAAACTCTTTCCTCGTATTCCGTCTCTTCCACCCAAGCAGCAATTTCTCAAAATTAAATTTATTAATAAAGGCTTCGATCTACTTAACATTTCTAATATTTTCCGTGATCATAGAGTCACATCTAAAATCCCCCAATATTTTGAGAATTTAGAACCTCCACTTATTTGTTACCAGTACTAAAAGCCTATAAGAAATCTTATTTTAAATTATAATAAAGTCACATCTAACCCTGATGTTTCAGACTCTATTCCTTCGTCGTGTTCTTGTGAAAATTCTAAATATGTTTATAAACCGGCAGGTCATGTTATTACTGGTGACGTGACCTAAACTGTATTTCGGACAAGAAATTGCGCAACCTTTTTGGAAAAGGACCTAAATATAGGTTACCGTCCAGGATAGATTTCAATAAATGCCGTGACGTTATAGAAGATGCTTTAACTACATATTGTAAACGTTGGTGTAAAAAAGAACAGGTAAATGTTCATGCTCTTAATGATTGGAAATTCGAGATTTTAAGAATTGTCGATATCCGTATTAAGAACTTTACGGAAAATCCACATTTATTTCAACAGCCTAATACATTGACGACAAATTCTATTAAAAAGAAGATAGCTGACTTACATGCTAAATATGTCTTTGTTCCCGCTGATAAAGCAGGTAATAACATAATAGTTGTTTGAAAACTATATTATATTGAAGTACTTAAAAACGAATTAAACTCCACTCATACATATGTTGAAAGCCCTACCCCAAAAGAGAGCACCTTGCACGATCTCCTCATGACCATGTCCGAATTCAAAATTAAAACTGCTAAATCTGATCTACCAACCATGTATTGGCTCCCAAAACTACACAAAAGTCCAGATAAATCACGTTTCATATCTAATTCTAGCCACTGCTCTACTACGGTACTATCGAAACATATTACGTCTGCTCTAACTGCTATAAAAGATCATATTATCAAATATTGTGATGTCGCATTTCATAATAGTAACATCAATTACTTTTGGTCGATTAAAAATTCTCATGAAGTTATAGACAAACTTCTTTCGCTAAATTTCAAAGCGACTCAAATTTCTACATTTGATTTTTCTACACTTTATACATCTCTGCCTCATGATTTGATTAAAAGCAAGTTGCTGTCTCTTATACAATGGTGTTTTCACAGAGAATCTAAAACGTACATATGTACTTCCAATAACTCCGGATTCATTTCCAACAAACAATATACTTCATATAAATACTGGACTTGCAAGGAATTATGTAAAGCACTAGATTTTCTCATGAATAATATTTTTGTGCAATTTGATGGCAAGATATATCAACAAATAGTTGGGATTCCTATGGGTACTAACTGCGCGCCTCTGATAGCAGATTTATTTCTTTATTGTTATGAGAGGGATTTTATGGTTTCTATTAAAAAATGAAAACGTTTTGACCTCATTGACAAATTTAATAATACTTGCAGATATCTGGATTTTGGTTATCGATAACCCTGAATTCGAACAATTTATATCTGAAATATATCCACCAGAGCTCACATTGAATAAAGCTAATACTTGAGATAAATCTACACCTTTCTTAGATTTAAACATCAAAATTATCAACAACCTAATATATACTAATATTTATGATAAACGTGAGGATTTTGGATTTCCTATTGTAAATTTCCCTTACTTGGATGGCGATGTCCCTCGACTCCCATCATATGGTATCTATATATCTCAATTAGTTCGATTTGTCAGAGGCTGCACCGATGTTTTAGACTTTCATAAACGAAATTTACAAATTACTACTAAACTTTTAACTCAGGGTTACAGATATCACAAGCTAAGAAAACATTTGGCAAATTCTTCAGATCTTATTCAGAACTTCTATCTAAATTTGGAAATATTTCTTTTCAACAGTATGTATCCAAGGGAATTTCCCATCCTAATTTTTACGGTGATCTCGTATATAAACTAAGGAAAGTAAAAGGCTCCGATAACGTTATTTTATGTAATGAAATAGTCAAACGTCTCCTAAATAGACAATATGATATTGAGATCATCAAAAAGACTATAGGTCTTGTATTTGGCCCCTCTACAGCCTTATGCAGAATTTTACTTGAACGTTGCACGCTGACTAACAGGGCGGTAGGGACTATATGACGGGCCTTGTCCAAACCTCTTTCAGAGGAAACATGGTCCTGAACCTCGTCCCCTCTGACTGTTAGTCGGGACTCCTACAGATCTAGGGTCTTAGCTCGCTTTCAGACTGGCAGAGCACGGTTTATCATGTTGATGTCGCATATATTTTTATACCATTATGTGTTTTACATTACCTTACGTGTTTATATTTTTATGACCTCTCAATATGCGATACCTGTTGACCGTTGTTCTTTACATGGAGGATTATTTATAAATTTTTAAATGTACGTCTTTTGATTGTTCTGCTGTTACGGTGAGTGGGAAGGTGGGCCCGTAAACCGGTTAACCACACCATTTGTTTGGCTTTTGTCAAATTAAATGACCGTCCTAAGTCGGTATCGTAATTGCACTACAATCAAATATTTTTGTAATGTGTTAAATGTTCTATTATATTATTTATATTCATGTATTGTATAGCTCCATGGTGACTTCTGCCACATAACTGAGCCAGTAACTCCTCTTTTTTCTTACATAATAATATAATAATACGCTAGTAAAAAAAAAGTTAAACCTTGCTCTGTCTGTTTGTAACCAAGCTCAGACTCTTGATCTGTAGGAGTCTGGACTAACAGAGAATGAAATTATCGCATTCTTCGATACTCCTTTGCTTGCACACTAGATCACATTGCGAAAGAAATTCCGCTAGATACGTAAATAAAACACTTGAATTGAGACCGATTCCGATCATTTTACACAGATTTGACACCGTCTATACTAGAAGGTTACCTACTTTGACTTCTACATATATAAATACATATGGAATTTACACGATTTGACTCTTTCTACTGGGTATATGTGACGGGTGTTGCTAGCAAGCAGGAGATGCTCACTCTCCCCGGGCACCTGATCTCATTCCATCACAGGGGTTCACATATGCTCTTCAAGTAGACATATTTTGTTATTTTCCATTTGTTTTTCATTTTCACTGATTTTGTATGTCCTCTGGTTTCGTTGATTTTTAAACTTATGGTTTGCATTTATCCATCATTTTACATTTAGAAAATGTATGTAAGCTGATGGTATTTTATAATCCTGAGTCATAAGATTGCAAGTGATTTGATTTTGTTTTCTTTTTTTGTTTTTTTTTTTTTTGTTTTTGTTTTTGTTTTTGTTTTTGTTTTTTTTTTGCTTGAAAATCTAAATGTTAGTTATCGTAACCGCAGCACAATCGAATATTTTTGTAATGTCGTTCCGTGTTTTCTCTACTATTGTCTTTTTTTGTGTGCAGGTCTTTGGTAATTTGTGTCATACGACTTTGTTAAATGTCTTCTGTTTTCTCTATTAGTGCAGGAGGCTGTAGTCAACCGAATTAATTTACTAACATAAATGCCATATAATGGAAATGAACGATAGGAAATCGAAATTACTCACGTTTATTATATATGTTTATATCATAATGAAAATTTGAAAATTTTCTGAGTTTGGGGAGTAAATGAATCATCTCTTTTCGCTCCTTCAGCCTACTTGATCTTACTATCGTTTATAAGCGTCTATGATAGTGATGCCCATTGCAAATTACTAAGTTCAAATTAATCAAAATGCGTTGTTTGCAATTTTCACATCAGTAATTTATCAAAGAAAAAAGAAGAGTTACTGGCTCAGTTATGTGGCAGAAGTCACAATTTAGCTATACAATACATGATTATAAATAATATACTAGTACATATAACACATTACAACAATATTTGATTGTAGTGCAATTACGATATCGACTTAGGATGGTCATTTAATTTGACAAAAGTCAAACAAATGGTGTGATTAACCGGTTTACGGGCCCATCTTCTAACAGCAGAAAAATCAAAGGACGTACATTTAAAAATTTATAAATAATACTTCATGTAAAGAACAAGAAATATTTTTAACATGTAAATCAAAATCATATCGTTAGAATATTCAATTTGTTTCCTTCTTGTTTCTTAAATTTCATCTCATTTGGAGTAGAAATAAAGAAATTACGGCAATTTGAATCAATGAGCATAAAAGCGATATGTTCACTGGCGTTGATCGAGGTCATGGTTGTATCAAATCCAGTGAAGTGAGGTTTTTCTGGTAAATATGTCCATTACCTGTAAACAGCTGATCGCCGAAGCGAAAACGATGGGCGACGCGGGCACACATATGTTTTTTAAATATAAAGTTTTCAGTTTTTAATTTATTTCTACCGGCCCATAATATGCGATATATATAAATACACCTAGAAATGACTACAAACCATAAAATAAATAAAAAGATAGCGTTATTCTCTTTGCCAAAACAACGGTCCGCCATATTGTTTCCACGAGTCATTAGATTATATCGATATATAGAGTAAACAATCGTGCATTATAAAGAGAGCAAATAACCAAAACAATGTCTATAGAAGTAATTATGATTATCCCATTTGTGAAAAAATTATTCCGTAACTATTATTTACAAAGTTCTATTTCTTACAAGTTTCATTTCATCATCCATGATACATAAATTTTAAGCACGGCGTGTGCGCGTGAGTTAATACTAACCATGAACGATTTCTACATTCTGTTTGATTATTATTGGTATTTACATTAATTAAAATAAGACATCACTTCATCACTTTGTTTACATTGATTCTCCTGTGTCCAGCTTCAGACTAACATTTTAATTGCAGATAAGTCTAGTTAAATTTGCGAAAGGAAAGGGGGGGGGGGAGAGATAAGCTATTCATATTTAGGGAATACATTTTTCGTTTTAGCTAAAAGACAAGACGTAGAGCCTATTTTGATTGAAATGATTTGGTTTTAATCTTAATTTTTAATTAATTTTGGTATTTCTATCAGTGGATCAGTGGCGAATCCAGAATTTCCGAAATTGGGGAAGGGGGAAACACATGTTAAAGATTTACTCATACTTGTGGTAAAAAAAGAGGGGGGTTACCTCTATAAATCCGCCATTGTATATATTACAATGAGAGAACAAGTTATTTAATTGCAAAACTTGCAACATCTTAATTACAGACAATTCTTTTACGAGTAATTTAACCAAACATACCTTTCATACGCATAGTTTTGACCATTTGAATTGTAAGTGTTCAAATATTGTGTACGGTATTGAGTGTTCACTCTGTGGGTTAATATATGTTGGAGAGACAAAGGGACAACTCCGTACAAGAGTATCAGGTCACAGGTCCAAAATAAATTGTGGTGGAAACCAATTACTCTATCGCCACTTCAACCAGCCTGACCACTCTATTCTCTCAATGAAAATTAGAATTATAGAAAAAATATATCACCCCACAAACAATGCCAATTTGAGCATTCCTTTTCGTCGGAAAAGAGAAGAATACTGGAAAAGACGTCTCGGCACTGCTTCGCCCTATGGATGCAATGACAATATTAGTAGTATTGGTAATCTCACTAGTCCTGCGTGTCAATCAGTTAACGTACTCGGTTTATTCAACAAAAGCCAGAGGAGGCATCGAATTCATGGTACACGCAAATACAACAAACCTGAAATACATAATATTTCCTTTGATGCTCTTTTGCCATTTATAAATAAACCTTTGGGCCTTCATCACATTCGTACAAAACTTTATTCTATTTCACTCAGAAAATTACACGAGTTGTACGTATCGTCCAGACACCGTATATTCACTGATATAAGCTCTGCAGAGTATAGACTAGATGGTATTATTATGGACATATCGACCGCTAGACTTTTTCGTCCCGTCAAGTCCGATATTTCTATGGAAAAATCTAATCGCCCTTTCATCAAAATTAAATTTGCAAATAAAGGCATTGATTATTTAAATTTCGGCCAAATTTTAAATCATAAGTCTGTTTTAGAGAAAATACCTCCATATTTCAAAAACAAAGATCCGCCATGTATTTCCTATAGCTACACGCCATCAGTTGCATCCAAAATTTATAATTACAAAGGGTTTCTACAGTGTCTTGATCTTAGCAACTCTGCATGCCATTCTCAACCGTGTGCATGTTCCTCGTCTAATTTCGTATATTCTCCTTGTGGCCATGTCATTACTGGTGATCTCGATATAGTTAAAAACACTAAATTAAGAGAACTTTTACTTAAAGGTCCAAAATACAGAGAACCCAGATCATTCACATGGAGCCAAAATTTTGAGAATATTATGAACTGCTGCGAGGAATATGCCACACGATGGGCAAAAAGAGAGGAAGTACAAGTCGACACTCTTTCGGAATGGATAAAATCTATTGCAGTACTGCTGAGATCAAAAATTAAAAAATTACAAGGTTCTGTAAACACCAGATTCGAATCTATTTTTAAAGATCCTGATGTTGTCAGAGAACTTACCTTCCTCCAAGAACATTATATCATTACACCAGCAGATAAAGCATCTAATAATTATACATTTACTTGTAAGAAATATTACTTTGACAGCCTAGTGAAAGAATTAGGATTAAATTCAGCTCCAGGAAATCCTACTTATACTCTCACGAACTTTTCGGTTTCGGAAGTACTCGAGAATCATAAATCTGTCCTGAATACGTTTGGTATGGACTCAAATAAATTGAATTTAGAACTTCCATATTTGTACTGTATTCCAAAAATGCACAAAACTCCGTACAAACAACGTTTTATCGCTGGTTCCTCGAAGTGTTCCACAAAATCTGTATCGATGCTACTCACAAAAATATTATCAGAAATTAAATCTGGCCTTCATAGATATTGCGAAACAGTATATTCCAGAAGTGGAATTAATCAAATGTGGATCCTTAAAAATTCAAAAGAGTTGTTAGAACATCTAAAATCAAAAAGTTTTACTAAAATTCACTCCATCAAGTCTTTTGACTTTTCGACTCTGTACACAACGATCCCTCATCAGAAATTAAAAGACAGATTAGCGGAAATTATTCAAAATGCATTTACTAGTAAAAACGGAAGCCGCAAATTCAAATATATAGTAATAGGCCACGATAAAACTTACTTTGTTAGGGAAAATTCTGATTCCAAAAATAAATACACTGAAACAGCTGTCATTCAGATGTTGAACTTTCTTATCGATAACATTTTTGTGGTGTTTGGAGGTAAGGTTTTTCAACAAATTGTCGGCATTCCAATGGGCACTAACTGTGCTCCGCTTCTGGCTGACATATTCCTTTATTCATACGAAGCTGAGTTCATTCAGTCTTTGCTTTCGCAAGGAAAAAAAACAATTGGCTCTTGGCTTCAATTTTACTTACAGATATATAGATGACTTGCTTTCAATTAATAATCCTTCATTCGCGGATTACCTTAGCATCATCTATCCAAGTGAACTGGAGGTCAAAGAAACCACAGAAAGTAGTAATTCTACTTCGTATTTAGATATTATGTTGTCTTTCGACATTAATGGTCAATTGAACACCTCACTCTATGACAAACGTGACGATTTCAATTTCGCTATCACAAACTTTCCTTTCATAAGTAGCAACATTCCATCATCGCCCGCATACGGCGTATTCATATCTCAGTTAATACGTTATTCCAGAGCATGTTCAAATTACAATGACTTTGTTCTGAGGGCTAGGCGACTTTCAGTTAAGCTGCTCAACCAGGGTTATATATGTGCTAGACTAGCATCGTCACTGAGGAAGTTCTACGGTCGTTACGAGACTCTTATTACTCCATATGATATCTCGTTATCCAGACTTTTAAATGATATTCTGGACTGAGACCGATTCCGATCACTTTACACAGATTTGACACCTTCTATACTAGAAGGTTACCTACTTCGACTTCTCCATATATAGATACATATGGAATTCACACGATTTGACTCTTTCTACGGGGTATATGTGACGGGTGTTGCTAGCAAGCAGGAGATGCTCACTCTCCCGGGCACCTGATCTCACTCCATCACAGGGGTTCACATATGCTCTTCAAGTAGACATATTTTGTTATTTTCCATTTGTTTTTCATTTTCACTGATTTTGTATGTCCTATGGTTTCATGATTTTTGGACTTGTGGTTTGGATTTATCCATCATCTTTACATTTAAGGTACTACCAGAAACATATATGTGTATATATGTCTCTGGTACTACGAAACGCCAATCGCGTGATCTAAGATTCATGAAATAAATAAAGGTTTTTAATACGTAATTTTTATTTTAAAAAACTATGTATTTTGTAGAAAATAATTCAAATTTTAATATTCCCCCGATATATCTGTAATTGGCACTCGAATACGTATGTTTTCAGTACAGCTCGCATGAAAACACAAGCTTCATGTGCAGGCAGATGGTCAGTCTCAAGACGAATTCTATGATATCTTTATTAGTTGACTTCCTATTCAAGTTGCAACATTTTCAATATATCGAGGGTATATCGGGGTAACGTCGTCTAGGGCGATTACCTGTCACCTGTGCGGCTAAATTATTACGTAATATCACCTGAAACGGCTGTTTGACCCAGCAAATATCAACCTTCATTTCGTACCTTTTAACAGCTTTCAAGATATTAATAAGCGATTTTAATAAACTGGGTATCCATAATAATGAGGGACAATGACTGATTATCAGGTTTCCTGTTTATAAGACATTGTGAAGGATTATCATGAAAGAGACATAAAGAACAGGAATTGAAATCAACCAAACTTTACGACATTGTGAAGGATTATCATGAAGGAGACATAAAGAACAGGAATTGAAATCAACCAAACTTCACGACATTTTCTATTTATGAAGAGTTTATATTTAAGATTATAGCACTTGTGATCAATATTTTTTAATAATGAATATAATACATATAGTTAATTAATATAAAGAATTAAGCTATACTATGATAAATTAAAAGGTATGTGATATTTTTCACATTTTTAAAGAGTTATCCGCCTCTGATTTAGGTAAAAAGGTTTTTTGCTTATACTGAGCTTATTTTTAATCGTACAATCAAAATTCCTTCAAATATCTTTATAAGTAACCATTTTTAATAAGTTTTTACATTAATATGAATCCTTGTATATGTTTTTAGAAAAATGAACTTGCACATTTGGACTTTTCATCAAAGTAAAAAAGCATTCTTCGTCATGATTAAGAGTATATATTTGAGATTATAAGACTTACAATTAATGTTTATATCTTTTTTTGCGTAATACCCGTAGTACATAGAGTAGATTACTCTAAATAAATCACACATTTTATGCATAACTGATTCAGTTATACACTCAGAAATTGCGAAGTCGTGCATTTTCATTTCCTGGTAAATGGTGTGAAAATGCGATAATTGAGACAAACCAGTGACATTTGCAGAGTTTGTTAACTATAAAGCGTACATTGTAACTTATTTATTCTTTGGTATATTGTGATACAGATAAATTATTCATAGCTATCTAAAAAGTGTATCTCATGTGTTTTTAAGGAAAGAGTTTTGACCTCCCTATCTATGAATATACACCATGATGTTGCTTCAGTGCAACAATGACACTGCATCAATTACTGTCATTATTTACTTTTCGGTATTGTTTTAACTATTTGACCAGACTGACCAGATCTAAATAAAGAATTTTCATACTTAAGAAATATTCTTCCGATCATAGATATATACAAAGTGTATATAAAGTTTGCATAATAGTTTAAGTTAACAATGTATATCATATATACGCTTGCTTAAAAGTATAGGATTGGTATGGAAAATGAAAGTAGATAAAATTGACATATAAATTATGCCTGCTGTAATGTTTAGTGATCGGTAAAAATAAAATAAATTACCGATATAAAACTGACCTCAACAGACATGTATGTTACTTTCTAACAGTCACTGCTTTGACAAATAAAATTGATGAAAATTAATGTTTCATATTAACACTTGTTAAGATTATGGTCTTTTGGCATTTCGACATTTTATCTCCATATATATTAACAAAGTAAATTGTGTTACATCATTGGCTTTAAAAATAATATGTCATCATTATAGCTATTCGCCCCCTGCGCAAACAAATAACCCTGTCTGTCCGTCTGTCTGTTCACATTTGTCCGTGCTATTACTTCTTAATCCCTTGTCAGATCTGGATATTTCACACAATTGTTGTACATGACCTCAACCCAGTGTCATTGTCAATTGCCATAAGCTTTCTCATTGCCATAACCTTTCTGCTACGTGAGAGAGAGATTATATTTTATACCAATGTTGTCCATGACCTATGGGTGTTGTATGACTTTAAACCAAGGTGAAGGTCACAGTGTACAAACAGCCAGAATTCTTTTCCGGGCCATAACTTCTTTGTGTAATATGGAAGGGAGATTACATTTTATGCAATTGTTGTCCAGGCCCCATGAATGTGTCGTGATCTTGAAACAACGTCATATCTACAAGATCACGGTCACAGTACATACAGCCAGAATTCTAGTCCGGGCCATAACTTCTTTCTGTTATGTGGGAGGGAGATTATATTTCACACAACTGTTGTCCATGACCCATGGGTGTGTCATGAAATTGAGCCAAGGTCATATCTTCAAGGTCAAGGTCAGAGTGGACAAAAATCCGAATTCCTGTTCGGGACATTTGTTTGAAGATTATATTTCACACAACTGCTCTCCGTGACATAAGAGTGAGCCATGACCGTGAACCAAGGTCACATCTATAAGGTCAGGATCAGAGTGCACACATACACACACACTCACACACACACACACACACACACACACACACACACATACCAGAATTCGTGTTTTCATTGATTTTGCCTAAGCATATACTAGTGGGATATCCATTACACTTATACCAGTGATTTATCTTTGATCTTTTTTTAAAAGACACATTTAAAAACTTATATATAATCCTCTATATAGAGAAAAAGGATGTACGGGTATCTCAAGTTGAAAAGTCTGCATAAGGCTGTATAAGAGAGAAAACAGAAGACATCTGACAAAGCTGTATGACACAAATCACCAAGGACCTGCACACAAAAAATGTTAATAGCATAATATACAAGAAACGACCTTACAAAAATATTCGATTGTGCTGCTATTACGATAGCGACTGAAATAACAAACGTCACTTAATTGGTGTGGTTAACCGGTTTACGGGCGCCCACCTTCCCACTCACCGAGAAAAGGACACACATTAAAAAAAATTATAAATAATCCTCCATATAGAGAACAAGGATTTCTCAAAAAGAAAGGTCATAAGAATTTATTACACACGAAACAACTATAGACTAATATGTTGCTATCAAAAAATATGTAAGGAGACATCAACATAAGTAAACCGTGCTCTGCCCGTCTGTAAGCGAGCTCAGATCATTGATTAATAGGATTCCTGACTAAAAGTCAGAGGGGACGAGGACCAGGACCTTGTATCCTCTGAAAAAGATTGGACAAGGCCCGTCATAGAGTTCCCACAGCCCTGTTAGTCAAGTAAAAGTCTGTATTGGGTTGTAGAGGGCATATTATTACAGGTGATCTGGACTGCATTTCGGATAAATATTTACGTTCACTTTTTATTAATGGGCCAAAGTATAGATTACCTTCCAGGATAGATTTTACCAAATGCCGGAATATTCTTGAAGAAGCATTAAACACTTAAAAATCCATATAAGTCACGTTTTATATCTAATTCTAGTCATTGCCCTACAACTGTACTTTCTAATCATATTACCTCCGCTCTTACTGCATTAAAGTCAATGTTATCAAGTATTGTAATGCTGTCTTTAACAACAGTTACGTCAATTACTTTTGGTCTATCAAAAATTCTAACGAAGTCATTTAAAAATTCCGTTTGAGAAATTTTGACGCTAATAACGTTTCCACTTTGGATTTTTCGACACTATATACCTCTTTACCTCATGATTTAACCAAAACCATATTGCTGTCTCTCCTACCCTGGTGTTTCAACAGAGAGTCTAAATCATACCTCTGTACTTCAGTTACACCTGGACTTTTCTCTAGCAAACAGTATGATAATTATAAATATTGGACTTGTACTGAGTTGTACGCCATCTAGGTAAGGGAAATTTATAATAGGAAATCCAGTCATCACGTTTATCATATATGTTGGTATGAATATTGCTGTTAATAATTTTAATACTTAAGTGAAAAAAGGTATTTCCTGGTCGGAAGTATTGGCTTTGTTTAATTGAAGTTCAGATGGATAAATGTCAGATATATAGTTTTCAAACTCAGGGTTATCGATTACTAAAATATCATCAAGATATCTAGAGATCTAGAGGTGTCATTGAACTTATCAATAAGGTCGAAATGTTTAGAAGTTTGAATAGAATGCATAAAGTCTCTCTCATAACAGTATAAAAATAAATCTGCTATAAGGGGAGAGCCGATGGTGCCCATAGGAATCCCAATAATCTGTTAATAAATCTTGCCATTAAATTGTACATAAATATTATCCATCAAAAATGTGATGGCATTACACAACTCGGCACAAGTCCAATATTTATAATTACCATATTGTTTTAGAAGGAAATCCAGATGTAACTGAAGTACAGATGTATGATTCAGACTCTCTCACTACTGGGTCCAAAAACCCCTGAGAATCCCGTTTTTCACTGCAAAAATCTGCAACACACTGAAAAACACTGAAGTCTGCCTGAAAACACTGAAAAACTCTGACGGCCCTGATAAACATTGAAAAACTTTGAAGTCTTCCCTGAAAAACTCTGACGCCACTGCAAAACCCTGAAAAACTGAAAAACACTGACGCCTACTGCGATGCCATCCGGCCGTACGATCGCGGTCTCGCGTACTTCTATACGTTCCCGTCTATTATATAAGCCCTTACAATGGTTCGCTGTTATTTATTCTTGACCTTCAATAGGTATTAAATGTGATGAATTTATAAGCGGGGAATCTCACCACTCTCTCCTGGACACGATGTGACCACATACATCCCATATGTTGCGTTGTGCCCATACAAGCATTCCGTCGCATTGATAACTTGTACACGATGTGGATCAAGAGTTTCTATGTCTTGCAAAATGTCGGATCTATTATTCACATACTCCAGGCAGCAGTCTTTGAATATCAAACACACATCATCACAGTAGCAGTTGGGTATTTCACTGTGGACATAAAGTAGAATAAGAATGTCAATATACGTAAGCTACATACGTTTGTAAATGTAACCAACGGAGAAGTATTGGAGGTTTAACCATATCTCGAAGTCCATGGAATAAAAAAGACAATGTCGTGTATAGTGTCATATTCAAACAAATGCGAACCCCAGTTTAAATTTAGTTGAGACCAAATGCCCGGGCATATTGAGTTTATTAATCATTGATGAATTCTCAAATCATTTATGGAGCAGCATTGCATAAAGCTAATTAAGAGATAATTAATCTAAGTCGGTGTCATAACCGCAGTACAATCAAATAGTTTTGTACTGTCGTTTTTCATTGTGCATTGTACTATTATCATGTTTTTTGTGCATGTCCTTGGTGATTTTTGTCATACAGCTTTGTCAGATGTCTTCAGTTTTCTCTTTTACATGGTTATTTTGGGTATATTTTTATCCATTAAACTATATCTTTTAGAACATTGCACAATTTATTCCCGTTTATAACGTCACAAATATATAATCCAATGCGGACTCTACATGTCACAACTTGTATATATATATACGTATATATATATATATGTACATTTTTATTGTGTGGTTTTTGCTTATTTGTTTGCTTTTTCTTTTTTTCATTCTTTTTGATGAAAATTTTTGACTGCGTTCTTTAACTTTTAGAAAACTGTGTAATTCAAATCTTAAAATATCCCTATCTTGTCATGTGATAAGTCCACGACACGTTTGAATGTGTATAATACTCATGAAGTAGAATTGCTTTAGCCTCCTTTTCAGCAGAAGCAGCAGCATATATCACTGGAAGTCATCTGTACAGAGAATTTTATGTCAAGAATATGAAAATGTATTACAAGTGAAATTGACAGCTGCAGATTCAAATTTCTTGTTGTTAATCATGATAAAACATTCTGTCATACACTGAAACTGATATAAAATGTTTAACATTCTCATCGACCCTATGAAAATCATGACAATTTTCATTTTAGCATCTCACACTTTCAGTTAAGTAGTAGCAATATCCTATTATAACCTGACTATTCATATCTCAGTTATACGACCATATACCATAGCGAGTTCAATTACGATTCAATTATGGTTTTTCCTAAAAGTAAAAAGATTTCAGATAAACTGCTAAGCCAGTGCTATGTAAGTGGCAGACTAGCAATGCCAATAAGCAAATGTTATGGCCCATACGGGGCTCTAACAATATAATATCACATTTAGTTATGCAGAATGTAGTATAATATTCTAGACTGAGAACTATCCCTTCCATTTTAAAAACACCGCTCTTGACACTTAGATTTTGTATAAACCTGATTCTGCTGGACTCAAGTGACGGGTGTGCCTTGCAAGCAAGAAATGCTCACTCTCCTATATTACTCTTTAATTTAAAGGGAGGGAAAGAAGGGGTTAACGTATGCTCGTAAATAGATGTATTCTATGTGTTTCGTATTTTCCAGTTTTGTAATTCATTTTGTTTCATGATGTTTTAACGTCGTAGTTGATTTATTCGTCATCTTTTTATTTCCATTAGAGACGAATTCAAAGCCGGCGTATCTCATTGGATGGGGTGCTCTACTCGTGACCGAAAGGTATCGGGTTCCATCTTGTGCTTATAGATGCCTTGTCTTTCGGTCGAGTCAGTAAAGTCCGAGGTCCCATTCAGTCAGTCTTAATTTTTTTTTTTCTTGTAAAGCAGTACTTCTCCAAGAGGAGAGTTTCCATCGTCTTCGTTTTTCAAACAGAGAGTAAAACGTAACATAAAAGAAATATCATGTCCTCACCAAAGCAATAAAGAATATTTACTTAGAACCGTAAATGAACCTAAAAAAGAGAGTGAAAGCAGCCACCAGCAACCCCTGCTCTGGAGTAGATTTTCCCGGGGTGGGATATGTTGAAAAAGAAGATCTACCCTGGAATAAATTTTCCCGGGAATATGTATACCATACCTTTTCACAGGACCGATTAATTTTTGACTGTCATATTTAAAATCTAAGATTGTACTGTGCAAATATTTGAAACCTTGCTATCAATCGAGTTTTATAGACATAATTTATGTGATTGATTGATGATATTTGTCTTTTTAATGTAAGGCAATGGGCGAATAATTTCCATATTTAAATACTAGTAGATGGGTCGTGTGCTCACAACGAGGTGGACTATGGAAATAGAGCATAGCTCCCGAAGCTAAAAAAAAAAAATAAATACGTTATAGACCTGAAAGTGTGACTAACTGCAAGGTGTCCTTTCAATTATCAAGGTGTTTATACTTTTAAATGATTCTGCGTGTACATAATACGTATTGCACGGATTGTGCAAGGAAGAAAAGGAAAGAATAATGTAAAATAAAGAGATAAATGATAAAAATAATTTATATATATATATATATTTATATACTTCATATTAATGTTTCCACACACTGGAGTCCTCTCTTTCGAATGAGAAAGTGAAAACGGAGGCCGCGTGACGTGACAAAATCCCTCACTGCTTCAGATGAGTCTATTGCAAATAAATACATTCCTATGCAATGCCTCAGATGAATGTCATCTCTATGTGTGTGGAATAATAGTGAAGTAATGTAAAAGAAAAATCAGTCAATCTCATCAAGAGTAATCAGTTGATCCTTGTTTACTATACTCAGGATTATTTATGTATTTTCGATTTATGTTCTTTAATCAGACTGCTTTTGTGGCAAGTAATATGTAAACCTATTAACCACACCATTAAGTGATGCAGCCGGTACCGGAATTACGTTATGACAGAATATTTTTGTGGTGTCTTTTTATTTGTTTTCTTGCTTTGTTTGCATGTCTATTAATACCTGTTTATACTACTAAGCTAGATGTATCGTTTCCCTTTGTTTCACGGACGGTGTCATTTCTTTAGAAAATTACTAAATGCTTATTGAGGTTTCATGTTACGATATCACTTTTCTTCAAAATTTACCGCAAACCATATGAAATGATGATATTATGCGGTTATCTTAATCATACTATCGTTTCACACTTTTTAAATAATTAAATAATATATGTACATACAAGAGACAACTTTCTCGATTATGGAGAGATAATTTTAGACTACATAAACCGGTTAACCACACCAATTGAATGGCGTTTCTTACTTCAACTGACAGCCCTTAGTCGGTATCGTAACTGCAGCATAATCGAATATTTTTGTAATGTCATTTTTTCGTGTATATTCTATATATATTTTGTGTGCATGTCCTTGGTGATTTTGTCATACAGCTTTGTCAGATGTCTTCAATTTTCTCTCTTATATGAACTATATGTAGTATGTAAGCATAAATTTTAAAATGTACCATTCTACATTCTATGTCCGGTACTCAGTGAAAACACTGCAAATTCGGTGGTGACTGCGTCAATGAAAACATCTGCGAATCCCAAATGGGACGAAACCAAGACGAAGAAGTGAGCGTCTCCTTCTATCATGCTACAACCGTTGCAAATGTTCCAGGACCTTTCTGTTCGAGAATAAAGTAATATAAATAATTTGTCAGATTGGTAAAAGAAGATCACTGTGAATGATCGCCTTCCAGAATACTCCACAGCATTCTGAAAACTTTATACTTCCCAACAATGTCTTTGAATAGAACTTCCCCAATGACGATTGAGCGGTTCGTTTTCTGAGTATTATGTAAATGTCACATTCATCGTGTCAAAAATGTATTACTGGTAATGAAAATAGTTGTAACGGAATTGATGTTATTCTGTGTATTCTTGCTATTTATTCTGTACAGCCATTTTCCAAACCTTAAATGAAGGAAAATGTTTTACACTGGCCTCATTTATTCTTTATTTATTAATTTAATTTTTTGTGATGATGTTCAAGATTACAACGTTGAAAGAATTAAAAGTAAAACATCACAAAATCATTGAATTAGCGTCCCCATCATAATATAGTCAAGTAAAGTAAGACATCACAAAATCATTGAATTAGCGTCCCCATCATAATATCGTCAAGTAAAGTAAGACATAACAAAATCATTGAATTAGCGTCCCCATCACAATATAGTCAAGTAAAGTAAGACATAACAAAATCATTGAATTAGCGTCCCCATCATGATATAGTCAAGTAAAGTAAGACATAACAAAACCATTGAATTAGCGTCCCCATCATAATATAGTCAAGTAAAGTAAGACATCACAAAACCATTGAATTAGCGTCCCCATCATAATATAGTCAAGTAAAGTAAGACATAACAAAATCATTGAATTAGCGTCCCCATCATAATATAGTCAAGTAAAGTAAGACATAACAAAATCAATGAATTAGCGTCCCCATCATAATATAGTCAAGTAAAGTAAGACATAACAAAATCATTGAATTAGCGTCCCCATCATAATATAGTCAAGTAAAGTAAGACATAACAAAATCAATGAATTAGCGTCCCCATCATAATATAGTCAAGTAAAGTAAGACATCACAAAATCATTGAATTAGCGTCCCCATCATAATATCGTCAAGTAAAGTAAGACATCACAAAATCATTGAATTGGCGTCCCCATCATAATATAGTCAAGTGAAATAAGACACTACAAAATCATTGAATTAGCGTCCCCATCATAATATAGTCAAGTAAAGTAAGATATCACAAAACCATTGAATTAGCGTCCCCATCACAATATAGTCAAGTAAAGTAAGACATAACAAAACCATTGAATTAGCGTCCCCATCATAATATAGTCAAGTAAAGTAAGACATCACAAAATCATTGAATTAGCGTCCCCATCATAATATAGTCAAGTAAAGTAATAACAATCACTCAGTGGGATTCATCCACAAAAGCTGAGATGATCCAGACAAGAGACTTTGTCCTTGCAATACTACTTCGGGATTTATCTTCAGTTTGTAGATAAAATTTCATCTTTTTATTTTTTTACTATTATAATTGCCTAAAGCGCTAAAAAATAATCAAGAATGTTTCTTCTATGTATTTTTCTCCAGTGAATCGAAATGCTGATACTCATAAATTTACAATAACATTAGTACACATGATCCAAATTTGTATCATTGCCAACCATAAAACTAGATTCATGAACCATAATACTTTCGGCATGTTTGGACCTTTTCTCGTAATAGAATCGAGCATTATCTATAACACGAAGCGGACGCATGTAGCTGATGAACCTCATTGGTGACGTCCACGTATTCACTGTAAAAATGAATAAAAGAAAAGAAAAAGAAAGAAAAGACTAATTAAATCGAAGACAGTTTAAATAATGTTATGTTTTCATTGCGGGTGTGGCCGATCAGCAGGATATGTTTGCTCCTTCAAGGCACCTGAACCCATCTTTGGCTATTTCAGGGGTCCGTTATTGCTCAATCTCCATTTTGAATTGTATATTGGAGTTTTTAACTTAACTACCGCTAGGTATTTTAGCACTTTACTTACAGGCATTAATAAAGTTGTAACAAACTGAGAAGATTCATCTGGAATTCTCTATAACTCGAATTACAAAATTAAAATTGAAAATCTCTCAGACATTAACCAGGGGCAGAAAAAAAATGGAATACTTAGATGATAATTTTCGTAGATTAAAAGAAAGGGGAAAAAAGAGGAGTTACTGGCTCAGTTATGTGGCAGAAGTCACCACTGAGCTATACAATACATGAATATAAATAATATACTAGAACATATAACACATTACAAAAATATTTGATTGTAGCGCAATTACGATACCGACTTAGGACGGTCATTTAATTTGACAAAAGCCAAACAAATGGTGTGGTTTACCGGTTTACGGGCCCACCTTCCCACTCACCGTAACAGCAGAACAATCAAAGGACGTACATTTAAAAATTTATAAATAATCCTCCATGTAAAGAACAAGGGTCAACAGGTATCGCATATTGAGAGGTCATAAAAATATAAACACGTAAGGTATTGTAAAACATATAATGGTATAGAAATATATGCGACATCAACATGATAAACCGTGCTCTGCCAGTCTGAAAGCGAGCTAAGACCCTAGATCTGTTGGAGTCCCGACTAACAGTCAGAGGGGACGAGGTTCAGGACCATGTCTCCTCTGAAAGAGGTTTGGACAAGGCCCGTCATATAGTCCCCACCGCCCTGTTAGTCAGCGTGCAACGTTCAAGTAAAAGTCTGCATAAGGCTGTAGAGGGGCCAAATACAAGACCTATAGTCTTTTTGATGATCTCAATATCATATTGTCTATTTAGAAGACGTCTGACATGATAAAATAACGTTACCGGAGCCTTTTACTTTCCTTAGTTTATATACGAGATCACCGTAAAAATAAGGATGGGAAATTCCCTTGGATACATACTGTTGAAAAGAAATATTTCCAAATTTAGATAGAAGTTCTGAGTAAGATCTGAAGAATTTGCCGAATGTTTTTCTTAGCTTGTGATATCTGTAACCCTGAGTTAAAAGTTTAGTAGTAATTTGTAAATTTCGTTTATGAAAGTCCAAAACATCAGTGCAGCTTCTGACAAATCGAACTAATTGAGATATACAGATACCATATGATGGGAATCGAGGGACATCGCCATCCAAGTAAGGGAAATTTATAATAGGAAATCCAAAATCCTCACGTTTATCATAAATATTAGTATATATTAGGTGGTTGATAATTTTGATGTTTAACTCTAAGAAAAGGTGTAGATTTATCTCAAGTATTAGCTTTATTCAAATGTGAGCTCTGGTGAATATATTTCTGATATAAATTGTTCGAATTCAGGGTTGTCGATAACCAAAATGTCATCCAGATATCTACAAGTATTATTAAATTTGTCAATGAGGTCAAAACTTTTTGATTTTTGAATAGAAACCATAAAATCCCTCTCATAACAATAAAGAAATAAATCTGCTATCAGAGGCGCGCAGTTAGTACCCATAGGAATCACAACTATTTGTTGATATATCTTGCCATCAAATTGCACAAAAACATTATTGATGAGAAAATCTAGTGCTTTACATAATTCCTTGCAAGTCCAGTATTTATATGAAGTATATTGTTTGTTGGAAAAGAATCCTGAGTTATTGGAAGTACATATGTACGTTTTAGATTCTCTGTGAAAACACCATTGTATAAGAGACAGCAACTTGCTTTTAATCAAATCATGAGGCAGAGATGTATAAAGTGTAGAAAAATCAAATGTAGAAATTTGAGTCGCTTTGAAATTTAGCGAAAGAAGTCTGTCTATAACTTCATGAGAATTTTTAATCGACCAAAATTAATTGATGTTACTATTATGAAATGCGACATCACAATATTTGATAATATGATCTTTTATAGCAGTTAGAGCAGACGTAATATGCTTCGATAGTACCGTAGTAGAGCAGTGGCTAGAATTAGATATGAAACGTGATTTATATGGACTGTTATGTAGAAAGAAAACATCTGACTTGGCTACACAGTCTAGCAGATTTTGGCCAGATTGGGTTGTATTGTTCATTTCATGATAAAAGCATGAAACTTGGCACAAATGCTAATTGAGAACCATCTTAGTTTCCATCTGTGGGATATTTTGATGGTAAAAAGGTATGCTTTCTTCAGAAATCACTGAAAAATGGCAAGATGCTGTAACTCCTTTATCAATTCATGTAAAATTTGTCATTTGTATCTATGCTGTCATACCATTTTAGGCAATGACAATGATAGCATTAAAGCTGGAGATTTGGGGGTGGGGGGTGAAAAAAAAGAAAGATTTTGTAAAAAAAAATTGATGGAAATTGGAAACTTCTTCGTCATTCACAAACTGTTTCAGAAACAATCGATTATTGAATTAAATTAATCTTTATATTTTCGTCAAAACTTCCGATTAATTATGTATGCCATAGTCATTATTCCTTCTAAAGAGGATAAAATTATACATTCCCATTGGTATAGCTATATGTAGCTTACATTAAAGAATAGGCGGTTAATTCTCTGATCTACCTTAAGGGCAAACTGAGTCCAGAAATAAATCTTGATGAAATAAGAGTTTAGTTCAGGTGGACGATGATCCTCGAAACCTAAAAGAATTTTACATTTTGAAATAAAGATTATTATGAAGAATAATAAACATATATACTTCAAAATTTTGTGCAGTCATTTGCGTTTTGGATAAAAAAGGGAAGAACGCTATACCTTTTCTTAAATGATTTACATTGTGTTGTTACATATGATAACTGATTTTTAATGAAAAGAGACGTGCCAAGAGACGGCAAGTTTTCGTTGAGACCACGCAGAGACCGAGTGCAGGAGCTTTGCTTTCGCATGAAGGCTCAGTCCCCAGTATAATAGAAACGGTGTCTCTAGGTCAATACTACAACGATAAGACGCAATCTTTTCATTTCCTTTGATGGTATGATGAGCATGATTATAAAAGATATGCCGATATATTTCATATATAACAGTGGACTTCAAAGGCTCCATGATTTAATTAGCCACTATTAGGGAAATACATCTGACTTAGCTGTAGGAATAAAAGTTGATAACAAGTAATTGTATATAATGAAATGCATGCAATGAATAATGACATATAAATTTCCACTTCTCGACTGTAAGTATACATTATTAAATTTAGCTGTTTTCATGTTTCTGAATTTGCTGAGGATGTCAAATGGTTGTCAAATTAATTGGACAGAATGCGTCATTTGTAAGGAAACAAATTCAGCTTCATTGCGATGTCCAGGAAAAAGTGCCGAAAACGCTCTTGGTTATAATTCATTTACCAATGTCCCGACGGGTAACCTCATTCAACTTTCTCACGCGTTAAAATCTTACAGAGCTTAATGAATTATTTCAAACAAATAATGCGAAGTTGCACCCACCATGCCGCATATATTTCAGACAGGGCATTAAAGCAGAAGACAAATAGAAGGGGAAAATCAGAAAACAACACGAAAGCGATCTTTGGTGGGCCCGTAAACTGGTTAATCACACCAATTGATTGCCTATTGTCATATCAGATTACCGTCCTTAGTCGGTATAGACTCTGCACTGTAATCAAATATTTTAGTGGTGTCTTTATGTGTTTTTCGTATCATTACACTATATACTGAACATTTCCGTGGTGACTTCTGTCGTACGGCTGGGTCAGTAGCTTTTCTTTTTTCCTTGTAATAACTCTGTCAATAACTCTGTCAAAAAGAACATTCTTTTTTTCCCTTTTGATGAACTGGTGGCAACATCAACGTTTAAATAGATAAAAAGTTAAACATTGAAGAGTGAATTCAACACAATTGATTAATAAAGCAGAAACACATGGTAAGCTTTTAGTCCAGACATTGGCAGTGTATACTATAACAAAGGGAATAACAATAACAATGATGCTATCATCTTAACAAAATGTACATATTTAAAAGCCGAAGTCGGCGATGTATTTTCGAAAGAGGATTGCCTCAATTCCGGAAGTCAATAACTCGAAGTTCTTGTAGCTTTGTTGTTGCGGCGTACATATATTGAGAAACACGTTGACGAAATAACTTTAAGGTACTCCATGATGTCACCCACTGCACGACATTACTTGGTATACAAGATAATATATGGTGTGTTCTAATATTTTATAAAGTCGTAAACATGGGGATAGTTATTAAAATTTTTACTTGACCTTGAATAGAAACATGCAATTGACAAAATGATTTAAAATTGGTAATCTGTTATTCGGATAAACCAGTGGCGGATTATGGGAAGAGTGGGGTTGGTTTCCGTGCCCTTAATTACTCAAAGTTTTCATAATGACAAGAAAAGTTTTGGAAAGTTGTGTTACTATCTCTGCCTCATGATTTGATTAAAAGCAAGTTGCTGTCTCTTATACAATGGTGTTTTCAGAGAAAATCTAAAACGTACATATGTACTTCCAATAACTCCGGATTCTTTTCCAACAAACAAAATACTTCATATAAATACTGGACTTGCAAGGAATTATGTAAAGCACCAGATTTTCTCATGAATAATATTTTTGTGCAATTTGATGGCAAGATATATCAACAAATAGTTGGGATTCCTTATGGGTACTAACTGCCCGCCTCTGATAGCAGATTTATTTCTTTATTGTTATGAGAGGGATTTTATGGTTTCTATTCAAAAATCAAAACGTTTGGACCTCATTGACAAATTTAATAATACTTGCAGATATCTGGATGACATTTTGGTTATCGACAACCCTGAATTCGAACAATTTATATCAGAAATATATCCACCAGAGCTCACATTGAATAAAGCTAATACTTGAGATAAATCTACACCTTTCTTAGATTTAAACATCAAAATTATCAACCACCTAATATATACTAATATTTATGATAAATGTGAGGATTTTGGATTTCCTATTGTAAATTTCCCTTACTTGGATGGCGATGTCCCTCGACTCCCATCATATGGTATCTATATATCTCACTTAGATCGATTTGTCAGAGGCTGCACCGATGTTTTAGACTTTCATAAACGAAATTTACAAATTACTACTAAACTTTTAACTCAGGGTTACAGATATCACAAGCTAAGAAAAACATTCGGCAAATTCTTCAAATCTTATTCAGAACTTCTATCTAAATTTGGAAATATTTCTTTTCAACAGTATGTATCCAATGGAATTTCCCATCCTTATTTTTACGGTGATCTCGTATATAAACTAAGGAAAGTAAAAGGCTCCGGTAACGTTATTTTATCATGTCAGACGTCTTCTAAATAGACAATATGATATTGAGATCATCAAAAAGACTATAGGTCTTGTATTTGGCCCCTCTACAGCCTTATGCAGACTTTTACTTGAACGTTGCACGCTGACTAACAGGGCGGTGGGGACTATATGACGGGCCTTGTCCAAACCTCTTTCAGAGGAGACATGGTCCTGAACCTCGTCCCCTCTGACTGTCACATATATTTTTATACCGTTATGTGTTTTACAATATCTTACGTGTTTATATTTTTATGACCTCTCAATATGCGATACCTGTTGACCCTTGTTCTTTACATGGAGGATTATTTATAAATTTTTAAATGTACGTCCTTTGATTGTTCTGCTGTTACGGTGAGTGGGAAGATGGACCCGTAAACCAGTTAACCACACCATTTGTTTGGCTTTTGTCAAATTAAATGACCGTCCTAAGTCGGTATCGTAATTACACTACAATCAAATATTTTTGTAATGTGTTATATGTTCTAGTATATTATTTATATTCATGTATTGTATGGCTCCATGGTGACTTCTGCCACATAACTGAGCCAGTAACTCCTCTTTTTTCTTTCTTTTAGATAATATTTTTGTGATATTTGGTGGGAAGGTGTTCCAACAGATTGTTGGCATTCCCATGGGTACTAATTGCGCGCCTCTTCTGACCGACATATTTTTGTACTCTTATGAAGCAGAATTCATACAGTCTCTGCTCTCTAAAGGCAATAATGAATTAGCATCTAGGTTCGACATAAACTCGCTTATCGCATTTGTGGCATATTTATTGAATTTTGTGACAAGATAGTACATTTTAAATGGTTTTCAGAGGTATGTCCGAGGTATAAAGTATTTTGATGTCATCACATTTAACCATTTTTCGGGCATAAATGGAAGGGTCAGTTCTTGGATCCACCACTAGTCTAAACTGTATCATAAACATATGCTTACTTTTATATTTAGTAGCCTTATATTGCTTTTTCAGCATATTTATATGGCTTATTGTATAGCTCCATGGTAACGTCTGCCACATAACTGAGCCAGTAACTCCTCTTTTTTCTTTTATGTATATATTATTCATTAAATTTGTATTGCGTGTTTAACTCCATGTGTATACCTTCAGATATCAGCATTCTTGTCATTTTTCTTGTCGTGCATTTTTGTAATCGTAGTATTTCTGCACATTTACGTCAACCGGAAATACCGAACAACAATGGTTCTGAGGAAAAACCGATAACAATCGCCGGAATATTGTATCAAATTTATCGATATTTGCAATCGATTTATTTTATTATAAGGACTTATCAGCGTGACATCATTGTCTTAATTTATTAAGTATTGACCACAGAACCAAACCTGACGGTTTCATCCTTTTATCAAGTACCTTAACAAGGAATAAATAAATGAATTCTTCTTGAGCACCAAGTTAATTATTTCTGACTTGTTTTCACTATACGAATTTACATTAAGTTATGTGCCGTCTACTCGAAATTAATCTAAATACGATTTACGTTGTAAAGTTGAATTTATTCGGCTATATCTAAATCTAAAACTTCAATTTAACCAATGTGTAGATCATTATAAAACAGGAAAATTTCAATGCTAAACACTCCTCGAACACGCAATGGTAGGACCACAGAAAAGAAAACATAAGGTTTCTTAATAGCCATGAATTCCAGAATCTTTTTCACATATGTGCATCTACGACTCTGTCCTCGCGACTTTCTACTTCATATAGATGTGTGAAAAACACAAAAAAAGACTCTCTGTCTCTCTAATCAATATCAAGTTAATTCCCTACATTTATCCAAATGTCAGAAACATTCGTACTCGAAAATGGGAAATGTTCATCATTTTCTATAGAATTTTGACGGCGTAACACTTATGATCAATATCATATTTCCATTCACTTCTTAAATACCTGAATCTGTTAAATAGTATATTATAGAACAATTTGAACTTAGATTCTGCAACCTTCGTGTGTGTGTGTGTGTGTGTGTGTGTGTGTGTGTGTGTGTTAAAGACCACGACGAATTTCCCCGATCAGATATTATCATTTACAGATTTAATAACACTACTTTTTAATTACTGTAGCTTTAAAATATAGCAGCCATAAAATCGATGTAAACAACAAAATAAAAATTATTTTACCTGAATTCGTTAATGTCGCATTTTGCGTAATCATCGCAAGAAAACTTGTCGTTGAGGCAACTACAATGGCATAGCAACATATAGACGATGAAGTACTGTAGAAACATCCTGGAATATTAACACCGTCTTTCAAGCTCCTTTATATAGATGTAGACAAAATAAATACTATACTGTAGGGTTGACAGATATTGATAAATGTGTTATATGTTCTAGTATATTATTTATATTCATGTATTGTATAGCTCCATGGTGACTTCTGCCACATAACCTAGCCGGTAACTCCTCTTTTTTCTCATATATATATTTAGATACCTAAATATCGGCAAGATATATCATATACAGAATTCCTTATTGCTGTTATCAACTTTCCATGTAATGTTTGTAATTCGTCACATCTACTGGTCCATCCTTGTAACAGAGCGATAGGAAATTTCTTGAAAGCGAAACTAACTTAATAAATCAGTTGGCATATCTTTCAGAGTACATCTACATTTGGCTTCTCTAATTGTGCACCTTTATTAGTTTATTTGTTCTTTTATTCGTACGAAGCTGATTTTATGCGACATAAAAATCACCTAGCAAATCCTTTAATTAAACATTCAGATATATTGATTGTGTATTGTGTATAAATGGTAAGAAAATTGATATGTAATGTATCTTAACGAAGTAAAAATTAAAGATAAAATAGAATCCATTTCGTAAATGTCGCACGTAGATTTCCTACTGTATACTTACTACTATACTGTAGTGTAAACGTGACGACTTAAAATTTTCTATTGTTAGCTTTCGAAATCCGTGACATAATCATCCTTCATAACCTGGTTATAGTGTTATGACTCAAATGACCCGATATCCCAGAGCGTTTGAAGTCTTTATTCCGCAATTTTTACGGTTGCTATAATAACCTTCTTTGCGCTTATCAGAAATCATGTTTACTTCCATGTTTACATTCTATTGTTCATTTCCCTTATTTAGATGGTAATGTTCCTAGACTCCCATCATAGAGTATTTATATCAGTCAGTTGGTTGAGTTTTCTAGAGCCTACAATGTCGTTTTGGAATTTCACGCAAAAAAAAAAAAAAAAAAAAAAAAAAAAAAAAAAAAAAAAAAAAAAAAACATTCAATTCCCGTTCAAACTTCTTACTCAGGGTTAAACATTTGGTAAATTTTTCAGATCTTATTCAGAAATTTTATCTTAATTCAGAAAAGTGACTTTTCAACAATACGTTATCAGCGGAATTTTCATCCAAGTTTCTGCGATGATCTAGTGTACAATCTATGGAGGGTTCAATGTTCCCATAATTTGATATCTGGCAGTTCTAAAATGATTAAACGCCTTCGATATAGATAGTATCACTCCAGGATCTTCGCAAAGATCGTAGATCGTATATCGGGTTCCTCTACAGCTTTATACAGACTTTTACTTGAACGTTACACGCTGACAAACAAGGCGGTGGGAATTCTATGACGGAACTTGCCCAAGCCTTTTCAGAAGAGGCAAGGTCCTGGACCTCGCCCCCTCTGACTGTTAATCAGGACTCTTACAGATCAAGAATCTGAGCTCGCTTACAGAAGGGAAGAGCACGGTTTATTTTTGATACCAACATATTCTTCCATAGTACGTTTTGTGTGTTAAAATTTTTAAGACATCTCGTTCTGAGAAACATGTTTATTCTTGCTTTCTATATGGAAGATTATTCATACATTTTAAAATGTGTGCCCTTTGATTTTGCTGCTTTTAAGGTGGGTGGGAAGGTGGGCGCTCGTACACCGATTAACCACACCACTTGAGTGACGTGTGTTACCTTAAATGTACCATATCTAAATGTTCTATAAGAATTTAAAAACCAGCAATATTCTTCTTTTGTGGTAACCTTATCAGTAGTAGCTTCTGTGCTTTGGGATATTTGCAGTTGTAAATCATCAAATATCGACGACAGTGCTTAGTATACTTGATGCAGATTGATATGTTACAATTGTATATCATGTTACAGCGGGGGCATATAAATATAGAGCGAAATTAAAATGCAACAGAAGGGACGGTTCAGGACCCTGTCTTATCAAAATAGATTTCATATTTATCATAAAGCACGAATTTCTAATTGAGAGTCTAGTCAGGGCAAAAATCTACTATTCCACAAAATGTAACAGACTCTGCTGAAAATTTCAGGGTCATACTGTAGATGTCTAAGGCATTTAACCGTTTTATACCAAATAAGACAAAACTATCAGATCCTTAAAATTATGTACACAGATCTATGGACAAAATAGTATTTCACTAGAGGTGTATTACTGAAAAGAAAGTGTCCCGAATTCTGTTAAAATTTCAAAATATCGTCCTTTCGTTATGCTGAATGTAACCCCAACCCTAAGTCAACCAGTAGGTTCTCGAGATGGCATCTAGATATCATTAGGTCTTATTAAACATGTCAATAAGGTAGAAACGTTCCCATGTGTACGGTTATAAATGAAACAATACAGTAACAAATCTGCCATACGGGGTACACATTTAGTATCCTTCAAAATACAAATTACTGTTCATACATCGTTCCGATAAATTGAACATAGAGATTGCTTATCACTTATTGGTGGTTTGAATTATTCCATGCAGGTCCAATGTTTGTAGGACTGGTTTGGTTGTAAGAATTCATTTCACTTTCAACCTTTCCACATAACTCAAATTAAAGCAGATGGTACCAAAGTGATGAACATTGTCCAGAAAAGGAACCGTGAAGTTGACTTAAAACCAAGTCTAAACTACAGTAACAAGTGCATCCGTCAATATCTGTAAGGAACAAACGGTATTATTGAGAAATAGATTGACATGACTTTTTTGAAACACCAGTATGGGAGAGACAACAATTTGAGTTTTATTTGAATCATATGGAAGAGAAATATTATAATAAAAAAAAAAAAAAAAGAATGGAATGTAGAAACTTCTAGAGATCGAAATTGGAATTATCAATTAATTATGATTAACTTTAAATTACTGATGTTTTCTTTTTAGACTTTCATATCTCCTGTTACATTTGCGCTATTTCCCTTACTCTCAAAATTACAGGGGGTATGACAATTAATCCAATGGGGTCTGTAAATCTCGTTTACATACGTTTTATTTTCCAAAATTCATTGTTTAGTGGGGGGGGGGGGGGGGGGTATTGTGTTTTTTATTTTTAATTTAATTTTTTTTTGGGGGGTGGGGGCGTTATTTTTATTCTTATCATTATTATTATTATTTTTTCTTTTTTCTTTTCTTTGGGTTTTTTGTTCTTGTTTTTTGTTTCTGTTTTTGTTCGTTTTTTTTAATACCATAGGAGTATTGCATGTTGCAGTACTGATGCAGGAAAATGATATGAATTTGTTTTTTTTTTTTTTTTTCTACATTTCTAATAAATATCATTGTTATGTCTCTCGATATATTTATTGTTGTTTGCTCTGCATTTGCATGGCCATTGTTGTCATACGCAAAGAAGTATGTCGTGTTTCCTTTCTACTATATATGTATGTGCAATGTAATGACAAGGTTTTTCAACATATAGTTGGGATGCCCATGGGTAATAGTAGAGAGGAGCTCATACATAGCTTGTTTTCAGACAAAGAATGGTTGGTACATGTTGATGTCACTAAATAGGTTTTTTTAATCATTTAAAATCATATCTATACTATATTGATATTCGTGTTCATATTTTTACTTCTATACATTACAGTCTAGATGTTGTTGATAAAAATAAGAATGTTTAGTTTAGATTTTTTGGGTTGGATTTTGTCTTTGTTTTGTTTTACTTTGTTTGGTTGGTTTTTTTTTTTTGTTTGTTTGTTTGTTTGTTTGTTTGTTTTGTTCTGGGGTTTTTTTTTTTTGGGGGGGGGAGGTTATTTGTTATATATATAAATATATATATATATATATATATATATATATATATTTGGGGGGGGGGGGGGCTTTTGGGGAGTTGATTTTTTTATTGTTTGTTTTTGTGTTTATTTATTTCCTTTTTTCAATAGAGAAAGCCTCTATTTGAGTGTTTTATATCCCAAAATATCAACAAAGTCCAAAATACTAATGAAAGGTTAGTTTGGTTTGAAATCACCCACTATTATAATTGCATATTCGCTGTCCCTTCTTCTCCGATTAACTTATGAAGAATATTGATTTGTCTTGTCGTTGGGTCTCCACCCAACATCAAAGATACATGGGCTGTACTGTGACCTGGTGATACTTCTCTTTATGGAGGATAACTTAAAAAATTTTGAAATTGTATTTTTTTTTTTATTCATATACGCTCTGAAAAAAAACTTTGTTTTATTTATTACACACTGCGCCTTTTAAAACATTTTGTCAGATTAATAAATTTAACAATAATTCACAAACCTTTACATTATCATATTGCCCGCGTCGTGAACCTACAGTCCTGTGATGTTTAATTTATCTCTCGCAATTACTCGAATCATATACGACTCTGTGCGTTATTAGAGATAATTCTTGTTTATTTGTCATTCCAGAAAAATTGAAGTCTTGTTGTACAGAAACACTTTCATTATGACTGCGATTCAATGCGATCGAATATTCACATTTCAATACTCGAAAAACATATGAGTTCATGTATACCTAGAAATTAAAACTGAGCGAAACAAAATAGAATGAAATGACATCACTTAGAAACGAGACAAAACGGAATGTGACGAAAAGAAATAATTAAGAATCGAAATGGAATGTGTACATTTTCGGTAATTGCTTGGTTTCCCGTTTTGTTATTTTTTTATCTTGCTAAAATTCCTCTAAAGGGCGTGGATACCGATATAAATAGAAACGTAACGGAAAAAAAAAGACATCGATAAGGAACGAGACAAAACGGAATATAACGAAAGGAAAAAACTAAGAAACAAATTGAAATCATTAAGACACGAAACAGATTATTTATATTTCGTTTCAGAAGTTTGACTCCTCCGCCCTCCCTTAACTTACAGTGTGGTGTCTAAAATCGTAAACGTGTCAATTTCCATTGCAGTGTTTTCACATAAGTTCCTTATATATTTTACCCTGTTTGATCTTCTTGTTTGTGTGTTAGATCTAAATGTGTATATTAACCTGAAGATCGGCCATACTTTTATAGGTAACTTTAGTCATGTGCTACAATACCAAGCGGCAGTCAACGAGGAACATCCATTATACTAGACAAAATAGAGATATAGGCTATGACAGACCCCTGGAAGAAACAGAGTACGGATCAGGTTCCATAGAGGAGTCAGAATCCCCTGCCGACCTGTCATACACGCTGTGATATAATAGCATTATTTGAGCCGTGCAGGTTAGAACATGCATTTGCAAAATGTCGAGATAAGATTGATTAGATATCACAAACATACCCTGAATAATAGTGAAATTTTTTTACCCTTAGCGACTGGGAAAATGAGATTCTGGATAATAATTGACATTTTTGTGTACATGTCCTTGGTGATTTTTTTTCATACAGCTTTGTCAGATATCTTCAGTGTTCTCTTTTGTCTCAATATTTTTGTACTAAATCTATATAAATTCAAACAATTACAAAATAGTAAGTACAATCAACAAATACTTACGTCCTTGAACCTGCTGTCAAAGAAGCTGATAATATTATCATTCTTTGAAAATGGCACTACACTAGAGTTGAAATTAAAGCACTCTACATATGTGAAACCGGACAGTTTAAAAACAACATTCATCTTGAAAATCGCGAGGATATATCAGATTTTTAAATTAATATCGTTACTTTGTACACCATTGTAACAATGATAAATGCCATTCTCCTACCATGTGATGCCTCTCTAAATTACACAAATGGTTATGTAAATACCACATTTTATAAACAATACCAATTATTATTCTCTTCTTTTTTTCGTAATGGATATCTTTCTCTTTAACAGTAGATAAGTGTCATATTATGCAGCATTGTAATGTTGCGTTTTATGAAAGAATCATGAATTGCTTTTAGTCAGTTATAACTTCTGGTGAAGTCATAAAGAAAGTCAATTTATGATTGTCATACAGAATACATACAAATTATTTTCAAATTTTACAAATACAGATTTACAGATACGGATTATAAATACAATAAGCTCAGAAAAACTTTTGTAAAATTTGACAGATCGTATTTCATTTTTTTTTTTTTTGTTTTTGTTTTTGTTTTGTTTTGTTTTTTTTTTTTTTTTTTTTTTTTTTTTTTTGTTTTTTTTTTTTTGTTTTGTTTTTTTTTTGTCATTCGAAAAATTTAACTTTTCAGCATTATGTCTCAAGCGGAATATCACACTGACTCACATTCTACGGTATTTTTCTACTTATTTATTCACAAAATAAAATACCTAAGTTAGTAATGTCGAATATAACTGCAATGATACAACAACATGATTAACAATAATAATACAATAACATCATTAACAATTAACATAACAAAATCCACTAACATTAGAAATAGATCTATTATACGTAATTATTACTCAAGATGATATGTCAATAAATATGATATATATTACTTAAGAATGGAGTTATTAAATTCTTTAAAACTTTATTTATTTTACAACGCGTTAACTAATTATATTGATAAATTATATATCTCGTTGGCACGGATCTTGGCGTAAGGGTGTCGTTTGTGTGGGAGGTACCAGAGTCCCGGAGAAAACCGTCGAATATCAATGCAGTGTCTTTCGATGTGCTTATTGTTGTTTGCTCTGCATTTGCATGGCCATTGTTGTCATACGCAGAGAAACATATCGTGTTTCCTTCCTATTCTGCTCATTGTCAAGTAAAAACATAACCTGATAATACTTTTCTCATATTGAAGTTAGACAAAAATCTGTGACACTTAGCAAATTTTCAATATATATATATATATATATATATATATATATATATATATATATATATATATATATATATATATATATATATATATATATATATATATATATATATATATATATATATATATATATATGTATGTATGTATGTATGTATGTATGTATTGAAGAGCAGTGTTGAATCCGAAAGGACCAAAAAGTGAACCAAAGAATCTATCTAAGGACAGAGCTATGCATGAGGGAGATACTCCTTAGTTTTAGAGTGATTTACTTAATTTGATGACTGAAAATTTGAAGTATATATTGCGTGTCAGTACAAAAGCACTTAAAACTAGACTTATGATGCCCTCGGGGACTATCAGTCCACCAGCAGTGACACCGGCTTAGTGGCTATAATAAGTATAGAACATGTATACCTTATAATTTAGTGCACCATATGCGCATTTCGACAACTTATGTCTCTTCAGTGATGCTCGTGGCCAAATGATTGGAATTCTCAAAATATATAAATATTTGAAGAGCAGTGTTGAATCAAAAGGGAAACGCTGCAAATGGACCTGAACATGCATGATAACGAACAATTTTTCTGAATCGCAGTTCAAGACGAACAGACAAGGATAAATGTTGATTAAAGAGTAGGCACTTAGGTACACCTGAATTACATATGATAATAAAATTTTCCAATGTCCTTGAATATACATGTCATTAAAACGAAGACACACATTCACAACAGATTTAAACCAAATTTTCATGTCAACACGCTTCATTTTTTATATCAATCGATATCTAAATTCTAGAACTTTTGTTCAGAAACTCCTTTTACAGAACTTCCAAAGCTACTTGTATGTACATGTATGTAACATAACATGTATGTGCAATGTTATGGCAAGGTTTTTCAACCTTCAATGAGGGAGGAACTCATACAGAGCTTGTTTTAAGACATATGATGGTTGGTACCTCTCGATGTCACTATATAGTTTTTAAAATAATATCTATACCACAATGATATCCGTTTTCATATTTTACTTCTATACATTATAATCTAGCTGTTGCTGATAAAAATAAGAGAGTTTTATTTCAGATCATTTAGATTGGATGTTTGTTTGTTTTTTGGGGTTTTTTTTCTGTTTTTGTTTGTTTTGCTTCGTTTTTTTTTTTTTTCTTTTTTGTGGACTGATGAAATGACCCACTTTTATAATTACAATGTAAGTATTATCTATCAATTCTTCTCCAATTAACTTGTGAAGAAAACTGATACTTCTTTTTATGGAGGATTACTTATAAATTTTTGGTGTGTATATTTCATTTATACACTCTGAAAATCACTTTGATTTATCTTTGTGAGTTTGTGAGTTTGATGGTAGTCCCATAAACCTATATTTAACAATAGTTTGTTTTGTCTTTTCTGTGCTTTTATGCTCTTTCAATTTTGTCTGAATAATAAATTTAACTATTTGATAAATAAACAAGAAAGCTTTACATTATCATATTGCCTGCGTCGTGAACCTACACAATTCTATGCTGTATAATTTATCTCTCACAATTACTCGAATCATACACGCCTCTGTGCGTTATTAAAGATAATTCTTGTTGATTTGTCATTCCAGGAAAAATTGAAGTATTGTTGTACAGAAACACTATCATTATGACTGCGATTCAATGCGATCGTATATTCACATTTTAATACTTGAAAGGGGTATTGGTGCATGTATACCTAGAAATAAAAACTGAACGTATCGAAATAGAATAAAATGACATCGCTTAGAAACCAGACACCACGGAATGTCACAAAATGAAATCATTAAGAATCGAAACGGAATATGAACATTTTCGGTAATGGTATGGTATCTTTTTGCTTTTGTGTTAAAATTCCTCTAAAGGGTGTGGATACCTTAAACGAAAAGACACGGAAAGAAAAGACTTCGCTAAGAAACGAGACACAAGGGAATGTAACAAATCGAGAAAACTGAGAAACAAATTGAAATATTAAAAAAAGTCAATGAGGAACATCTAATATACTAGACAAAATAGAGACATGGACTATCACGGGCCCCTGGGAGACCCATAGAAGGGATCAGGTGTCATAGAGGAGTAAGAATTTCCTGCTGACCAGTCATACTCGCCGTGATGAATATGATTATTTGAGCTGGTATAGCTCGTAGCATTCAGTGGTATCACCAAAGTTACAATCCGTAAAAATTCATTCGTGTTTTCACGGAGAATCTAAAACGTACATATGTACTTCCAATAACTCCGGATTCTTTTCCAACAAACAATATACTTCATATGAATACTCGACATGCAAGGAATTATGTAAAGCATTATATTTTTGTGCAATTAGATTGCAAAATATATCAACAAATAGTTGGGATTCCTATGAGTACTAACTGCGCGCCTCTGATAGCAGATTTATTACTTTATTGTTATGAGAGGGATTTTATGGTTTCTATTCAAAAATTCACACGTTTTGACCTCATTGACAAATTTAATAATACTTGCAGATATCTGGATGACATTTTGGTTATCGACAACCCTGAATTCGAACAATTTATATCAGAAGTATATCCACCAGAGCTCACATTAAATAAAGCTAATACTTGAGATAAATCTACACCTTTCTTAGATTTAAACATCAAAATTATCAACCACCTAATATATACTAATATTTATGATAAACGTGAGGATTTTCGATTTCCTATTGTAAATTTCCCTTACTTGGATGGCGATGTCCCTCGACTCCCATCATATGGTATCTATATATCTCAATTAGTTCGATTTATCAGAGGCTGCATCGATGATTTGGACTTTCATAAACGAAATTTACAAATTACTAGTAAACTTTTAACTCAGGGTTACAGATATCACAAGCTAAGAAAAACATTCGGCAAATTCTTCAGATCTTATTCAGAACTTCTATCTAAATTTGGAAATATTTCTTTTCAACAGTATGTATCCAGTGGAATTTCCCATCCTAATTTTTACGGTGATCTCGTATATAAACTAAGGAAAGTAAAAGGCTCCGATAACGTTATTTTATCATGTAATAAAATAGTCAAACGTCTCCTAAATAGACAATATGATATTGAGATCATCAAAAAGACTATAGGTCTTGTATTTGGCCCCTCTACAGCCTTATGCAGACTTGACTTGAACGTTGCACGCTGAATAACAGGGCGGTGGGGACAGAGCACGGTTTATCATGTTGATGTCGCATATATTTTTATACCATTATGTGTTTTATAGCTCTATGTATATTGTATAGCTCTATGGTGACTTCTGCCACATAACTGAGCCAGTAATTCCTCTTTTTCTTACAATACCTTACGTGTTTATATTTTTATGACCTCTCAATATGCGATACCTGTTGACCCTTGTTCTTTACATGGAGGAATATTTATAAATTTTTAAATGTACGTCTTTTGATTGTTCTGCTGTTACGGTGAGTGGGAAGGTGGGCCCGTAAACCGGTTAACCACACCATTTGTTTGGCTTTTGTCAAATTAAATGACCGTCCTAAGTCGGTATCGTAATTGCACTACAATCAAATATTTTTGTAATGTGTTAAATGTTCTATTATATTATTTATATTCATGTATTGTATAGCTCCATGGTGACTTCTGCCACATAACTGAGCCGGTAACTCCTCTTTTTTCTTTTACATGGAGGATTACTTATAAATTTTTAAATGTACGTCCTTTGATTGTTCTGCTGTTATGGTGAGTGGGAAGGTGGGTCCGTAAACCGGTTAACCACACCATTTGTTTGACTTCTGTCAAATGAAATGGCCGTCCTAAGTTGGTATCGTAATTGCACTACAATCAAATATTTTTGTAATGTGTTATATGTTCTAGTATATTATTTATATTCATGTATTGTATAGCTCCATGGTGACTTCTGCCACATAACTGAGCCAGTAACTCCTCTTTTTTCTTCTATGATAAATAAAATTTTGCGATGTAATTCTATTGCTAACAAAGCCTTACGTTCATATAGATACATGTATTTACAAAACGCCGAGATAAAATTGACAAGATATTACAAACATACTGTGAATAATAGTGAGATTTTCGTCGTATTAGTGACTAGGACACTGAGATTTTAAATAATAATTGACATCTGTAGCAATGGTTTTACACTAAATCTACATAAATCCAACGAAAAAGAAAACAGTAAGTACAATCAACACATAATTACGTCTTTGAACCTGCTGCAAAAGAAGCTGATATTATTATCATTGTTTGAAAAGTGCACTACATTAGAGTTTTAATCAAAGCATTTAAACTCTTCTGGTACATACGTGAAACCCAATTACACTCTACAAGTACATATGTGAAACCCAATTACACTCTACTGGCACATATGTGAAACCCACTTACACTCTACTGATACATATATGAAACCTAATTAAACTCTACTAGTATATATGTGAAACCCAATTACATTCAACTGGTACATATGTGAAACCCAATTGCACTCTACTGGTACATATGTAAAACCCAATTAGACTTTACTGGTACATATGTAAAACCCAATTACACTCTACTGGTACATACATGTATGTGAAACCCAATAACTGAAAAATAGCATTGTTATTGAATATCACAAACATATATCTGGTTTTTTAATATCTGAATTGATATCGTTACTTTGTTCACCATAGTGATATTAATAAATGCCATTCTCCTACCATAGGATGCCTAAATGCCATTCTTTTACCATAGGATGCCTAGATGCCATTCTCCTACCATAGGATGCCTAAATGCCGCTCTCCTACCATAGAATGCCTGAATGCTTAACAGTTTGTGTAAATATCACGTTCTATAAACAATACCAGTCATTGTTCACTACTATTTTTTCGAAACGATAACCTTCATATTGTGCAGCATTGCAACGCTGCGTTTTATGATTGACGCATGAATTGCTTTTAGTCAGTTATAACTTCTGGTGAAGTCATAAAGAAAGTCAATTTATGATTTTCTTTTTCAAGTTTCTACATTTGATATCCATATCTTTTAGATTTCTCTACCACACACTTGAATTAAAGGTAATCGTTATCTCTCATACTCACGTGTTCTCTCTCATAGTCACGTGTTCTCTCTCATAGTCACGTGTTCCAACACAGAGCCAAAGACATTCCACTTTACTGTGGATAACTTTAGGATTTTTTAAATAAAGAAACCATGTGATTGCTACAAATATTAAACTTGCATCAAGTTATGTAATGAAAAGACCTTCTGTTTGACAATATTAATGTGCAATATAAGGGCAAGATTTATGAACAAAGTATTTGTATTTTACGGAGCACTCACTGCGTTGTCCTTAAACAGACCTGCTTTCTATTCTTATGAAAGAGACTTCATGCACAGCCTTCAGAACTTTAAACGTTTCAACCACATTGACATGTTTAAGGGCATATTTTAATCTATACTCCAAAGCAAATGTATCTAATAAGAAAACAGCTTAGGTTGACAGAAGAAATATCAACATAATTCTGAAAACTAGCATTTCTAACTTCGGGTGTATTTGCTATTGCTGTACTTGGATTTTCATACAGAATACATGTACATACAAATTATTTGCAAACGTTTTACAGATACGGGTTAAAGGTATAATAACCTTAGAAAGATTTTTGTAAACTTTGACAGATCGTATTTAGATTTTTTAAATCTCAATTCGGAGAACTTAGCTTTTCAGCATTATGTGTCCAATGGAATCTCTGGATTCACACTGACTCACATTCTACGATATTTTTGTAATTACGTATTCGCAAAATAATATATTCGACATAGTAGTAACGAATATAAAATTGCAAAAATACAATAGCATAATTAGCAATAATAATTAAAAGCATCATTAACAATTAACATAACACAATAGTATCAGTAAAACAGATGGATGCCCCTGAACGGCGGTTATACGTATAATGCAGGAAATTGATGACTCAATTCATATACAAAAATGAGTAAAACTGTTGGAAGTTCCAAAACTCACAGCAATAATGAAGGAAATGATATATAGTCTCAATATATAGGAAATCAACGTATTAGTTGATAATATGAATATCCAATAAAGTCAACTGTAGAACAGACGATCGCAGTATCTTAAACTAACTGAGTAAGCATGACCTTAATTACTTAAGAAACAAAACGTTTTATCGTGACCTCGCTCTTTCAGAAATGACCTTGAGTGACCTTTGTCGAAAAAGTGCTTAACCGAAATAACATTTTGGTGAAGTATAATCAAATTCGGGTTAACGGTGTAGGAGATATAATTACTTCATGCTATATTAAGTCATAGTTAATAAGTGACCTTGACCTTTCAGAAATGACCTTGAGTAACTTTTGTTCCAAAGTCCTTAACCTAAATAACATTTTGTTGAAGTATGGTTAAATTCTGATGACAGTTGGGGGAGATATTAGTACTTAAGGTTATTTTTCAGTCATAGTAAATAAGTGACCTTGACCTTTCAGAAAAACTTTAAGTAGCTGTCTAAAAGCCTTTCACCTAGATAACGCTTTGGTGAAATATGATTAAATTGTATGAAAGGTGTAGGAAATATAAGTACTTCATGGTATTTTAAGTCATAATTAAAAGTGACCTTGACCTTTCAGAAATGACTTTGATTGACCTTTGTCCCAAAGCCTTTAACGTAAGTATGATGAAATGCTGATGAGAGGTGTAGGAGATATAAGTGCTTCATAGAATTTTAAGTCATAGTTAATAAATGACATTTCAGAAATGACCTTTGTCCCAAAACACCTTACCCTAAACAATATTTTGATGAAGTATGATCAAATTCTGATGAAAGGCATAGGAGTTGAAGAGAACAGACAGACAGACACACGGACACGACAGCGATTAAATGCTCCCCCAAAATTTTTCGGGGAGCATAATAACCCACCTATATTAGAAATAGGTATATAATACATAATTATTACTGGAGATAATATGTCGATTAATATCATATCTTTTACTCTGTTTCTATATCTTTAACATTTTCCACTTAAGAATATACTAGATAGCATTTTCGATAAATAATTTTTAAATGAGAGTTCAATACCTTATTCAGAGATTCAAAGAAAAAAGAGGAGTTACTGGCTCAGTTATGTGGCAGAAGTCACCATGGAGCTATAGAATACATGAATGTAAAGAATATACTAGAACATATAACACATTACAAAAATATTTGATTGTAGTGCAATTACGATAATGACGGTCATTTAATTTGACAAAAGCCAAACAAATGGTGTGGTTAACCGGTTTACGGGCCCACCTTCCCACTCACCGTAACAGCAGGACAATCAAAAGACGTACATTTAAAAATTTATAAATAATCCTCCATGTAAAGAACAAGGGTCAACAGGTATCGCATATTGAGAGGTCATAAAAATATAAACACGTAAGGTATTGTAAAACACATAATGGTATAAAAATATATGCGACATCAACATGATAAACCGTGCTCTGCCAGTCTGAAAGCGAGCTAAGACCCTAGATCTGTAGGAGTCCCGACTAACAGTCAGAGATGACGAGGTTCAGGACAATGTCTCCTCTGAAAGAGGTTTGGACAAGGCCCGTCATATAGTCCCCACCGCCCTTTTAGTCAGCGTGCAACGTTCAAGTAAAAGTCTGCATAAGGCTGTAGAGGGGCCAAATACAAGACCTATAGTCTTTTTGATGATCTCAATATCATATTGTCTATTTAAGAGACGTTTGACTATACTATTACATAATAAAATAACGTTATCGGAGCCTTTTACTTTCCTCAGTTTATATACGAGATCACCGTAAAATTAGGATGGGAAATTCCATTGGATACATACTGTTGAAAAGAAATATTTCCAAATTTAGATAGAAGTTCTGAATAAGATCTGAAGAATTTGCCGAATGATTTTCTTAGCTTGTGATATCTGTAACCCTGAGTTAAAAGTTTACTAGTAATTTGTAAATTTCGTTTATGAAAGTCTTAAACATCGGTGCAGCCTCTGACAAATCGAACTAATTGAGATATATAGATACCATATGATGGGAGTCGAGGGACATCGCCATCCAAGTAAGGGCAATTTACAATAGGAAATCCAAAATCCTCACGTTTATCATAAATATTAGTATATATTAGGTGGTTGATAATTTTGAGGTTTAAATCTAAGAAAGGTGTAAATTTATCTCAAGTATTAGCTTTATTCAATGTGAGCTCTGGGGGATATATTTCTGATATAAATTGTTCGAATTCAGGGTTGTCGATAACCAAAATGTCATCCAGATATCTGCAAGTATTATTAAATTTGTCAATGAGGTCAAAACGTTTTGATTTTTGAATAAAAACCATAAAATTCCTCTCATAACAATAAAGAAATAAATCTGCTATCAGAGGCGCGCAGTTAGTACCCATAGGAATCCCAACTATTTGTTGATATATCTTGCCATCAAATTGCACAAAAATATTATTCATGAGAAAATCTAGTGCTTTACATAATTCCTTGCAAGTCCAGTATTTATATGAAGTATATTGTTTGTTGGAAAAGAATCCGGAGTTATTGGAAGTACATATGTACGTTTTAGATTCTCTGTGAAAACACCATTGTATAAGAGACAGCAACTTGCTTTTAATCAAATCATGAGGCAGAGATATATAAAGTACAGAAAAATCAAATGCAGAAATTTCAGTCGCTTTGAAATTTAGCGAAAGAAGTTTGTCTATAACTTCATGAGAATTTTTAATCGACCAAAAGTAATTGATGTTACTATTATGAAATGCGACATCACAATATTTGATAATATGATCTTTTATAGCAGTTAGAGCAGACGTAATATGTTTCGATAGTACCGTAGTAAAGCGGTGGCTATAATAAGATATGAAACGTGATTTATATGGACTTTTATGTAGTTTGGGGAGCCAATACATGGTTGGTAGATCAGATTTATCAGTTTTAATTTTGAAGTCGGACATGGTCATGAGGAGATCGTGCAAGGTGCTGTCTTTTGAGGTAGGGTTTTCCATATATGTATGAATGTAGTTTAATTCGTTTTTAAGTAATTCAATATAATATATTTTTCAAACAACTACATGTATTATGTTATTACCTGCTTTATCAGCAGGAACAAAGACATATTTAGCATTTTCTATATTTATAAATTCTATGAACAATATATGATAAGGAAAGATCAACCTCGGTATTGTGTTTTATATGGAGATTTAAAATTACCTGTTTCCATTTTACAACAGATAACCGTGCAGATTTTACATTTATACAATCAAAGATGCTTAGAATTCTCAATATTGTTTCATAATGAACAATTTGGGTTCCTGTAAAGTGCAAAACGAAACCAAAACGAAACAAAAGAAATCGGAACGAAAGGAAATCACATAGAAACGAAAGGAATCAAAATCGAAAGGCATCAAACACAAAGGTAGTCACTATGATGGGGCATAATGACAAGAGTTGTTGAGAGGTTGGTGCATGGAAGGCAAGGGATGACCAGACGTAGGGTATTCCATGCGACGAATGCAGGTATAGTGTATTCCATATGGCAAATGCAGAATATCTGAAGGGTTAAACGGTAGATTACAGTCCAAGTTGTTCTTGCACTCATTGAGTATTTCAAACACGAACATACTACATGTTACTTCAGTCTCACATATTTTTGAATAATCAAATTAGAGTCTCCAATCTTGTAGACTTCAGATAGCATTATAACATTTAGGTCGTAGGTAAGATTTATGCATGCTCCCAGATCGATAGATCAGAGTCATATTGAATTGGTTTCTTATGCTTTTCTTGTGACCTTTGAGTTGGTATGTGATATTTTATGACCTTCACATTTGACCTACATATATTTAAAAAGAATTTCAACATTGCCGAAAATTTTTAACCATTGGGGTTTTGCTTTCCCTTGAAGTTTGACCTACATTTAAAATTTTTTAACCATGAGAGCCGGAAAAAAACCCCCAATTTTAGGAAGCCCTCTGGCACAGAAGGGGCCGTAAATGTGCGTGGAATATACAGTGTATATATGAATGTATATCTTGGGTTCGGACCCCGATCCTTCTCTGTATCTCTCAATGTTATGCTGTCTATTCAGTATTATAATACAATATATTTGGATGGGTACCTTTGAATTGTGAGAATTTAAACTCCCTACAATTGATGTGTGAAACACGAATGCCCCGATGTCAAATTTAAATATTCAGCCAAACTTTGCAATGTCATGTACCTTGACCCGAAAACAACCCCGTCCGGGTTACAAGAAAGTCGCTGAAATATACATGTAAACCTGAGATATACTTACAGGTTACTTCAGTTTTGAAAAAGTGTAACACCATAAGATTCATAAAGTGGGACAAAGTAGAAAAAGAACAAAGGGCACAATTTACGATGCTTAAGATTGACTCCGCTCTCACTGGTCACATGAATCCTCTGAATTTGGAATGACCATGAGATGAATTAACAGTTAATGTTATAATCTGTTTAAATATTTTGGAAAGTGCGATGGAATTGGAGCCGGACAGACTGACGATTCAAACTTCTGATGTCCACGGATCTTTAAGACCTAAGCTTAAAACACTAATTTAAATCAAATTAATCTAATTTCTTACAGTTGCACATCGTTCCAGCCTATCCATAACTTTATATATTTGAGTTAAAAGTGAGAGGTTGGGAATAGAAGGGAGAGTGTGCGAAATATAAAATATGTTTTAACTTTGTCTTTGGCACACACTGAAAATTGGTTTGTTTTTCTAAGGAAGTTCTACGGTCGCTATGGGGATCTTGTACGAAAATATGATGTGCTTCTTTCTAGGATGATTGATAATACATGTATTCTGGAATGCGACTAAATGACCTGTTCAGTGAACACGAAATATGACTGTATACCAGTTTTGTACTTTCGTATGTACAATTAGGAAACCAAAATTCTTGATTTTGACGTTCCTTAAGAACTGCTGTGACGGTGATGCATGCAAATAGGAGACGCTTATTCTCCCCGGGCACCTGGTCTCACGTCGGAATTTTTCAGTATTTCGGGGTTCACATCAGTTTCTTTTTGAAACTTACACGATTTTGTATCTGTCCTTGGACTTTGAGAATGATTAACGGTTTGGTACTTCTTCAATATTCTTAAATAGACAAGGGTTGGACAGGATAAAAAACCTAAAAGAGAAAACAGCATACATCTGACAACGCCAAATCACCAAGGGCATGACAGTAGTAAAACATACCCGGATAAATGACATTACAAAAATATTTGATAGTGCTGCGTTACGATACCGACTTAGGACGGTCAATTGAAAGAGAAAACAGAAAACATCTGACAAAGCTGTATGCCACAAATCACCAAGGTCCTGCACACACACACACACACACACACACACACACACACACACACACACACACACACACACACACACACAATGACAATAGCATAATACATGTATACAAGGAACGACATTACAAAAATATTCGATTGTGCTGCGGTTACGATACCGACTTAGGATGGTCAATTGAAAGAACAAATAGCAGTTACTGGCTCAGTTATGTGACAGAAGTCACCATAGAGCTATACAATACATGAATATCAATAATATACTAGCACATATAACACAATACAAAATATTTGATTGTCGTGCAATTATGATACCGACTTAGGACGGTCATTTTATATGACAAAAGCCAAACAAATAGTGTGGTTAACTGGTTTACGGGCCCACCTTCTCACTCACCGCAGAAGCAGCACAATCAAAGGACACACATTTAAAAATTTATAAAAAATCCTCCATATATAGAACAAGAATCAACAGGTTTCTCAAGGAGAGAGGTCATGAAAATTTATTACACACGGAATTATATAATGATATGTTGCTATCAAAAATATGTAAGGCGACATCAACATAAGTAAACCGTGCCCTGTCCGTCTGTAAGATCCTTGATGAATAGGAGTCTCGACTAACAGTCAGATGGGACGAGGATCAGGGACTTGTCTCCTCTGAAAAGGTTTGGACAAGGCCCGTCATAGAGTCCCCACACTCTGTTAGTCCGTGTGTAACGCTCAAGTAAAAGTATGTACTGGATTGTAGAGAATTTCAATAGAAGATATATGGTCAATTGACCGTCCTAAGTCGGTATTGTAACCCCAGCACAATCGAATATTTTTCATATCGTTCCGTGTGTATTATGCTGTTGTCATTGTGTGTGTGTGTGTGTGTGTGTGTGTGTGTGTGTGTGTGTGTGTGTGTGTGTGTGTTTGTATGTGCAGGTCCTTGGTGATTTGTGTCATACAGCTTTGTCATATGTCTTCTGTTCTCTCTTTTGCCTGTTAAAGTATTTCTTCTTATTCTACTACTTTTATATCAAAGAAAATCAAAATAGAAAGTTTAATTTTCAATTCTTGTTCATCGGGAATCCAATATTTATTATAGCAATCAATTGAATCATGACCCAATTAGACTCTTAAACATTGTATTGCTTTATTAGTTATTTTAAATACCGTTCATTTCATTTACACCATCCTTTAAACAAACAAGCAATATAATTCTATAATTTTTTAAATCCTGTTTGCTTACAAAAAGTATTTTTATAATATTCGTTGCATTTCTTAAAGAATCTATGTCTTTTAACAGTAATGTAAGATGGTATGCTTGCTGGATAACTTTATTTTGTCATATGTTTGGAATAGGGATTCCTTTGACATATCGCTGTTATTTTACACTTAAGGCTAATATTTCAACTACAAATACGTACAATATAGCGTACATTGGACAGTCCTGTCTTATTCTTCTATACATTTTACAAGATTTGGATATTCCACCTTTGTTTTTAAACTTAAATCCGGGGTTTGTATCTAATTCATATATCCATAATATAAACTTTACTAAAATTCAAATTTTCTTAACGCTTAAACAGAAACTTCCCTTCAACTGCATAAAATCTACCAATAGAAATAAACCTTCAGCATAAGTGTCATTCCAGTAATCAGAAAAACTGCACTGTTTTCAATATAAAGAACGTTCATATATGCAGACCTATCAGTCCATTAATTACTTTTTACAATCGTCTAGATAATATAACAGCAATAATTCTGTAATCGGTATTTCTTCGACTTAGGTCTATAATTTCTAAGGTTTTCTGTCATCCTTTTTGAATATTAAAGTTATAACAGCTAGGCTTTGTGAAAAACATATTTCTTTTTATACGCCCGTCATAGACGGGACTTATTATAGTATTACGTCTTTTCGTCTGTCTGTCCGTCTGCTATGAGATGCAATAACATTAGTAAAAGTCAGTGGGTTTTTTTCATGAAAATTATACGGAATGCTTAAATAAGATAGAGGAAGAGCACTTTTGATTTTGAAATAATCTGCCTTGTTGTACCAAGTTATGAGACTTTGATTTTTGACGTTGCTAGGATAATGGCAGTTTCTATGGAACACGATAACACCAGTAAACGTTTGTGATTTTTCCATGAACCTTATACAGAGTCCTTTCGATTTTGAAAAAAAGTCCTTTTTGTCGTGATGGGACTTTGAATTCTTTTCACAGATAGAATAAAGGCAGCTTCTATGGGGCACGAATGATTGATAGATAGATTGATTGATTATTGTTTTACGTCACTCCAAGATTATTTCACGTATATGGTAACGGTATCTGTCTGGTGAATTGCATACAAATTTAGACTTTTGCAATGAACCCATCCGAAGCAGTGAGGGATCTTTTACGTGCCACGCCTACCTCGACAATGGATATCGGATTTTACTGTCTCATTCGAAAGACAGAATACCGGTGTTCCCAGGGCGGGAGTCGAACCCGGGACATCTCGATCACGAGCCGAGCAACTATCCACGCCACGTCGGCTTAGGGACACAAATGAAAATGTCCCCTTTGTTCGTACAGAGTAATGGATTGCTGATTTATTTATCTATGTTTTTTTTCCATTTCTCACTCCAAAAAATTGTATCTAATGTCCTATTCTTATTACTAAAAAGACCAAATAATATCTAAATAATGTTCAAGTTTAAATTAATATCAAAACCATTGATCAATCATATTTTTAAATCGTTCCATACCTTGTAACAAACTGACATTTAAATAATAAATGGGAAATAGTTTCTTTGTTTGAATGACAAAAAAAAAAATAAACCCCATAAATTTTAAAGAATTAATACTTATTATATGCAACAGTACATTTGTTCTAAAATCCTGTGTAAAGTAAAAAACGAAGAAGTACCGAAGGGTAAACCATATATCATAGTTCATGGAATAAAGGTGTCACCATCGTGTTTAGTGTCATAATCAGACAAATGCGAACCCGAATAAAATCTAGGTGAGACGTGGTGCCCGGGAGAAGTAAGCGTCCCCTGGTTGCATGCAGCACCCGTCGCAAAAGTCTTGCAATAACCTTTCAAATCGAGGAGGTATATACATAAATATACACGCATGAACATACGAAGGAGACAGGAACACGAAGTCAAATGCAAGGCAAGAAATGCTGCCTGCCGGAAATTCCGGTGTCGGAATCGCAGGTGAACAAATATCTGTATAAACATGTATACACGTATTATGTCAAACCAAGTATAGTCAAAAAGTTAAGATGGTTATTTAGTATGGACAGGTCCCAAAATATCGGTATACATTTTTGAAAGGGGAATCTGAAATTGCAATAGATCCCTGCAACGACAATAGAACTTCCTCAGTGAAAATTTCAAACGTTCCTCAATATATCTTTTTGAGAGTGTTTTCGTGGCAAGAAGCCTCGCTCTCAGGACAAAATTTTCGTATTTAGAGCATACCCTGGCATAGCGTATAAGTTGTGAAATGAAGACGCCATATGCGGGAGAGGAAGGTATGTTGCTACTCAGAAAAGGGAAGTTGGTAATAATGAAATTGAAATCGTCACGTTTGTCATAGAGATTACTAATGAACCATCGTCACTAATTGATAGCAGTATATCGAGGTCTGAAGCAGAAGATGCGCCTTCTGTAGTATTTTTTATCTCGAGTTCCTTTGGATATATGATGTTGAGGTGATCCTCAATTACAGGGTTTTTAATCGACAAAACATCGATGTATCTATATGTGAAGTTAACCGAGATGCTAATTGTTAATTGCCTTTAGAGAGCAGAGACTGTATGAATTCTGCCTCGTAAGAGTATAAAAATATGTCGGCCACAAGAGGCGCGCAATTAGAACCCATAGGAATCCCAACAATCTATTGGAACACTTTCCCACCAAATATCCCAATAATATTATCTATAAGAAATTCTAACATTTGGATAATCTCTTTTTCTGTATACTTGCTGCTGGAATCAGACTGTTCCTGGTGTAAAAAAGAACAGGTAAAGGTTCAGGCTTGGAAATACGCGATTTCAAGAATTTTGTCGATATCCGTATTAAGAACTTTACGAAAAATCCGCATTTATTTCAACAGCCTAATACATTGACGGCAAATTCTATTAGAAAGAAGATAGCTGACTTACATGCTAAATATGTCTTTGTTCCTACTGATAAAGCAGGTAATAACATAATAGTTGTTTGAAAACTATATTATATTGAAGTACTTAAAAACGAATTAAACTCCACGCATACATATGTGGAAAGCCCTACCTCAAAAGACAGCACCTTGCACGATCACCTCATGACCATGTCCGACTGTAAAATTAAAACTTATAAATCTGATCTACCAACCATGTATTGGCTCCCCAAACTGCATAAAAGTCCATATAAATCACGTTTCATATCTATTTCTAGCCAATGCTCTACTACGGTACTATCGAAGCATATTACGTCTGCTCTAACTGCTATAAAAGATCATATTATCAAATATTGTGATGTCGCATTTCATAATAGTAACATAAATTACTTTTGGTCGATTAAAAATTCTCATGACATGATAGACAAACTTCTTTCGCTAAATTTCAAAGCCACTCAAATTTCTGCATTTGATTTTTCTACACTTTATACATCTCTGCCTCATGATTTGATTAAAAGCAAGTTGCTGTCTCTTATACAATAGTGTTTTCACAGAGAATCTAAAACGTACATATGTACTGCCAATAACTCCGGATTCTTTTCCAACAAACAATATATGGTGACTTCTGCCACATAACTGAGCCAGTAACTCCTCTTTTTTCTTTCATATAAATACTGGACTTGCAAGGAATTATGTAAAGCACTAGATTTTCTCATGAATAATATCTTTGTGCAATTTAATGGCAAGATATATCAACAAATAGTTGTAATTCCTATGGGTACTAACTGCGCGCCTCTGATAGCAGATTTATTTCTTTATTGTTATGAGAGGGATTTTATGGTTTCTATTCAAAATTCAAAACGTTTTGACCTCATTGACAAATTTAATAATACTTGCAGATATCTGGATGACATTTTGGTTATCGACAAACCTGAATTCGAACAATTTCTATCAGAAATATATCCACTAGAGCTCACATTGAATAAAGCTAATACTTAGATTTAAACATCAAAATTATCAACCACCTAATATATATATTATTTATGATAAACATGAGGATTTTGGATGTTTTGGACTTTCATAAACGAAATTTACATATACTACTAAACTTTTAACTCAGGGTTACAGATATCACAAGCTAGGAAAAACATTTGGCATATCCTTCAGATCTTATTCAGAACTTCTATCTAAATTTGGAAATATTTCTTTTCAACAGTATGTATCCAGTGGAATTTCCCATCCTAATTTTTACGGTGATCTCGTATATAAAGTAAGGAAAGTAAAAGGCTCCGACAACGTTATTTTATCATGTAATAAAATAGTCAAACGTCTCCTAAATAGACAATATGATATTGGGATCATCAAAAAGACTATAGGTCTTGTATTTGGCCCCTCTACAGCCTTATGCAGACTTGACTTGAACGTTGCACGCTGACTAACAGGGCGGTGGGGACTATATAACGGGCCTTGTCCAAACCTCTTTCAGAGGAGACATGGTCCTGGACCTCGTCCCCTCTGACTGTTAGTCAGGACTCCTAAGGATCTAGGGTCTTAGCTAGCTTTCAGACTGGCAGAGCACGGTTTATCATGTTGATGTCGCATATATTTTTATACCATTATGTGTTTTACAATACCTTATAGGTTTATATTTTTATGACCTCTCAATATGCGATACCTGTCGACCCTTGTTCTTTACATGGATGATTATTTATAAATTTTTAAATGTACGTCCTCTGATTGTTCTGCTGTTACGGTGAGTGGGAAGGTGGGCCCGTAAACCGGTTAACCACACCATTTGTTTGGCTTTTGTCAAATTAAATGACCGTCCTAAGTCGGTATCGTAATTGCACTACAATCAAATGTTTTTGTAATGTGTTATATGTTCTAGTATATTATTTATATTCATGTATTGTATAGCTCCATGCTGACTTCTGCCACATAACTGAGCCAGTAAATCCTCTTTTTTCTTTACAAAATATGTGTCGTTGTGGCCTAAAACGAGATATTTATATCTGCAAATTCCTTTTTAGTTATAGGGGTTTTGAATAATTGATGTTATTCTGTTCTTAGTTTTTGATGAGAAATGGTTGTATAAAGAGTCGAAAAGTCAAAAGATTTGATGCTTGTGACATTATTGAAAATAAGAGATTTTAAGTGCTCTAGAAGTTCCTTCGAATTTTTTATGATCCACATCTGATTGATTTCGCTTCTTGAATGAGCATTAGAGCAGTATTTCTGAAGGCCATATTTGATTTCTGTTAGAAGTTTGGTGAGTAACATGGAAAGAGGCCTGGGTCCGGCGCCATAAACTGAGAATATACTTAAGTCAAAAATTTCATTTTAATTTATTCCATTATCAAACGTTCAAATACATTTTAATACAGAATGGTTTACTTCTGTTTATCAGTAGAATAAAACTAAATAAAATCCAAATCCCAGTTATTAATTCATTGATGAACAGAAGAGTATGAATTTTGACTTAAGTATATTCTCAGTTTATGGCGCCGGACCCTGGTAGAACACTTGGATGATCCAACTATAAATCGATGCTTATATGGAGTTTTATGCATCTTTGGAATCCAAAAGAGATATGGTATCTCGAGATCAGATTTGTTTGTAGTAATGCCGAATGAACTGAGAAATGACTTGTGATTATGTGATACCTCTGAAGGAGACAGATTTGTAACTATAAGTTGGATTACCAGGCATTGAATGAAGACCAAGCTCTTCTATAAGACATTTAATATAGTATGCCTTACATACGAATGTGTAATTGTTAGCTGCCTTGTCTGCAGGAAAATAATGAATTGTTTCTGAAGTCGAGAAAGTTCTCTAACGACACTGGAGTTACAAAATATAGAACAATGTTTGTTCTTGACAAACTGACGTAGTCTTCTAACTCTTTTCTTTAGCAGACTTCTGATCGACTTAAAATACGATATAGAAACCATTTCATTATACAATCATTTGAGTATTTGCGAACAACTAAATTTATTTTTTGCCAACATAGCTCATCGTTAAGTAAATTTAATTCTAATTCCCATCTAATCTCACTCTTAGGTCAACTATAATACTTCATAATGAATATATCATAAAAATCTTTTGATCCCCTTTTGCTTTTCCTAAGAATGTTGATGTAAATGGGATAATAAAGCTGATTCTGAGAAAAAAATATCCGTATTTTTGTTTAACTTCCTCTTTAAAATACACATACAGATACTGTATAATACAGTAAAAGGAGGTGAAAAGTTAAACTTAACTCAAACAGATTCATAAGACAATATTTACCACTACTATTAAGTAAATCATAAACATAATGTATACCTCTATCAATCCCACCACAGTAGTACAATGTTTGATTGTTCATTTTAATCAGCTCGTTATACCATAAAGATTCATAAAAAGTTTTATCCCTGTCTAGTAGATTTCTTACATTATAATAGAATAAAAAACATCTTTCCAAAAGTTATTTTTAACAATTTTAGATAATTGTAATGAATATTCTTTGCCAAATATCAGGAATATAAATTGACTGAAGAATATCTGTAAGAAGAATCAACCAAGAATTTTTTTTCATCACTATTAACAATTCTAATCCATGTACATGTAACTGTCAGACTTGTACTAAAAGACTTTACACATATCATTCTTAATGCCCGATTTTTATAGTCCTGAAATAGACGTATTCTGAAAATTATATCTCTTATAGTTCCAGATATATTTAAAAAATAAATTTTCAAATTCTTTCATCTGTTTTTAAGCAAGTTTTGGAAGTGAAATGAATAAACAATTTGATTTAGAAAAGAGTATTGACTTCACAACTGTAATTCTATCATTAGTGCTTAAAAGTCGATGAGACCAAGATGTGATCAACTTCTTAATTTCTTGGAATTTAGGTTCAAAATAAAGTCCTCCATTCATTTATGTTAATTGAAAAATAATACCTAAGAATTTAAATTGATTTTGAGACCAATTTACAATATAATCCTCACATAGTTTTACAGTAGAATTTCTGAGAGAGCCAATTTTAACAAAAAGGGTTTTAGAAAGAAAACAGAGGAGTTACTGGCTCAGTTATGTGGCAGAAGTCACCATGGTACTATACAATACATGAATATAAATAATATACTAGCACATATAACACATTACAAAATATTTGATTATAGTGCAATGACTGTACCGACTTAGGACAGTCATTTAATTTGACAAAAGCCAAACAAATGGTGTGGTTAACCGGTTTATGGCCCCACCTTCCCACTCACCGTAACAGCAGAACAATCAAAGGACGTACATTTAAAAATTTATAAAATAATCCTGCATGTAAAGAACAAGGGTCAACTGGTATCGCATATTGAGAGTTCATAAAAATATAAACACGTAAGGTATTGTAAAACGCATAATGATATAAAAATATATGCGATATCAACATGATAAACCGTGCTCTGCCAGTCTGAAAGCGAGCTAAGACCCTAGATCTGTAGGAGTCCTGACTAACAGTCAGAGGGGACGAGGTTCAGGACCATGTCTCCTCTGAAAGAGGTTTGGACAAGGCCCATTTTAGAATTTTGTTTTCAATTCTGATTGATATAAAGTCAAATTGATCATTTTATTTTCATATAATAAACTCTTTCTTCGTATTCCGTATCTTCCAACCAAGCAGCAATTTCTCAAAATTAAATTTATTAATACAGGCTTCGATCTACTTAACATTTCTCATATTTTCCGTGACCATAGAGTCACATCTAAAATCCCACAACGTTTTGAGAATTTAGAACCTCCGCTTATTTGTTACCAGTACAAAAAGCCTATAAGAAATCTTATTTTGAATAATAATAAAGTTACATCTAACCCTGATATTTCAGACTCTATTTCTTCGTCTTGTTCTTGTGAAAATTCTAAATATGTTTATAAACCGGCGGGTCATGTTATTACTAGTCACCTAAGCTGTATTTCGGACAAGAAATTGCGCACCCTTTTTGGAAAAGGACCTAAATATAAGTTACCTTCCAGGATAGATTTCAATAAATGCTGTTACGTTATAGAAGGTGCTTTAACAACATATTGTAAACGTTGGTGTAAAAAAGAACAGGTAAAGGTTCATGCTCTTAATGATTGGAAATACGAGATTATAAGAATTGTCGATATCCGTATTAAGAACTTTACGGAAAATCCGCATTTATTTCAACAGCCTAATACATTGACAGCAAATTCTATTAAAAGAGGATAGCTGACTTGCTAAATATGTCTTTGTTTCCTGCTGATAAAGCAGGTAATAACATAATATTATAGTTGTTTGAACACTATATTATATTGAAGTACTTAAATCGAATTAAACTCCACTGATACATATGTGAAAAACCCTATCTCAAAAGACAGCACCTTGCACGATCTCCTCATGACCATGTCCGACTTCAAAATTAAAACTGATAAATCTGATCTACCAACGATGTATTGGCTCCCAAAACTACATAAAAGTCCATATAAATCACGTTTCATATCTAATTCTAGCCACTGCTCTACTACGGTACTATCGAAACATATTACGTCTGCTCTAACTGCTATAATATTATATCATATTATCAAATATTGTGATGTCGCATTTCATAATAGTAACATCAATTACTTTTGGTCAATTAAAAATTCTCATGAAGTTATAGACAGACTTCTTTCACTAAATTTCAAAGCGACTCAAATTTCTACATTTCATTTTTCTACATTTTATACATCTCTGCCTCATGATTTGATTAAAAGCAAAGTGCTGTTTCTTATACATGTACATTGGTGTTTTCACAGAGAATCTAAAACTTACATATGTACTTCCTATAACTCCGGATTCTTTTCCAACAAACAATATATTTCATATTAATACTGGAATTGCAAGGAATTATGTTAAGCACTAGATTTTCTCATGAATAATATTTTTGTGCAATTTGATGGCAAGATATATCAACAAATAGTTGGGATTCCTATGGGTACTAACTGCGCGCCTCTGATAGCAGATTTATTTTCCTTACTTGGATGGTGATGTCCCTCGACTCCCATAATATGGTATCTAGTATCTATATATCTCAATTAGTTCGATTTGTCAGAGGCTGCACCGATGTTTTGGACTTTCATAAACGAAATTTACCAATTACTACTAAACTTGTAACTCAGGGTTACAGATATCACAAGCTAAGGAAAACATTCGGCAAATTCTTCAGATCTTATTCAGAACTTCTATCTAATTTTGGAAATATTTCGTTTCAACACTATGTATCCAATGGAATTTCCCATCCTAATTTTTACGGTGATCTCGTATATAAATAAGGAAAGTAAAAGGCTCCGACAACGGTATTTTATCATGTAATAAAATAGTCAAACGTCATAGACGATATGACATTGAGATCATCGAAAAGATTATAGGTCTTGTATTTGGCCCCTGTACAGCCTTATGCAGACTTTTGAACGTTGCACGCTAACTAACAGGGCGGTAGGGACTATATGACGGGCCTTGTCCAAACCTCTTTCAGTAGAGACATGGTCCTGAACCTCGTCCCCTCTGACTGGTTGTCGGGACTCCTACAGATCTAGGGTCTTATCTCGCTTTCAGACTGGCAGAAAGAGTAATCATAGACTGTAGTTGTATGTTGGCTGTATATGTCTACGAAAGCTGTTTCCAATTTACATACAATGATTTAACTTAAGTTCAGGGAAAACATATCGCTTATGTATCTTTCAAATTCAAGATTGGTACAGGTAAACTATGCAAACCTCGAGACTAAAATGTAAGCCCCGGTAATATGATAGGTCCAGCAGACGTTTATACGAATGTCTGGCTGATCTATAAACAATACGCCCATTGTCCAACGTCGATCATTGCAGCAATTTGTAGCTCTGGAGCAGGGTTTTACTTTCAGCACGGAACTCTGAACTAGATTGAAGTTTTAAAACATCAAGCATTTACAATTAGGAAATTTAATGTGTCGTGAAAATGATAATCGATTTTCACATATAAGCCTAATACATTTTACTTCTCTTACCACTTTAACCGGAACTTCATCCATATAACGTACTTGATCACTATTGACACGATTTATCAGCTTCATCAAATTTCGGAATTCTTAACCACCAGGATTCCGTTTTTCTACGACACTGTTCATATCCCATGGCAGAAAATATGACTTGTTTTGCCTGTAACCAGGAAAAGGTTTATTGGGAATCTTAAGCACTAAGCGTCTAGAATCCTCAATTCATTGCCCCGTACGGCATGTGAGAGGATACCGATGACCGACGTAATTTATCACTCCAAAATCCTCTTGGGAACCAACAGAACAGCTTTAGGAAATAATAAGAATGAACTTATTTCCATGAATGTCTTATTACCAGGTTGAAATTACAATGATTTATTTGAATGATAACAAGTCGAACATCAAGTTTACAAATATAGTCCCAAAGCTGTATGGTTACAGGTACACAAAACAACGAAGAGTTAAATAAAAACCATAACAAGTGTGTCTGATAGTACTTAATACACTAGTGATTCTAAACCATAACAAGTGTGTCTGATAGTACTTAATACACTAGTGATTCTAAACCATAACAAGTGTGTCTGATAGTACTTAATACACTAGTGATTCTACACCATAACAAGTGTGTCTGATAGTACTTAATACACTAGTGATTCTAAACCATAACAAGTGTGTCTGATAGTACTTAATACACTAGTGATTCTAAACCATAACAAGTGTGTCTGATAGTACTTAATACACTAGTGATTCTAAACCATAACAAGTGTGTCTGATAGTACTTAATACACTAGTGATTCTACACCATAACAAGTGTGTCTGATAGTACTTAATACACTAGTGATTCTAAACCATAACAAGTGTGTCTGATAGTACTTAATACACTAGTGATTCTAAACCATAACAAGTGTGTCTGATAGTACTTAATACACTAGTGATTCTAAACCATAACAAGTGTGTCTGATAGTACTTAATACACTAGTGATTCTAAACCATAACAAGTGTGTCTGATAGTACTTAATACACTAGTGATTCTAAACCATAACAAGTGTGTCTGATAGTACTTAATACACTAGTGATTCTACACCATAACAAGTGTGTCTGATAGTACTTAATACACTAGTGATTCTAAACCATAACAAGTGTGTCTGATAGTACTTAATACACTAGTGATTCTACACCATAACAAGTGTGTCTGATAGTACTTAATACACTAGTGATTCTAAACCATAACAAGTGTGTCTGATAGTACTTAATACACTAGTGATTCTAAACCATAACAAGTGTGTCTGATAGTACTTAATAACTAGTGATTCCAAACTGTATACTCCAGCTCCTAAATCATTAAACAATGTCCACATCACATCGACTGAATCTGACAACTTCTGTACAAGGTTATAAGTATCATAAACCCATTTTACAAATTGCCATCATCCTGGTCAGTATATGGTTATAACAAACAACATATAATTAATTCAACTGAAACAGATATAATTGTTTCATTTGATAAGCATCTATATACGAACACATTCACCCTTCCATCCATTCATGCATCCATTACATTACTTTACATTGCATTACATCTATACAGATAACCATGTGATAATATACATAAATGTATCCATATATAATAGTATATCATAACTTTGCAATAAACCTGTTTAATATCCGTAAGTACCATGTTCTGTTTAACTGAATTTCTGGATGCTAGAATGAAAACTTAAGTACAGGTATTTCCAAAATATGAAACCATGCTCCAAAAGACCAGTGGGTACCAAAGATTAATGTAAAAAGGTTGTGTAGATTGTTATTTTACGATTAAAAAAAACCCCAAAAAACCCCCAGGAACAAATCATAAAAGTTTTGTTAAATAACACTATATGGTATCAGATATAATTAGATATCACCATTAGCACAATGCTAAGGTCTGTCGTAGATCAAAACGTTACATTTCTATCGTATCAAATCAGTATGATGATATGGTCGTCGTTATATAGTTGTGGCATTCAAGACCATGTACCATTTCATGCAAGTTAACTGTGGTTACAGTATGTCAATCGTTAATTATTCTATAATAGATATGACATTTCGTCATAATAAAAATATGTGATGCCATATGTAGAGGTAAAACAGGGCAACAATTGAGATTCCAAAGTTTCTACAGGGAAGTAGAATATATGTGCTTTGATCCGCTGAATTATGTACTTTTTCAACCGTAATACAGTCAATATTGAATTCTTTCCCAGTCAGTAGCAATTTATATTCTACATTTATCTTATCACACATCTGTTTGGGAAACTGGTTACCATGGTTCAGTTGATGTGGGAAGACCACAAAATAACCGTTCGGAAAACGCGTTTTGCTTATATCTACCAAAGAGTGTGGATCGTAATTTAACAAAACTTTCGAACAATTTTTACATGGTATAGACGGTTGATTAGATATTGTCCATATCTTCACATATATGTTGTCCTTCTGATCATAAGCTTTGAAATTAAAATTAAAGTCACTTAGCCATTTTCGTAATTGTAACATACTCTCCAATTCTATCAGTAATTGACCAGATATTATGTCTACTATCATTTCCAACTCTGACCCATTGCCTTGTTCTTCATAATAAAGTCTTATCTCCATATAAATTTCTTCTGTAATATGTTTAGCAATTGATGACAAATAAAGATATACAGAATCAGTCACCCAATAGATGTATTTTGCACCCAGTATAGTATCGCTTTTCATAAAAATATGCCTTCTGAATCCAGAATTCTGAGAAGTATACATTCCTTTAATTCCTTTATTGTCGCTCTGCAAAAAAAAAAAGAAAAATTAATACACATGAAAAATTGAGAAATACCAGAACATATATTCGAGGTCCTACTGTAGAAATCCAAAGTGTATATATTTGAAGTGAACACTGAAAACTTTGTTAAAGAAATGTCACTGCGACACGAACAACAACGATCCATGATGAACATTCACGGATCGATAGACACCAAGGCTGAGGCCATGTGCCCGTCGATGTAAGTGTTTTCTGTTTGGCTGGCATATATGCCATGGATGTCCCAAATTTAATGGACGGTACTACAAAAGCTCGGTATTGTTTAGAGGTGATAAATGCGGACAAATACTGCTAAAAACGTCAACAACGTAGCACGACAACAAAACAAGGGTAAAATAAGAATTATGTCAAACCCTCTTAATTATAGGACACAATCATGACATTAAAGGCAGATCAGCAATATAAAAGCTCCAATATATTGTCAAAAGTTTTAACGGATACACAGAAAGCAAAATATATTGATTGAACACTGAACCCGTTATGCATGGATATCAATTACAAATCTTCTCCCCTGTAAATGTAATGAAGCGCCGACCTAATGACCAGGAATTCCGAACTTTTGGCACTTTATAATGCGAGATCAGTCTAGAATGGCATCCCAATCATTTAAACAATATTAACCGATGAATTATCATTAGAAATCACAGGTGGAGAAAGGTTATGAAATATGAAGATCTTTCATTTCAGATCATAGAGAATATCAACATTTGTTTCCTAGAAAAAGTTGTACCAATTCTCTCTGTCTCCATTTTTATCATAAATTTTATACCCCAACTCTCTGTTCATGTAATACTACTTAAATTGTACAAATCTTACAGAAGAACTCTTCTTATCTGTACACATGTAGAAATTCATTCCTTATTTGTTACTGTTACAATTCAGAATATTTATATGAAGTTAACTTACATGGAAAGTAGTCAGTTTGTTATGGGCCTATTATATGTGTTCATTATCGGCTCAATTATATGGACCAAATATGTTACAGAATACTGTCTATGCTGGCAAACTGAAATAGAACTTTAATAACTGTTACAATTCATCAGAAAAAATAGAGTAAATATTGAGAGAGTCAGAAATCTCAATTTAATCCTGAACTATACAGCGACATATTCATATTTCTTTTTAATGTCTCAAGGATTGATTTAGATATTAAATATTCGTTTTACAGAGCGTCTTTTATTTCCATAAATTGCAGTTTTCAGTAAGCATTGAATAATATCCTTTACTCGCGCTCTGCAAACATGCATGATTACAAATACTGTTAAGGGAAATATTATGCTTTAATATTGTCCTATTTGCAGTAGAATTTATCGTTTGCATGTATTATAGAGATACATTGCATAATACCTATACATGAAATAGATAGAGAAAAGCAGGGAGTCGTGTGTACTCCACGCTGTTGGTATTACTGGATTCAAGTACGCACATATGATACTTAATGTACATGTACCTTTTAGAGTATTTGAATGACTAACGCATGCACTGAAAATTACAAGTTCACAAATCGCCTCTGGTATACAAGTAAGCCTTACATATAGTGGCTTCCCTCGATTTATGTTCGGAGATTCATTACATATGCAAGCGTCAAATGTGGGTGAGGAGATTTGAAGTTCCCTGCATGGCAGGTTCTGAATTCGCCAGGAAAGTCTGGCGTTCTCTGAACATGTCACAGAAATTAAAAAGTATATTGGAGTTTTTATACAGCTCGTCTATTTCAATGTAGTTTTCAAAAATGTTTCTCTTCTTTGATTTAGAGTTACTGATAAAGATTTGTCACTTAAACATTTAAAGTATCAATGATTTATACACTATGATTATCAAAACAAGCAAGGATATGCTCTAAATTGTTATTGACTATTATGTTATTGATTGAATTTTGTTACTCTTTTACCCTTTTACAATTATTTCACTCATAATGTGGACATCAGGCTGTGATGGTTCTGGTATAGTTATTATATACCTTATTTCACCTTATGACATACATTCCGAATCAAATAGACTCTTAAACTCTAAATGAAATAAAGATCCTCTAGTCTATGAATGTGAATCTATAAAATCTTTTCACAATTTTTATTCAGATTTCACTAGAGGTATCATCTTTGTCATACTCAAACGTGTTCTCTTATAAATTGCCCGCCTCTAAAACAAAATATTTTTATTATAGAGGTTACAGACTTTCATAATATAATTACATCTTTTAAAATCATCAAGATCTTTATCTTTATTACACATTTGTTACGTCTACTACATCCACAGCAATTCTGTCAGTTGAATACATGTATATAAATGTGTATATGTTTGTAAATATATTAATATATTTCGATATATAAAAATAAACACGTGAACGAAGTAGTTTAATAATCAGTCAAAATAATCCAACGGGGATGCAATAATTCCTGATCGTGTTACTCTGTTTCAACGTTTGGGCCGATGGCCTTTTTCTAGAAAACATGAACTTAAAACTATATCACACCTTGGCTCTATGTAAATTCTATAAAAGAAATAAGAGGGATTACTGGCTCATTTATGTGGCGAAAGTCACCATGGAGCTATACAATACATGAATATAGATAATATACTAGAACATATAACACATGACAAAAATATTTGATTGTAGTGCAATTACGATACCGATTTAGGACGGTCATTTAATTTGACAAAAGCCAAACAAACGGTGTGGTAAAAATTAAATTCTTATAGAATTTACATAGAACCAAGATGAGGTATAGTTTTAGACTCATGTTTTCTTGAAAATGGTCATCGGCCGAAAAGAATTAATTTAATTCAGATTTAGATTTACATGTTTATCTTACTTAGTTTTATCGAACACTCCTTTTGACAGCTGGAAATGAAAACATCGTGTAATGAATTGAATGAGTTGAACATGAGAATAATACTGTAATGTTTTGATTGACATACAGGACAAAAGACAAAATGTGTCGTACGTCGTACGAAATTGACTTCATACAAAATCTTGTAAGTCAAAATAAGAAACAATTGGCATTTTCCTTCAATTTTACATTCAGATATATTGATGATGTACTATCTATATCTAACAAAACCTTTGATACATATGTACATACAATATATCTCAAGGAACTTGAAATTAAGGACACTACAATATCCAATTCATGTGTTTCATATTTAGATCTGCTCATTGACATCGACCGAGATGGTAAACTTACTACTTCAATTCATGACAAACTTGATGACTTTAGTTTCCCTATTGTGAACTTTCCATATACTAGTAGTAACATTCCTTTATCACATGCGTACGGTGTTTATGTATCCCAATTGTCATCTGAGTATTGCTCTTTCATTTATCGAAATCAACTTCTAGAGAAAAGTTACTCAAACAAGGATATGAGATACCATGACTTATGTCAACATTTCGCAAATTTTACGGTCGTTATAAAAACCTTTTTTGCTCATATGATGTATCGTTGTCTAAAATGTTGACTTCCTTATTTCACAGTCACTAAACCATCTGTATTACCTATACTATACAGCAGTATTCTTACTGCTTATGACATATATCTATTTTGACTACGGCTGTGCCGTTTCCTTATTCTGTGACAGCGAATAATACTTTTTCTCTTATACTTATGGTATCACGACGGGTGTGACGGGTCGGTAGGGGATGCTTACTCCATGGCATCTGATCCTACCTCTGTTTTGAAAGAGGTTCGTGATTGCTAATATTTTATTAACATATGTATTGTCGTTTTTCTTCGACTTTGAGTTGTGGATATCGGATCAATACCTTTGACTTGTACTTGTATTTATGATTCAAAGCTGAAATCTCTCAGCTTCCCCCATTACCTTTACATACCGACAGTCAATATCAGAACAAATATGTGTATGAATTTAGTGCACCATATGCGCATATCTCGACACTGAAATGTATTTCTCTTCGGTGATGACTTATATGTTTTTATACTTTCATTGATTACCTTACCAATACGTTGTACAAGAAGTTCAAAATACAATGACTTTCAGATAACCTACACAAGCAGGAATATGTATGTAGCAGATTATCATCGCCATTGAAGAAGTTCTATGTTCGATACGATATTTAATAATATAACATGACGTTATCTCCAATGTTGAATGATATTAGAGTGGTTTAGCAGCCTTAAATGTACGCGTATAGTAGGGAATTTCCAAACGAAACATGTATATGGTATCATGACTTCTTAGACGTCACACCAAATGTGTGAAAGGCCGTGTACACGGATGTAGTAACTTGTGGACTATAATTTGATTAATACATCGGATATTGATAATAAAATTGTTTTATCGTGAAATTCGAGATTATGTATGATAAAATCATATCAAGTCTTCTTTTCATTAAAAGTTTGGTTTATTTCATCATGACATGATGTTATGTTATCGCTAAAAGACCTATTTAGTTTAGGGCGCAGCTCATCTGTATAATAAGGTCAATTGATATCAAGAAAAAGCTCCTTATACGGCACGACGTGAATAACTATTAACTCCCAGATATGGGTTATCAGCACTGTGATGTAAATATATTCAACTCTTTCCCTACGTCTTTTCGTTTTTCCTCTAGCGTTGCGGTGACGATGAAAAGAAAGAAGCAAATTCGTTTCAGAAAAACGGCGATATCAAATTGCTGAATGAAGTTTTGACCAGAAACCCTTTAAAATATAAGACCAAATTATCACATATTGGCGAAACTATCAATCGAGGAGGATTTATTGTCTGCCACGTTCTCTAATTGTAGAACTTATCGGTATTTCACCATTAGCCTGCATTGATGACAGAAGTAATAGATCATCATATCCTCCATTTTAAGGATTATATTAGCTATACTGAAATCTGTTTAATTAGATAAATCAATTATTTAACGTCTCCATTACATATACAATTTACACTACACGTAATGTTGATAAAATAGAGACAACGTGTACGTGCACTTAATAACGTCTAACAGTACACTTACAAAGTTACGTACACGTAAGACTGCTACACCTCTTTATTGTGGATTCATACCTTTCCCGACTATTTAGAACACTGAATTTAGCAATTACGTGATTCGATAAGTTATGCTGGACATTAGTATCATGCATTTCCAGCGATCAGATATTCTCCAAGACACCAGATTTTAGTTCCATTCGAGTGATTCATGTATACTTCTGTAGAGAGTTTTATGAATCAATTTTGTGTATTTCCCTTTTGCCGATTTTGTATGCCCTTTATTTTTATCTATAATGGACTTCTGAGTAGGAATAACCATAGGTCTATCGGTAATATCATTTCATAAATTATCTTTTCTTTATATATATACATATATATATATATATATATATATATATATATATATATATATATATATATATATATATATATATATATATATATATATATATACATATATATATATATATATATATATATATATATACGAACAAACCCGATAAACAAATGCCGGTGTTATATAGTAGTTTTTCCCCCATAGTAGTTTTTCCCCCCGGAAAAATGGCTATATAGTAGTTTTTCCCCCATGGCGGAAAAACTACTATATAGTAGTCTTTCCCCCATAGTAGTTTTCCCCCTTACGTAACGGTTTGGAAATTATACACGTTCGTTCTGTATTAGTCAGATAACATTTTAAATACAATTGTACTATAGTAATAGCCTGTAGATCAAACCGATGGTGTTATGGTTAATGTGTTTCTAAATACTGTTAAGTGTTTTGTTTGTGCGTGTATGTGTGTGTATTTATTTTTTGTTTTATGTATTTATTTACAAGTCTTTCTTTTTATATATTTACCATAGTATGCTATTTTCTTCTATTATTTCATTGTGAAAATTGTCGTTTACTTGCGTATAGATGTCAATCATTACCTCAGGCTGTGACTCAAGATTTGATCTCAGGCAAATTTTCGTAATACAACATATTACGTAAAATATGAATTTATCAATCAAAATGTTCCAATGATAAGTATAAGAATTGAACGTACAAGAATTCCTTGCACATTCAATTCCTAAATAAATTAAGACTGATGCATTATATATATATCAAAATATCGCTCATCATGTACAGAGTACATGGTGAACATGAAAATAACAGAAGGGAATTCCACCCAGGTGTCTATGATTTGCAATCTACGACAAGGCTTGTCTAGTCGCAGATATTGTAAATTATGATCACAAGAATGCGATTTCCTTGTCCCTTACGCACAGTATGAAAGGTTTCATCTAAAAGTATTTATATGCTAAGTTTCAAAGCTCTACACACTTTTGTGTAGAAGATATAGTCAAGGTTAAAGTTCTTGAAAAGTAGGTCACACTTCAAGGTCAAGGTCATTAGGTCAAAAATCATGATCCCAAATTAAAGATCATATCACAAGTAATCTATATATGAAGTTCAAAACCCCTTCTCCTTTTGGTACAAAAGATACAGCCAAAGTTTAAGTTTCTGAAAACGTAGAGCACCAAGGTCAAAGTCAATAGTTTAAAAAATCATGGTCCCAAATAAAAGGTCATCACAAAAAAACTGTATGTGGAATTTCAAAGCCTTGTACCTCTTGGTACAGACGATACAGTCAAGGTTTTTGCCACAGGCAAACAGTCACAGATAGGCCAAAAACTAGATTCCCCCGAATTTCATTCCGGGGGGCATAAAAACGAACTTGTTTTTCTTTTTTCCATTTGTATATATAGAGATTTCTCCCATTAAATGAAGATATCTCGAAAGAAATTCTAGTATATAAATATCTGTTCTAAATCTATGCATTTGTATTTGGAAAAGAGATTAAAATTGAAGACTTTAGAAAATGAGATATCTCTAAATTAATTGGATATATCTCCGTATAAAAAAATTGAGATATCTCTTTAAATAGAAATCTATTTATTTTTATTTTAACAAGGTAACAAGCTGGATTTACTTACATGTATGTGTGAAAAGAAAATCCGGAATTTCACATTGGGGGAAAAATCCACTATATAGTAGTTTTTCCCCGGGGGGAAAATGGCTATAAGAGGGGGGAAAATGGCTATATAGCCAAATTTCCCCCGGGGGAAAAACTACTATATAGCCATTTTTCCGGGGGGAAAACTACTATATAGCCATTTTTCCGGGGGGAAATGGCTAGGGGGAAAAACTACTATATAACACCGGCGTGCATGGAGGCTGAATCGAGCGCACAGTATTGACGCCGAATTCTGTACGAACAAACACGATGAACAAATGCCCGTCGTGCCAATTAGTTCTCTTATTTTTGCTAAAACAGTCCCTGAGACGACCTCCGACGTAAATATGAATGTCCTGTCAACAGTTCTAGATCTCCTACGTTAAATGAAAATCTTGATTTTAAACACATTATTGAGAATATGACCACTTATATTATACAACCATACTTACGTTTGCAATATGATTATCTTCAAATGAGTAAATAGCAAATAGTCTGCGTATTGAATACAAATTGTTCGATCTACTTTCACTAATGGTGGTACAGTATTCATCGCCAGCTAGACAAACAGGGTTCCCTGCGTTGCGACAACAATGTTCATTTCGATATGGTAAACCAAATAGCAGGTTCTGGTGGTAAAACCCATCACAAGGTTTATACTTAAAACAAAATCGTGGATTAGAAGCATTTCTATTCTGTATAAATTTAATCTGACATTCATCGAAAAGACGATTGAGTATTTGCATCGTTGACAGACGTTTACTACTGTACAGTGTATTAACGCTACAAAGTGATGAGTCTTCGATGTCATCGTCGTTAAGTTCAAATTCCACATCCCAATAAATGAAATGTTCCACTCCATGGCAACGAGCAAGGGCTGCGTTCTTGTATATTATTCCTTCATGGTCAGATACCCAAACTGAATCAGTAATCTTCATAGTTCTGTTTCGGACATCTGTAAATAATATAATTAGTTTACTTAAAGAAATAGAGGATACAGATAAAGGCCAGGAAGCCGAAAATTTGCGGCAAAGGGAGTTTGTGTTATTTCTTTTAGTATATTTTACTTCCCTTTGGAGGACAACTTATTATATATTATAATTAGTTTAATTCTGTGTTTTCCTTTGAAAATGATCATCGCTAAAAATATCATTTTAGTCTTAGAAATTAACTTTTTACCGATGGGTTTTATGGTGCAATACTCTATATTTGCATTAGGATAAATCGATTATTAAAATGATATCTATATTTTCATTTGGTATTTGTGGAAGAAAAGACAGTAAACAATCCCCCAGATAGAGTACAAGAATCAACAGGTTTCTGGCGACGGGAAGTCATAAAAATATCCACAGGAAACGTTTTACATAATAATACAATAATATGCTAGTATAAAAAAAATTGTTAAACCTTGCTCTGTCTGTTTGCAACCAAGCTCAGACTCTTGATCTGTAGGAGTCTGGACTAACAGAAAGAAAGACCGAGGCACAGGACCTTGTCTCATCTGAATATTTATAGACAAGGCCCATAATAAAGTCCCCGCCGCCTTGTTAGTCAGCGGGCAAGGCTAAAGTGATAGTCTGTATTAAGCTGCAGAGTGGCCCAATACAAGACCTATAAATTTTGGGGTTATACTGTCGATGTCGAAGGCGTTTACTTATTTTTGAGAATGAAATTATTGCATTCTTCGATACTCCTTTTCTTGCACACTAGATCACATTGCGAAAGAAATTCCTCTAGATACGTATTGTTGAAATGTCAACAATAGATAAAACGCTTGAATTGAGACCGATTCCAATCATTTTACACAGATTTGACACCTTCTATACTAGGTTACCTACTTTGACTTCTACATATATATATACATAAGGAATTTCCACGATTTGACTCTTTCTACTGGGTATATGTGATGGGTGTTGCTAGCAAGCAGGAGATGCTCACTCTCCCCGGGCACCTGATCTCACTCCATCACAGGGGTTCACATATGCTCTCCAAGTAGACATATTTTGTTATTTTCCATTTGTTTTTCATTTTCACTGATTTTGTATGTCCTCTGGTTTCATGATATATAGACTAATGGTTTGGATTTATCCATCATTTTACATTTAGAAAATGTATGTAAGTTTATAATATTTTATAATCCTGAGTCATAAGATTGCAAGTGATTTCATTTTGTTTTCTTTTTCTTTTTCTTTTTCTTTTTTTTTTTCTTTTTTTTTTTTTTTTGGCGTGAAAATCTAATTGTTAGTTATCGTAACCGCAGCACAATCGAATATTTTTGTAATGTCGTTCCGTGTTTACTCTACTATTGTCTTTTTTGTGTGTGCAGGTCTTTGGTAATTTGTGTCATACGACTTTGTCAAATGTCTTCTGTTTTCTCTATTAGTGCAGACTGTAGTCAACCGAATTACTAATATAAATGCCATATAATGGGAGTCGACAAACATTACCGTCTAAATAGGGGAAATGAACGATAGGAAATCGAAATTCCTCACGTTTATTATTATATATGTTTATATCATAATGAAAATTTGAAAATTTTCTGAGTTTGGGGAGTAAATGGATCATGTGTTTTCGCTTCTTCAGCCTACTCGATCTTACTCTCGTTTATAAGCGTCTATGATAGTGAGGCCCATCGCAAATTACTAAGTTCAAATTCATCAAAATGCGTTGTTTGCAATTTTCACATCAATAATTTATCAAAGAAAAAAGAGGAGTTACTGGCTCAGTTATGTGGCAGAAGTCACAATGTAGCTATACAATACATGAATATAAAAAATATACTAGCACATATAACACATTACAACAATATTTGATTGTAGTGCAATTACGATATCGAATTAGGATGGTCATTTAATTTGACAAGAGTCAAACAAATGGTGTGATTAACCGGTTTACGGGCCCACCTTCCCACTCACCGTAACAGCAAAACAATCAAAGGACGTACATTTAAAAATTTATAAATAATATAAACAAGAAATATTTTAACATGTAAATCAAAATCATATCGTTAGAATATTCATTTGTTTCCTTCTTGTTTCTTAAATTTCATCACATTTGGAGTAGAAATAAAGAAATTACGGCAATTTGAATCAATGAGCATGTTCACTGGCGTTGTTCGGGGTCATGGTTGTATCAAATCCAGTGAAGTGAGGTTTTTCAAGTAAATATGTCCATTACCTGTAGACAGCTGATCGCCGAAGCGAAAACGATGGGCGACGTGGGCACACATCAGTTTTTTAAATATATAGTTTTCAGTTTTTAATTTATTTCTACCGGCCCATAATATGCGATAAGTATGTTTCCCCCGATTCATTTGATAGCTTTTTTATAAAAAAATATACCTAGAAATGACTACAAAACATAAAAAATAAAAAGATAGCGTTATTCTCTTTGCCAAAACAACGGTCCGCCGTATTGTTTTCACGAGCCATTAGATTATATCGGTAAAAAGGTTAAACAATCGTGCATTATAAAGAGAGCAAATAACGAAAACAATGTCTATAGAAGTAATCATGATTATCCCATTTGTGAAAAAAAGTATTCCGTAACTATTATTTACAAAGTTTTATTGCTTACAAGTTTCATTTCATCATTCATGATTCATAAATTTTAAGCACGGCGTGTGCGCGTGGGTTAATGCTAACCATGAACGATTTCTACATTCGATTTGATAAGTATTGGTATTTACATTAATTAAACATTTGACAATTTCATATAGTTTATTGTAATTTTGTAGCTCTTTTAATAACACTGTAGATTTTACACGAGTTTCCTCTGACTCGGCGACTTCCACGTATATAATTATGTACAGAAATGCACATTTCAATGTAATAAATACCAAGACTTATATATTGTGCGATAAAATAAGACATCACTTCATCACTTAGTTTACACTGATTCCCCTGTGTCCAGCTTCAGACTAACATTTTAATTGCAGATAAGTCTAGTTAACTTTGCGAAAGGAAAGGGGAGGGGGGGGGGGGGGAGAGATAAGCTATTCATATTTAGGGAATGCATTTTACGTTTTAGCCAAAAAGACAAGACGTAGAGCCTATTTTGATTGAAATGATTTGGTTTTAATCCTCTTTAATTCATTTTGGTATTTCTATCAGTGGATCAGTGGCGAATCCAGAATTTCCCAAATTGGGGAAAGTGGGGGGGGGGGGGGGACGCATGTGAAAGATTTACTCATATTTGTGGTAAAAAAAGAGGGGGGATACCTCTATAAATCCGCCAGTGTATATATTATAATGAGAGAACAAATTATGTTAAGGTACTACCAGAAACATGTGTATATATGTCTCTGGTACTACGAAACGCCAATCGCGTGATCTAAGATTCATGAAATAAATAAAGTTTTTTAATACGTAATCTTTATTTTAAAAAAACTATGTATTTTGTAGAAAGTAATTCTAATTTTAATATTCCTCCGATATATCTGTAACTGGCACTCGAAAACGTATGTTTTCAGTACAGATCGCATGAAAACACCAGCGTCATGTGCAGTCAGATGGTCAGTCTCAAGACGAATTTTATGATATCTTTAATAGTTTACTTCTTATTCAAGTTGCAACATTTTCAATATATCGGTGGTATATCGGGGTAACGTCGTCTAGGGCGATTACTTGTCACCTGTGCGGCTAAATTATTACGTAATATCACCTCAAACGGCTGTTTGACCCAGCAAATATCAACCTTCATTTCGTACCTTTTAACAGCTTTCAAGATATTAATTAGCGATCTTAATAAACTGGGTATCCATAATAATGAAAGAAAAAAGAGGAGTTACCGGCTCAGTTATGTGGCAGAAGTCACCATGGAGCTATACAATATGAGGGACAATGAGGGACAATGTCTGATTATCAGGTTTCCTGTTTATAAGACATTTTGAAGGATTATCATGAAGGAGACATAAAGAACAGGAATTGAAATCAAACAAACTTTACGACATTGTGAAGGATTATCATGAAGGAGACATAAAGAACAGGAATTGAAATCAAACAAACTTTACGACATTGTGAAGGATTATCATGAAGGAGACATAAAAAACAGAAATTGAAATCAAGCAAACTTCACGACATTTTGTATTTATGAAGAGTTTCTATTTAAGATTATATCACTTGTGATCAATATTTTTTAAATAATGAATATAATACATATAGTCAAACGTCTTCTACACAGACAGTATGATATTGAGATCATCAAAAAGACTATAGGTCTTGTATTTGGCCCCTCTACAGCCTTATACAGACTTTTACTTGAACGTTGCACGCTGACTAACAGGGCGGCGGGGACTATATGACGGGCCTCTTTCAGAGGAGACATGGTCCTGAACCTCGTCCCCTCTGACTGTTAGTCGGGACTCCTACAGATCTAGGGTCTTAGCTCGCTTTCAGACTGACAGAGCACGGTTTATCATGTTGATGTCGTATATATTTTTATACCATTGTGTGTTTTACAATACCTTACGTGTTTATATTTTTATGACCTCTCAATATGCGATACCTGTTGACCCTTGTTCTTTACATGGAGGATTATTTATAAATTTTTAAATGTACGTCCTTTGATTGTTTTGCTGTTACGGTGAGTGGGAAGGTGGGCCCGTAAACCGGTTAACCACACCATTTGTTTGGCTTTTGTCAAATTAAATGAGCATCCTAAGTCGGTATCGTAATTGCACTACAATCAAATATTTTTGTAATGTGTTATATGTTCTAGTATATTATTTATATTCATGTATTGTACAGCTCCGTGGTGACTTCTGCCACATAACTGAGCCAATAACTCCTCTTTTTTCTTATATATTTAATTAATATAAAAAATTAACCTATACTATGATAAATTAAAAGGTATGTGATATTTTTCACATTTTTAAAGAGTTATCCGCCCCTGATTTAGGTAAAAAGGTTTTTTGCTTATACTGAGCTTATTTTTCATCGTACAATAAAAATTCCTTCAAATATCTTTATAAGTAACCATTTTTAATAAGTTTTTACATTAATATGAATCCTTGTATATGTTTTTAGAAAAATGACCTTGGACAGTTGGACTTTGTCATATTCATCAAAGTAAAAAAACATTCTTATGTAAGAGTATATATTTGAGATTATAATATTTACAATCAATGTTTATATCTTTTTTTGCGTAATACCTGTAGTACATAGAGTAGATTACTCTAAATAAATCACAGATTTTATGCATAACTGATTCAGTTATACACTCAGAAATTGCGAGGTCGTGCATTTTCATTTCCTGGTAAATGGTGTGAACATGCGATACTTGAGATAAACCAGTGAAACTTTCCGAGTTTGTTAACTATAAAGCGTACATTGTAACTTATTTATTCTTTGTATATTTTGATACAAATAAATTATTCATAGCTATCTAAAAAGTGTATCTCGTGTGTTTTTAAGGAAAGAGTTTGGGCCTCCCTATCTATGAATATACACCATGATGTTGCTTCAGTGCAACAGTGACACTGCATCAATTACTGTCATTTTTTTCTTTTCGGTATTGTTTTAACTATTTGACCAGAATGACCAGATCTAAATAAAGAATTTCCATACTTAAGAAATATTTCCCCGATCATAGTTATATACAAAGTGTATATAAAGTTTGCATAATAGTTTAAGTTAACAATGTATATCATATATACGCTTGCTTAAAGTAAAGGATTGGTATGGAAAATGAAAATAGATAAAATTGACATATAAATTATTCCTGCTGTAATGTTTATTAGTGATCGGTAAAAATAAAATAAATTACCGATATAAAACTGACTTCAACAGACATGTATGTTACTTTCTAACAGTCACTGCTTTGAAAAATAAAATTGATGAAAATTAATGTTTAATATTAAAGTAACACTTGTTAAGATTATGGTCTTTTGGCATTTCGACATTTTATCTCCATATTTATTAACAAAGTAAATCGTGTTACATCACTGGCTTTAAATATAATATGTCATCATTATACCTCTTCGCCCCCCTGCGCAAACAAATAACCCTGCCTGTCCGTCTGTCTGTTCACATTTGTTCGTGCTATTACTTCTTAATCCCTTGTCAGATCTGGATATTTCACACAATTGTTGTCCATGACCTCAACCCAGTGTCATTGTCAAGGTTACAGTGCACACATAGCCATAAGCTTTCTCATTGCCATAACCTTTCTGCTACGTGGGAGAGAGATTATATTTTATACGAATGTTGTCCATGACCTATGGATGTTGTATGACTTTAAACCAAGGTGAAGGTCACAGTGTACAAACAGCCAGAATTCTTTTCCGGGCTTCTTTGTGTAATATGGAAGGGAGATTACATTTTATGCAATTGTTGTCCAGGCCACATGAATGTGTCGTGATCTTGAAACAACGTCATATCTACAAGATCACGGTCAAAGTACTCATAGCCAGAATTCTAGTCCGGGGCATAACTTCTTTCTGTTATGTGGGAGGGAGATTATATTTCACACAATTGTTGTCCATGACCCATGGGTGTGTCATGAAATTGATCCAAGGTCATATCTTCAAGGTCAAGGTCAGAGTGGACAAAAAATCCGAATTCCTGTTCGGGACATATTTTCTTCTTTCTTTGAAGAGTATATTTCACACAACTGCTCTCCGTGACTTAAGAGTGAGCCATGACCGTGAACCAAGGTCACATCTATAAGGTCAGGATCAGAGTGCACACACACACACACACACACACACACACACACACACACACACACACACACACACACACACACACACACACATACCAGAATTCGTGTTTTCATCGATTCTGCCTAAGCATATACTAGTGGGATACCCATTACACTTATATCAGTGATTTATCTTTGATCTTTTTTTAAAAGACCCATTTAAAAACTTATATATAATCCTCTATATAGAGAAAAAGGATGTACGGGTATCTCAAGTTGAAAAGTCTACATAAGGCTGTATAAGAGAGAAAACAAAAGACTTCTGACAAAGCTGTATGACACAAATCACCAAGGACCTGCACACAAAAAATGTTAATAGCATAATATACAAGAAGCGACCTTACAAAAATATTTGATTGTGCTGCGGTTACGAAAGCGACTTAGGACGGTCGACATGAAATAACAAACGTCACTTAATTGGTGTGGTTAACCGGTTTACGGGCGCCCACCTTCCCACTCACCGAGAAAAGCAGCACAATCAAAGGACACATATTTAAAAAAAAATTATAGATAATCCTCCATATAGAGAATAAGGATCAACAGATTTCTCAAAGAGAAAGGTCATAAGAATTTATAACACACGAAACAATTATAGAATAATATGTTGCTATCAAAAAATATGTAAGGAGACATCTACATGAGTAAACCGTGCTCTGCCCGTCTGTAAGCGAGCTCAGATCCTTGATCAATAGGATTCCTGACTAAAAGTCAGAGGGAACGAGGACCAGGACCTTGTCTCTTCTATAAAGGATTGGACAAGGCCCGTCATAGAGTTCCCACAGCCCTGTTAGTCAAGTAAAGGTCTGCATTGGGTTGTAGAGGGACCCAATACAAGACCTATGGTCTAAGCGATGATCTCGGGGTCATACTGTGGATGTCAAAGGCGTTTAATAATTTTAGAACCAGCCGATATGAAATTATCGGAACCTTTGACCTTCCTTAGTTTGTACACTATATCACCTTAGAAATGGGGATGGGAAATTCATCTGGATACATATTGTTGAAAAGTAACATTTCCGAATTAAGATCAAATGTCTAAATAAGATCTATAAAATTTACCAAAAGTTTTTCGAAGTTTATGATATCTATAACACTGAGTAAGAAGTTTAAAAGTAATCTGAGAATTTTTTTCGTGAAAATCCAAAACGTTAATGCGGGTTCTAGCAAACCGAACCAATTGACTAATATAAATACCATATGATGGGAGTCTGGGGACATCACCATCTAGATAAGGGAAATTTACGAAAAGAAATCCAAAATCATCACGTTTATCATATATGTTGGTATGAATATTGTTGTTAATAATTTTAGTCCAAAAAAGGTGTTTCCTGGTCGGAAGTATTGGCTTTGTTTAATTGAAATTTGTTTAATTGATAACGTTATTATTACTCCTATTGTAAGCTTTACAAAACTACCTGGAGGAACTAGATCTGAAACGAAAAAACGACGCTTAGTGGCTGAACTTTATTGTATTAAAAATCTACAAACCCCATATCACTTTGGTGTCAATGACCAAATTTTTCAACAAGGTAACATTACCTTTTACTATAACAATATCTATATATTTTCACTAAGACCAGACAGGAATCACAGGTCGCACGGTCGTCGCCGTAATGGCAACCGCATTAGACAAGGTAGGTTAAATAGGTCATTAGACGATCTGCTGCGGATTGTCAGAGATAACGGTCGTCACGAACTTCTACATGCATTATCATGTATTCCGGTCACCAGATTAAACCCTGGATGAGGCTGATCTATTAAGTTTACGTTATACGGATTGATTTAGACTTAAAATGATTATAGCATTTTCATGTAACAAACTTTTTACACGTATACCATCGTTTTCTCAAAAATCGCAATTTATCAAGATTAAATTTGTAAATAAAGGTTTACATCTGCTTAATATTTCTATTTTTCGTAATCATAGAGCAAATCTAAAATTCCTTAGTATTTCGAGAATCTTGAACCACCACTGATTTGCTGTCAGTACAAAAAAAACTAATAAAAATCTTATGTTTAATTATAATGTATGCACATCTAATCTAAATTCTCTTGACTCTATTCCATCGTTCTGTTCATGCGATAATTCTAAATTCATTTATCAGCCTGCGGGCCATATTATTACAGGTGATCTGGACTGCATTTCGGATAAATATTTACGTTCACTTTTTATTAATGGGCCAAACTATAGATTACTTTCCAGGATAGATTTTACCAAATGCCGGAATATTCTTGAAGAAGCATTAAACACTTATTGTAAACGATAGTGTGAAAAAGAAGGTGTAAAAATACATGCCTTGAATGACTGGAAAAGTGAAATCTTATAAATTATCGATATTCGCATCGATAATTTTACAAGTAATCCTCATTTATTCAAACAACCACATTATATACCAGTCCAGTCTATAAAAAAAACGGCTGATTTACATAATATTTGTCTTCGTACCTGCTGACAAAGCAGCTATATATTATCATTGTTTGAAAAATATACTATATTTCAGTTCTTAAAAAGGAATTGAACTCTACTTCTACTTATGTTGAAACTCTATTATTAAAGACATGATCCTATCTGACTACCGTAAAGCTATGTGTGACTTCAATTGAAGCATTGATAAAAATGATCTTCCAACAATGTATTGGCTTCCCAAACTACACAAAAATCCGTATAAAGTACGTTTTATATCTAATTCTAGTCATTGCTCTACAACTGCGCTTTCTAAACATGTTACCTCCGCTCTTACTACAGTTAAAGATCATGTTATCAAGTATTGTAATGCTGTCTGTAGCAATAGTAACGTCAGTTACTTTTGGTCTATCAAAAATTCTAACGAAGTCATTTAAAAATTCCGTTTGAGAAATTTTGAGGCTAATAACGTTTCCACTTTGGATTTTTCGACACTATATACCTCTTTACCTCATGATTTAATCCAAAACATATTGCTGTCTCTCCTGCCCTGGTGTTTCAACAGAGAGTCTAAATCATACCTCTGTATTTCAGTTACATCTGGATTTTTCTCTTACAAACAATATGATAATTATAAATATTGGACTTGTACTGAGTTGTACGCCATCTAGATAAAGGGAAATTTATAATAGGAAATCCAGTCATCACGTTTATCATATATGTTGGTATGACTATTGCTGTTAATAATAATAATACTTAAGTGAAAAAAAGGTATTCCCTGGTCGGAATTATTGGCTTTGTTTAATTGAAATTCAGATGGATAAATGTAAGATATATAGTTTTCAAACTCAGGGTTATCGATTACTGAAATATCATCAAGATATCTAGAGGTTGAACTTATCAATAAGGTCGAAATGTTTAGAAGTTTGAATAGAATGCATAAAGTCTCTCTCGTAACAGTATAAAAATAAATCTGCTATAAGGGGAGCGCCGATGGTGCCCATAGGAATCCCAATAATCTGTTGATAAGTCTTGCCATTAAATTGTACATAAATATTATCCATCAAAAATGTGATGGCATTACACAACTCAGCACAAGTCCAATATTTATAATTACTATATTGTTTTTAGAAAGAAATCCAGATGTAACTGAAGTTCAGAGGTATGATTCAGACTCTCTCACTACTGGGTCCAAAAACCCCTGAGAATCCCGTTTTTCACTGCAAAACTCTGCAACACACTGAAAAACACTGAAGTCTGCCTGAAAACACTGAAAAACTCTGACGCCACTGCAAAACCCTGAAAAACTGAAAACCACTGACGCCTACTGCGATGCCATCCGGCCGTACGATCGCGGTTTCGCGTACTTCTATACGTTCCTGTCTATAATATAAGCCCTTACAATGGTTCGCTGTTATCTATTCTTGACCTTCAATAGGTATTATATGTGATGAATTTATAAGCGGGGAATCTCACCACTCTCTCCTGGACACGATGTGACCACATACATCCCATATGTTGCGTTGTGCCCATACAAGCATTCCGTTGCATTGATAACTTGTACACGATGTGGATCAAAGGCTTCTATATCTTGCAAAATGTCGGATCTATTATTCACATACTCCAGGCAGCAGTCTTTGAATATCAAACACACATCATCACAGTAGCAGTTGGGTATTTCTCTGTGGACATAAAATACAATAATAATGTCAATATACGTAAGCTACATACTTTTGTAAATGTAACCAACGGAGAAGTATTGGAGGTTTAACCATATCTCGAAGTCCGTGGAATAAAAAAGACAATGTCGTGTATAGTGTCATATTCAAACAAATGCGAACCCCAGTTTAAATTGAGTTGAGACCAAATGCCCGGGCATATTGAATTTATTAATCATTGAAGAATTCTCAAATCATTTATGGAGCAGCATTGCATAAAGCTAATTAAGAGATAATTAATCTAAGCCGGTGTCATAACCGCAGTACAATCGAATAGTTTTGCACTGTCGTTTTTCAGTATGCATTGTACTATTATCATGTTTTTTGTGCATGTCCTTGGTGATTTTTGTCATACAGCTTTGTCAGATGTCTTCAGTGTTCTCTTTTACATAGTTATTTTGGGTATATTTTTATCCATTTAACTATATCTTTTAGAACATTGCACAATTTATTCCCGTTTATAACGTCACAAATATATAATCCAATGCGGACTCTACATGTCACAACTTGTATAAATATATGTACATGTTTATTGTGTGGTTTTTGCTTATTTGTTCGCTTTTTCTTTTTTTTTTTTTTTTTTTTTTTTTCATTCTTTTTTATGAAAAGTTTTTACTGCGTTCTTTAATTTTTAGAAAACTGTGTAATTCAAATCTTAAAATATCCCTATCTTGTCATGTGATAAATGCACGACACTTTTGAATGTGTATAATACTCATGAAGTACAATTGCTTTAGCGTCGGCGGTAAATATTGATTTTGATTTCGGAAGTGAAATGTTGATGATCGATTTTCCTCCTTTTTAGCAGAAGCAGCAGCATATGTCACTGGAAATCATCTGTACAGAGAATTTTATGTCAAGAATATGAAAATGTTTTACAAGTGAAATTGACAGCTGCAGATTCAAATTTCTTGTTGTTAATTATGATAAAAAAGTCTTTCATACACTGAAACTGATATAAAATGTTTAATATTCTCATCGACCCTATGAAAAATCATGACAATTTTCATTTTAGCATCTCACACTTTCAGTTAAGTAGTAGCAATATACTATTATAACCTGACTATTCATATCTCAGTTATACGACCATATACCATAGCGAGTTCAATTACGATTCAATTATGGTTTTTCCTAAAAGTAAAAAGATTTCAGATAAACTGCTTAGCCAGTGCTATGTAAGTGGCAGACTAGCAATGCCACTGAGCAAATGTTATGGTCCATACGGGGTTCTAACCATATAATATCACATATAGTTATGCAGAATGTAGTATAATATTCTAGACTGAGAACTACACTACTGGGTCCAAAAACCCCTGAGAATCCCATTTTTCACTGCAAAAATCTGCAACACCCTGAAAAACTCTGAAAAACACTGAAGTCTGCCTGAAAAACACTGAAAAACTCTGACAGCCCTGATAAACACTGAAAAACTCTGAAGTCTACCCCGAAAAACTCTGAAAACCACTGACGACCCTGCAAAACTCTGACGCCACTGAAAAACTCTGCAAAACTATGAAAAACACCGACACCTACTGCGATGCCCTCCGGCCGTGCGATCGCGTCCTCGCGTACTTCTATAAGGTCCCTTCTATAAGCCCTATTAGCATTAATGTATATAAAATGTGATGAGTTAATTAGTGGTGAATTAGAAAAAAAAAGGGGGGGGGGAGAGAAAATAAATAAAACATATCTTGCATTTTTGTACGGTGTTTTGAAGTGAAATTATTTTAATGAATCTCTAAATTTAATTTTACTGATGCATTATTCAAAACCAAACAAACCCAGCAGAGGCGTACTACAATACAAAGGCTTTTCTTACCGAGATTTATATATACATTTGTATTTCCAAATGAAAATGTATGTACATATGTTCCTGGTAAATATCACCGTTCATAACAGTGTATTTAAATAGTGAAGAAAAAATAATATATATATATATATATAAAAGAAGCTCCAGAACTATAAATTGGTGAATAAATAATGAATTATTGAATAATAAATAAAAAAGTGAATAAATAAATGAATGAATAAATAAATAAATAAATAAATAAATAATTTTTGAATGTGACCAGTACCTATAAATTTTATACGAAAAGCGAATTTAATACGCCATTACTGACAGCAAATCGACCACAAAGAAAATAGCTTGTCATTTATTTTAAATAACACAATGCATTCTATTCCAATTCTGTTGCAACAGATATAGAGACTATACCCATTTATTTTCATGTGACGACCTTTAGGTTTAAACACACCCCCCTTCTCTCTCACACACACACACACACACACACGCGCGCGCAATACTTTTTTCTCTATCAATACTTTTCACACAAAATTAAGATATACAAATTTAACCTTTGTTCTTATTATAACAGCGTAATATAACAAAGTTCAGAGGACAATAACTTTCTTTACCTGAAAATTTTACGTGTCTACGTGTTGCTCTTTCATTCGAATGACATACGTAAATTTTGTCCTATAAAATATTTCAGTGATTAAATATTTTCTCGGTATTCAATAATGTTGCTTGAGATAGCATCAAATAAGTTTTAATATATCAGTGTAACAACGTATCTGCTGTTTGTTACATCACTACCTACTTAATCTACATCATGTAACTCTATACAAAAAAATGATTTTATCTAACAGCACCCCCCCCCCCGCCCTTTTCAATGGGAGACTGTGCCCTCCCCCCCCCCCCTTTTCTTTAAAAAATTTCTAGATCCGCCCGCCTATTACGTATTGTAACAATGTATCCAGTATGGGTCATGTATAGCAATAGCGAATACAAGGGCGCTCGCCTAACAGCACCCCCCCCCCTTTTCAATGGGAGACTGTGCCCTCCCCCTCCCCTTTTTTCTTTCAAAAATTTCTAGATCCGCCTATGAACAGTATCTCCCTTATTACGTATTGTAACAATGTATCCAGTAAGGGTCATGTATAGCAATGGCGAATACAAGGGCGCTCGCCCTGTTGACTGGGACATAGAAGTCTTACATAAAAATACCCTGTCAAAAAAGTATTTCACCTTTATTTTCAAAATGACATATAAATTCAAGCAAACGGTGTCATATTTAGAGCAGATACCTCGATCTGCCCCAACCTATGGATCCAAATCGTAAATTGTCGAGTAGGATGTTTAAATCATATAGTATATTTAAATTGAGACCATACACCACTCCCCCCCCCCACACACACACACGCCCCTTCTCTCTCTTATATATATATATATATATTTATATATATATATATATATATATATTTATATATATATATATATATATATATATATATATATATATTATACTAGAATATCTTCATCAGAAAGTAACGGCACACGCATGGAATATGAAATTGCTTTATTTTAATCCGACATGTCTGTTTTTTTTTAACCTTTATTCTACATGTCATCAGTACTCTATTACGTAATAAACATCCGGTTGTTTAACCCGGTAAATACCGCTCGTAATCTCATATAGTTTGTTACCTATCATGTAGAGTTGATGGATAAATCCAAAGCACAAGTCCAAAAATCATAAAACCAGATGACATACAAAATTGGTGAAAATGAAAATGAAAAACAAATGGAAAATAACAAAATATGTCTACTTGAAGAGCATATGTGAACCCCTGTGATGGAGTGAGATCAGGTGCCCGGGGAAAGTGAGCATCTCCCGCTTGCTAGCAACACCCGTCACATATACCCAGTAGAAAGAGTCAGATCGTGTAAATTCCATATGTATTTTTATATGGAGAAGTCCATATATAAATACATATAGAAGAATTTACATGCTGTAAATTGGGAATCGTAATTAACAGTACCTTGGTATGTATGAGGGGACAAAACATATTTAGTAACAGGTTGAAACATATCCAGTTGATACATTTCAATGTTAGTTTTGTGTTATTGGCAAAATTAAAGTGTCATTTTAACAGTGACTTATAAAGTTTATGACAAAAACTGATTTTCACTCTTCAAAAGTGAAATAATTTGTTTTACACACGATCATTTATTTATTTTTATGTCATAAACTAAACTACATCAATTATTTAAGTTCAATTTCTTCCGCATTTCCTCTGATAATAGCAATATTATAGAATACATGCGAAATGTGAGATTTGTAAAGCTGTGATAAAATGTGCTATTCTGTTCCATTAATTTACATACGGATTAAATAAGTAGCTGCGTTACGGCCTGTAGCGAGAAGGAAATACGCATACCTAAAGCCATGCTCGTTCAATCAAGTTGGACACTGTTTAAAAAAAAAGGGGGGGGGGTTGGTAGAATTAAATTAACGCAAATTCACAGCGTTTTATCGGTGAATGGCCGCTAATTTATGGAGAATGCAATATTGATTTATCAATATTAATCATGAATGCCTTTAAACTCGAAAGAGAGTGGGGAGCGGCCTTAAGGTCGTAACATAACGATATTTGGGTGGATTCTTTACACAGATTGGAAAAGATGTAAAAATAAACATCAATCATTATGTGTTATTAAAATGATTGATAGGGATACGTAGAATTAATTATTTCTTTTTTTCTGTATTTATTTATCTATTTACAATTAAAAATATGCGTTTTCTGTAAACTTCGATTTTTTAAAATCTTGTTATTTTTATTAAATTGATTTTGACGTATTTTTTTCGTACGGAAAAGTTTAATGTTCTTATTATAAATAAACGGATGAATTAATAATTAAATAAATAGATAAATAATAAATAAATAAGAAAATAAATAAATAAATAAATAAATGAAGTCCGCCGAGGAAGGCCGCTGGCCGAAATGTTACAGTACGGAAAAATGGTGCTTTTATTATAAAAAATGAATAAATAAATAAATAAATAAATAAATTTTAAAATGTCTTGTTCTATATTTTGTACTTATTTCCCCCTCCCTTAATGCACCTGTATGAAACAACGATGTTAAGTAACATGCTACTGCTGTAGTTAGATTATTTGTTCGTTCGTTTCTTTGTTTCATTCTTCTTTCTTTCTTTAAGTCGATCAATAAAACAAGTGACATCGCACTGGAAAGTCCTGTGTCAATAAAATTGTTTTTGCTAAGTACGTCATTCATGTGATTTATTAAACTGCAAATGCAAAGATCATCTTACAAACGTAAGTCAGAACAGGAATGATATCTTAGTAATTTTATCTATAAAAATCATTAAAATAAGTCTCTGACAAATAGTAAAGAAATGCGTTTTTTTTGTTTTTTTTTCTTATTCCCCGCTTATAAATTCATCACATTTAATACTTATTAAAGGTCATATATAGATAACAGCGAACCATTTTAAGGGCTTGTATTATAAAAGGGACCGTATATATGTACGCGAGGCCGCGATCGCACGGCCGGAGGGCATCGCAGTGGGTGTCAGTGTTTTTCAGGGTTTTTCAGAGTTTTGCAGAGTTTTTCAGTGGCGTCAGAGTTTTTCAGAGTTTTGCAGAGTTTTTCAGGGTCGTCAGTGTTTTTCAGAGTTTTTCAGGGTAGACTTCAGAGTTTTTCAGTGTTTATCAGGGCTGTCAGAGTTTTTCAGGCAGACTTCAGTGTTTTTCAGGGTGTTACAGAGTTTTGCAGTGAAAAACGGGATTCTCAGGGGTTTTTGGACCCAGTAGTGCTATCCCTTCCATTTTAAAAACACCGATCTTGAAACTTAGATATTGTATAAACCTGATTCTGCTGGACTCAAGTGACGGGTGTGCCTTGCAAGCAAGAAATGCTCACTCTCCTATATTACTCTTTGATTTAAAGGGAGGGAAAGAAGGGGTTAACGTATGCTCGTAAATAGATGCATTCTATGTGTGTCGTATTTTCCAATTTTGTAATTCATTTTGTAGAATTAGAGCATAGCTCCCGAAGATAAAAAAAAATAATAAATACGTTACATACCTGAAAGTGTGACTTACTGCAAGGTGCCCTTTCCATTATCAAGATGTTTAAACTTTTAAATGATTCTGCGTGTACATAATACATATTGCACGGATTGTGCAAGGAAGAAGAGGAAAGAATAATGTAAAATAAATAGATGAATGTAAAGATGATGGATAAATCCAAAGCACAACTCCAAAAATCATAAAACCAGAGGACATACAAAATCAGTGAAAATGAAAAACAAATGGAAAATAACAAAATATGTCTACTTCAAAGAGCATATGTGAACCCCTGTGATGGAGTGACATCGGGTGCCCGGGGAGAGTGAGCATCTCCTGCTTGCTAGCAACACCCGTCACATATACCCAGTAGAAAGAGTCAGATCGTGTAAATTCCATATGTATTTCTATATGGAGAAGTCGAAGTAGGTAACCTTCTAGTATAGAAGGTGTCAAATCTGTGTAAAATGATCGGAATCGGTCTCAGTCCAGAATATCATTTAAAAGTCTGGATAACGAGATATCATATGGAGTAATAAGAGTTTCGTAACGACCATAGAATTTCCTCAGTGACGTTGCTAGTCTAGCACATATATAACCTTGGTTGAGCAGCTTAACTGACAGTCGCCTAGCCCTTAGAACAAAGTCACTGTAATTTGAACATAATAACGTATTAACTGAGATGTGAATACGCCGTATGCGGGTGATGATGGAATGTTGCTACTTATGAAAGGAAAGTTTGTGATAGCGAAATTGAAATCGTCACGTTTGTCATAGAGTGAGGTGTTCAATTGACCATTAATGTCGAAAGACAACATAATATCTAAATACGAAGTAGAATTACTACTTTCTGTGGTTTCTTTGACCTCAAGTTCACTTGGATAGATGATGCTAAGGTAATCCGCGAATGAAGGATTATTAATTGAAAGCAAGTCATCTATATATCTGTAAGTAAAATTGAAGCCAAGAACCAATTGTTTTTTTCCTTGCGAAAGCAAAGAGTGAATGAATTCAGCTTCGTATGAGTAAAGGAATATGTCAGCCAGAAGCGGAGCACAGTTAGTGCCCATTGGAATGCCGACAATTTGTTGAAAAACCTTACCTCCAAACACCACAAAAATGTTATCGATAAGAAAGTTCAACATCTGGATGACAGCTGTTTCAGTGTATTTATTTTTGGAATCAGAATTTTCCCTAACAAAGAAAGTTTTATCGTGGCCTATTACTATATATTTGAATTTGCGGCTTCCGTTTTTACTAGTAAATGCATTTTGAATAATTTCCGCTAATCTGTCTTTTAATTTCTGATGAGGGATCGTTGTGTAAAGAGTCGAAAAGTCAAAAGACTTGATAGAGTGAATTTTAGTAAAACTTTTTGATTTTAGATTTTCTAACAACTCTTTTGAATTTTGATTAATTCCACTTCTGGAATATACTGTTTCGCAATATCTATGAAGGCCAGATTTAATTTCTGATAATATTTTTGTGAGTAGCATCGATACAGATTTTGTGGAACACTTCGAGAAACCAGCGATAAGGCGTTGTTTGTAAGGATTTTTGTGCATTTTTGGACTGCAGTACAAATATGGAAGTTCTAAATTTAATTTATTTGAGTCAATACCAAACGTATTGAGGACAGATTTATGATTCTCGAGTACTTCCAAAACCGAAAAGTTCGTGAGAGTATAAGTAGGATTTCCTGGAGCTGAATTTAATCCTAATTCTTTCACTAGGCTGTCAATGTAATATTTCTTACAAGTAAGTGTATAATTTTTGGACGCTTTATCTGCTGGTGTAATGATATAATGTTCTTGGAGGAAGGTAAGTTCTCTGACAACATCAGGATCTTTAAAAATAGATTCGAATCTGGTGTTTATAGAACATTGTAATTTTTAAATTTTTGATCTTAGCAGTACTGCAATAGATTTTATCCATTCCGAAAGAGTGTCGATCTGTACTTCCTCTCTTTTTGCCCATATTGTGGCATATTCCTCGCAGCAGTTCATAATATTCTCAAAATTTTGGCTCCATGTGAATGATCTGGGTTCTCTGTATTTTGGACCTTTAAGTAAAATTTCTCTTAATTTAGTGTTTTTAACAATATCGAGATCACCAGTAACGACATGGCCACAAGGAGAATATACAAAATTAGATGAGGAACATGCACACGATTGAGGATGGCAGAGTCGCTAAGATCAAGATACTGTAGAAACCCTTTGTAATTATAAATTTTGGATGCAACTGATGGCGTGTAGCTATAGGAAATACATGGCGGATCTTTGTTTTTGAAATATGGAGGTATTTTCTCTAAAACAGACTTATGATTTAAAATTTGGCCAAAATTTAAATAATCAATGCCTTTATTTGCAAATTTAATTTTTATGAAAGGGCGATTAGATTTTTCCATAGAAATATCTGACTTGACGGGACGAAAAAGTCTAGCGGTCGATATGTCCATAATAATGCCATCTAGTCTATACTCTGCAGAGCTTATATCAGTAAATATACGGTGTCTGGACGATACGTACAACTCGTGTAATTTTCTCAGTGAAATAGAAAAGTTTTGTACGAATGTGATGAAGGCCCAAAGGTTTATTTATAAATGGCAAAAGAGCATCAAAGGAAATATTATGTATTTCAGGTTTGTTGTATTTGCGTGTACCATGACTTCGATGCCTCCTCTGGCTTTTGTTGAATAAACCGAGTACGTTAACTGATTGACACGCAGGACTAGTGAGGTTACCAATACTACTAATATTGTCATTGCATCCATAGGGCGAAGCAGTGCCGAGACGTCTTATCCAGTATTCTTCTCTTTTCCGACGAAAAGGAGTGCTCAAATTGGCATTGTTTGTGGGGTGATATATTTTTTATATAATTCTAATTTTCATTGAGAGAATAGAGTGGTCAGGCTGGTTGAAGTGGAAATAGAGTAATTGGTTTCCGCCACAATTTATTTTGGACCTGTGACCTGATACTCTTGTACGGAGTTGTCCCTTTGTCTCTCCAACATATATTAACCCACAGAGTGAACACTCAATACCGTATACAATATTTGAACTCTTACAATTCAAATGGTCAAAACTATGCGTATAAAAGGTATGTTTAGTTAAATTACTCGTAAAAGAATTGTCTGTAATTAAGATGTTGCAAGTTTTGCAATTTTTGGTCCCGCATTTAGATATTTCACAGTCATAAGGGGAGAATTGGTAATCTTTAATTACGTCAACTAGTTTAACCTTACAGTGCTTGATGTTTATGAAGCTATCCGCATGTTGATACCAGAGTTCATTATTAGTGCTTACCACAAATGTTCGATTTCTGTTACGATATCACTTTTCTTCAAAATTTACCGCAAACCATATGAAATGATACTATGTGATAATATTATGCAGTTATCTTAATCATACTATCTTTTCACACTTTTAAATAATTAAATAATATATGTACATACAAGAGACAACTTTCTCGATTATGGAGAGATCATTTTAGACTACATAAACCGGTTAACCACACCATTTGAATGGCGTTTCTTACTTCAACTGACCGCCCTTAGTCGGTATCGTAACTGCAGCATAATCGAATATTTTTGTAATGTCATTTTCCGTGTATATTCTACTATCATTTTTGTGTGTGCATGTCCTTGGTGATTTTGTCATACAGCTTTGTCAGATGTCTTCAATTTTCTCTCTTATATGAACTATATGTAGTATGTAAGCATAAATTTTAAAATGTACCATTCTATGTCCGGTATTCAGTGAAAACACTGCAAATACGGTGGTGACTGCGTCAATGAAAACATCTGCGAATCCTAAATGGGACGACACCAGGACGAAGAAGTGAGCGTCTCCTTCTATCATGCTACAACCGTTGCAAATGTTCCAGAAACCTTTCTGTTCGAGAATAAAGTGATATAAATAATTTGTCAGATTGGTAAAAGAAGATCACTGTGAATGATCGCCTTGTTACAACCTGAATTGTAATAAAAACCTGAATTGTAATAAATTTCTTACAATTCTGGTTGCGGCTCAAAATATTTATTACAATTCGGTAACCAACTTGAATTGTAATAAAAACTTGAATTGTAATAAAACATATGGAGATGAGAAAAACTATATTCCGAGGTTTTTATTTTGACCATCGCTTCAGACTTCATTGAATATGGACAAAAAATCATACCGAGTACTTATAAGAGAAGACAGAATTTTATTAAACATTTGAGAATGGGTTGAAATGCGAAAATATATCAGAATTCGGTCGCAAACTTCAAGTGTATCATCAGGAGCAGACTTGTAGTTAAGCGGCTTGTGCTGCAGACGCCAGGGGTTGGAATCCGGGATTACACCACTTAGTATAAAAGGGTGGCAACCGTCCGCGATATAACTGAAAAGTTGGTGAAAGCGACGTAAACCCCTAATCCACCAACCAAAATCATTTGTATCAAAGGTCCGAATTGCAACAAAAGATGATATAGATTACAGTTCAAGAGGTTTCAAATATTATATTAAAACTTAATCGTAATGAGTTTATTACAATTCTGGTTGAAATGCAAAACATTTATTACAATTGACTAGTCAACCTGAAATGTAATAAAAATCTAAATTGTAATCAAGATGAGAAAAACTATATTCCGAGATTCTTTTGTTCGTCATCGCTTCAGACATCATTGAATATGGACAAGAAATCATACCGAGTATTTATAATACAAGACAAAATTATATCAAACATTCGACAACTGGATGAAATGCGAAAAAATATATCATAATTCGGTAGCAATCCTCAATTCTACGTGTATCAAAGGATCGAATTGCAACAAAACAAGTTACGTTGATATAGATTACAGATCGAGAGGTTTCAAATATCAAATCAAAACTTAATTGGAATGAGTTTATTACAATTCTGGTTGAAATGCAAAACATTTATTACAATTGACTAGTCAACCTGAATTGTAATAAAAACCTGAATTGTAATCACGATGAGAAAAACTATATTCCGAGATTCTTTTTTCGTTATCGCTTCAGACATTATTGAATATGGGCAAGAAATCATACCGGGTACTAATAATACAATACAGAATTATATTTAAAAATTGACAACGGGTTGAATGCGAAAAATATATCATAATTCGGAAGCAGTCCTCAATTCTACATGTATCAAGGCTCGAGTGGCAACAAAAGAATTTCAGACGATATAGATTACAGTTCAAGAGGTTTCAAATATCAAATCAACGGCAATGCGTTTAGTATAAAAGGTTTTTCTGTCTGTTTAACTTTGTTTGTCTTGTTAGAGTTTGGATATTAATATTGAAAGTTTCACTTCAGATTTAAATACTTGTATACATATTATGTCTTTTGTTATGTTTTCTCAACATTATTGTCGTTATACGTCTATGTAGAAATCTCATTTGTAACGAAATCGATAGAAAAACGTTGAGTAAGTTTTGTGTTATATGTATTTTTCTGGATATATTTCAATATATATTTCATTATGCGACCTGTTGATGAAAAGACATACAATACACTTGTACAATTGATACAAGAAAGATTTCGAAAAAAGGTCAGCGACAGAAGTATCGTGGAAAAAAATGCCGTTGTCTTATTTTGGCGAAACAGGCATCGATTGTCACTTAATGGTAACACTCTTATGCATGATGGAAAACGGGTTGTACTGAAATCATCCATAGCGAAGACGGTTCAAAGACAAGTGAAACAAACAAATGGTGCCGGGGCACGGGCAATTGCATACTCGTTGAAAGAGAAGTACTCCGGTATAAGTGAACCGAGAGTTCGCCGCGTATTAGAAAAAAGCAGGAAGCACGGTGAAATCCATGCTAGATTCACAAATAAACCCCCAATTAGGTCCATAAATGCATTAAAGGTGTTTGAACGTGTTCAGGTAGATTTGCTAAAAATGAAGCCAGTGATGAAAGAGAATGAGAATTACAAATACATGCTCACTGCAGTGGATATGTTTTCTAGGTTCCTTTTTCTGGAGCCACTTGAACGTAAATCGGCCGCCCATGTTGCAATGGCATTGAAATCAATATTTTTACGTCACGGGTACCCTAATATAGTTCAGACAGACAACGGCCCTGAATTTTTAGGAGATGTTGTTTTATTTCTTTTAATAATTGTGTAATCCGTTTCTAATTTTATTTAATGACTAAGAAAACACTTTCAGTCATTTTTGTTCGTAGGTGTATTCTCGAGCTATTTAGAACAATTCAGAGCCCTTTCGATTACTATATGTTCGAATAAATACACTAATGTGCTTCTCATTAATAACATTAATGGTAATGTAATGGTTACATTATTTGCTGTAAAATGAGAATAAGTATAAGCAATATATATATATATATATATATGTGTGTGTGTGTGTGTGTGTGTGTGTGTGTGTGTGTGTGTGTGTCTGTGTGTGTCTGTGTGTGTCTGTGTGTGTGTATATATATATATATAAACTAAAATAGCAAAAGCAAAAAAAAAAAAAATAAATAAATAAATAAATAAATAAATAAAATAAAAAAAAAAACCATAAAAGATATAACAAAAAACAAAACAAAAAAAAAACAAAACAAAACAACCTGCCAGATAGTTTCCGACCTTGACGTGGTTGACAGGCTTTCAACAAACAGGAAACAAACATAGGTGTCAGGATGTGTGTGTGTGTGTGTGTGTGTGTGTGTGTGTGTGTGTGTGTGTGTGTGTGATGTGATTGTAACGATTCTACCATTTCCCTTTGCGCTACGTAGTCTGGGCAAAAATTGAACATTTTTTAAACAAAAACAGTTCTATATATCGAAAAAATTCTTAATTTGATTATAATATGTGCAGGGAATATTGATGATATTGCTATCAGTCTGGGCCTTAGGGTCTAGATATCCCCGAGTAAAGACATGGAACATATATGTGATTTTGTGGATTGAAAACTTTGAATTTTATTAACGACCATTTCATTTCCCGTCCCCTATAATTTTCCTAAAATGTCATCTTGACAGCTGACAAAATAATATATATATTTCATGTCTATGAAAGGACTTTTTACCTTAGCATTATCTATCCAAGTGAACTTTAATTTAAATGAACCACAGAGAGCAACTATTCCACTTCGTATCTAAACATTATGTTGTCTTACAACATTTATGGTCATATGAACGCCTCACTAAGTGACAAACATGACGACTTCAACTTTGTTATCTCTAATTTACCTTTCATGAGAAGCAACATTCCATCATCGCCTGCCTATAGCGTATTCATATCTCAACACGTTACTCCAGAGCAAGCTCAAATTACAATGCCTGTTCTTAGGGCGAAGCGACTTTCAAATAAGCTGCTCAGTATGTATGTGGTAGGCTAACTACGTCAGTGAGGAAGTTCTACGGTGGTTATGAATGTCTAATCAGTCATTATATATCGTTATCCAGACTATTGTATGATGTTCTGGGCTAAAACATTTTTCTATAATTCGAATTGAAGTTCCCCTACTTTGGCTTTTCCATATATACAAGGAATTTACATAATTTGCCTTTTTTACTAGATGGGTGTGACGGGTGTTGCTAGCAAGCAGGAGATGCTCACCCTCCCCGGTAACCTGATCTCACTCCCATCTGGGGGATCACATATGTTCGTTATGTAGATGCTTTTTATCCTTTTTTACTCTTTGGTTTTCGTTTTCACTCATTTTGTAAGTCCATCGGTCACATTAATTTCTTCCTGTGATTTGGTTTTATCCATCATCTTTATCCTTGAATCGTATGGCTTTGAAACTCTTCATTTGTAATCCTATTTTTGTCGGATTACGAAGCAAAACAGGTTTATGAACTGAATAATTTTGTCTGTCCATCCGCTTTTCTGGCTTGACTACATCATAATTTTGGTTTAGCTGGTACGCCAAGGTCAGTTTGAAAACGCTTAGGTCAATTGAAAAACAATGCAAAGATTATCAACTTGAAACATCGTGAACCAAAATGAAATATATTTGATGCAAAGATAAATATAATCAGACAACAACGCTTGACTTAGATTTGGAAAATTATGTTTAGTTCTATTGTGATCTCTTAGTAATCAAACTTCACCTGTTATTTAACCTTGATGAGATCGATTGATTTCTGTGCATGACTTTCATCTTATTCTTGCTGTTTTAGCTTGATCCTAAAATTCTAAATTTAATATAAAGTTAAATCATATTTCGCATTCCGGCTATATAGTTTTTACCTGTTTCTTGTTACGTTACAACGTTGGCTTCACTTCCATTTTGTAATAACGTGTAAATATCGCGACCACTTTTGCCGCATTATCATGCTTTTTTAGCAATGTCATACCCACTAATTGTAATATATCCAAGTGTGGAGACAAGAACTGTTAAACACGCCCAATTCTTATAACGGACATTTACAGGTAACTTAACCAAAAGTTCTTTTTCAAAACATAGTTTTGAAATATGTTTTGAAAATCTGTAAGTCATCGAACGTATTTTATGGGATATTTGTCTTTGAGAGTCCGCATCCTAGAATAAAGATAATCCTAACCTAACCACACCCTTTCGTAGAAATAGGAGGACTATTAGATAAGACATTTGTGAACTACAGCACCTTATGGCTTCAATATCAGTATCGATACTGATAGCAATTGGTCTGGCCCTAGCAACCAGTCAGTAAATGTACTTCAGTTGTTTGGCCAAACACCACGACTTCGTAGAAGTCATGGGTTACGTTAATATAATAGACCCGATATCTATGATATATCTTTTGACACTCAATCGCATTTTGCCAATCAACAATTAGGGCTTTATTATATTTGTGCAAAATTATATTCCCTTTCTTTGAGAAAGTTGTATGAATTGTACGAATTGGCTGTATCTTTACATTTTACTGACTTGTAATTCTCAATATCGACTACTGTGCATAATTATAGACATAACGTCTAACAGACTTTTCAATGCAGTCAGATCGGACACACAGCTATACAATATCTATTTATGAACGGAATTCACACTACAACTCCCAAGACATCCCTATCTCTGCATTGTTCAAGATCTAAGTATATTTACACCCCCTCCCCCCATGCGGCCATGTGGTTTGCTACCCAATGAATCGATAATGAACATAACGTAAATATTCCCAAACCATTAAAACTTTTTAAACCTCTAAAAATGTAGCTGTCTCAGATAAACCTGTTGAATTGCACTGGAGACTGTTTGACTATCCGATTGTAGGTAACTTTTAATGACATTTACTTTCTTTTCAAATAATGTTATCTTAATCGATTATGACTATGACTACTGCGTGGGGATGAGTGAGTGTCTCCTGCCTGGTTAGCCACTACCGCCACTAATGCCCTTTAATACATATAAACCAAATATAATTCAACACTATCTTGTTCAAATTAAATGAAGAAACTTTGTATAAAAATTGCCACAGCCACATAACATCAGAAAAATGGTGTAATAACACGTGAGGAACATTTTACGAGCTCCACACAATGCAAAGGGAATGAAGAGGACATTGTTGTTAAACCTCAAGAAATGGAATTGATATGTCATTATTCTTGTACAATTCAGTTTTTAATTACAGTTCAGTTTGTCTTCTAAATTGTAATAATATTTCTGTATTTCAAACGGATTTGTAATAAATATATTTTGGTCAATTTTTAAATTCAGCATTTGACAATGTTTCATCTACTTACACCTCTTTAAAATGCAACCTTCTCACCTGAAATTCAACTGTATTAACTCAGTATTTCAAATAATGTTTAAATAAGCTATTACCAGTCTTGCTGAGACATCCAGAGTAAGTAAAATTTGTTTTATTACAATTCAAGATTTTATTACAATTCAGGTTGGTTTTCGAATTGTAATGAATATTTTGCAATGCAACTAGAATTGTAATAAATTTATTACAATTGAGGTTTTTATTACAATTCAGGTTGACTTGTCAGTTGTAATAAATGTTTTGCATTTCAACCAATTTTGTAATAAACTCATTACAATTAAGTTTCAATATATTTTAAACCTCTTGAACTGTAATCTCTATCATCTTAACTTGTTTTGTTGCAATTCGGACCTTTGATGCAATTAAGTTTGGTTGGTTGGTTGAATAGGGGTTTACGTCCCTTTCACCAATTTTTCAGTTATATCGCGACATTGAAGCAGGAGGTTACCAACCTTAATCTGGGATTCGAACTTTGGGCGTCTGCAGCGCGAGCCGAGTGCTTAATCACTACACCTAAGTCTGCTCCTGATGATACATTTGAGGTTTTCCATCGAATTATGATATTTTTTTTTTCGCATTTTATCCCGTTCTTGAGTGTTTAATATAATTCTGTATTGTATTATTAGTACTCGGTATGATTTCTTGTCCATATTACATGATGTCTGAGCGATGATGAACATAACAACCTCTGAATATAGTTTTTCTCATCTTGATTACAATTTAGATTTTTATTAAAATTCCGGTCGACTAGTCAATTGTAATAAATGTTTTGCATTTCAACCATAATTGTAATAAACTTATTCCAACTGGGTTAAAATATAATATTTGAAACCTCTTAAACTGTATGTAATCTATATCATCGTAACTTGTTTTAATGCAATTCGGGCCTATGATACAATAGAGGTTTGTTACCAATTTCTGATATATTTTTCGCATTATAACCCGTTCTCGAATGTTTAATAAAATTCTGTCTCGTATTATTTTAGTACTCGGTATGATTTCTTGTCCATAATTAATGATGTCTGAAGCCATGAGGAACATAAGAACCTCGGAATATAGTTTTTCTCATCGTGATTACAATTCAGGTTTTTATTACAATTCCGGTTGATTAGTCAATTGTAATAAATGTTTTGCATTTCATCAAGAATTGTAATAAACTAATTCCAACTAATTTCAAATATAATATTTGAAACCTCTCGATCTGTAATTTATATCAACGTAACTTGTTTTGTTGCAATTCGATCCTTTGATACACGTAGAATTGAGGATTGCTACCGAATTATGATATATTTTTTCGCATTTCATCCAGTTGTCGAATGTTTGATACAATTTTGTCTTGTATTATAAATACTCGGTATGATTTCTTGTCCATATTCAATGATGTCTGAAGCGATGACGAACAAAAGAATCTCGGAATATAGTTTTTCTCATCTTGATTACAATTTAGATTTTTATTACAATTCAGGTTGACTAGTCTGTTAATTGTAATAAATGTTTTGCATTTCAACCAGAATTGTAATAAACTCATTCCAAGTGAATTTAAATATAATATTTTGAACCTAACTGTAATCTATACCATAATGTTTTGCTTTATTACCTAACTGTAATCTATATCATCGTAACTTGTTTTGTTGCAATTCGGACCTTTGATACAAATGAGGTTTTGCTAGCGAATTATGATATGTTTTTGCTTTATAACCCGTTCTCAAATGTTTGATAGAATTCTGTCATGTATTATAAGTTTTCGGTATGATTTCTTGTCCATAATTAATGATGTCTGAAGCGATGATGAACATAACAACCTCTGAATATAGTTTTTCTCATCTTGATTACAATTTAGATTTTTATTACAATTCCGGTTGACTAGTCAATTGTAATAAATGTTTTGCATTTCAACCAGAATTGTAATAAACTTATTCCAACTGGGTTAAAATATAATATTTGAAACCTCTTGAACTGTATGTAATCTATATCATCGTAACTTGTTTTAATGCAATTCGGGCCTATGATACAATAGAGGTTTGTTAACAATTTATGATATATTTTTTCGCATTATAACCCGTTCTCGAATGTTTAATAAAATTCTGTCTTGTATTATTTTAGTACTCGGTATGATTTCTTGTCCATAATTAATAATGTCTGAAGCCATTAGGAACATAAGAACCTCGGAATATAGTTTTTCTCATCGTGATTACAATTCAGGTTTTTATTACAATTCAGGTTGTTTAGTCAATTGTAATAAATGTTTTGCATTTCATCCAGAATTGTAATAAACTCATTCCAATTAAGTTTTGATTTGATATTTGAATCCTCTTGAACTGTAATCTATATCATCTGAACTTCTTTTGTTGCAAATCCAGCCTTTGATACACGTAGAATTGAGGATTGCTTCCGAATTATGATATATTTTTCGCATTTCAACCCGTTGTCAATGTTTTAATATAATTCTGTATTGTATTATTAGTACCTGGTATGATTTCTTGCCCATATTCAATAATGTCTGAAGCGATGACGAACAAAAGAAAGCCGGCATGGCCTTTTGTTAGCGCGCTCGACTCGAGATCGGGAGGTCCGGGGTTCGAGCCTCGCTCTGGTCATGCCGGTGTTCTGTCCTTCGGCTGAGACAGTAAAAACCGATGCCCCGTGTCGTGGTAGGCATGGCACGTTAAAGATCCCTCACTGCTTTGGGTGGGTCCGTTGCAAAGGTCAAAATTTCTATGCCCCGCATCAGGCAGATGCCGTCACCAAATACGTGCAATAATCGTGGTGTGACGTTAAACAAAATCAAAACAAACAAAACAAAAACAAACGAACAAAAGAATCTCGGAATATAGTTTTTCTTATCTTGATTACAATTCAGGTTTTTATTACAATTCAGGTTGACTAGTCAATTGTAATAAATGTTTTGCATTTCATCCAGAATTGTAATAAACTCATTCCAACTTAGTTTGGATTTGATATTTGAAACCTCTTGAAGTGAAATGTATATCATCTGAACTTGTTTTGTTGCAATTCGATCCTTTGATACATGTAGAATTGAGGATTGCTTCCGAATTCATTTCAACCCGTTGTCGAATGTTTAATATAATTTTGTCTGGTATTATTAGTACTCGGTATGATTTCTTGTCCATATTCAATGATGTCTGAAGTGATGATGAACATAACATTCCCGGAACATATATTTTCTTATCTTGATTTGTTTTATTACAATTCAAGTTTTTATTACAATTCAGGTTGTTTACCGAATTGTAATAAATATATTGCACTGCAACCAAAATTGTAATAAATTTATTACAATTCAGGTTTTTATTACAATTCAGGTTGTAACATCGCCTTCCTGAATACTCCACAGCATTCTGAAAACTTTATACTTCCCAACAATGTCTTTGAATAAAACTTCCCCAATGACGATTGAGCGGTTCGTTTTCTGAGTATTATGTGAATGTCACATTCATCGTGTCAAAAATATATTACGAGTGATGAAAATATTTGTGACGGATTTGATGTTATTCTGTGTATTCTTGCTATTTATTCTGTACAGCCATTTTCCAAACCTTAGATGAAGGAAAATGTTTTACACTGGCCTCATTTATTCTTTATTTATTAATTTAATTTTTTGTGATGATGTTCAAGATTACAACGTTGAAAGAATTAAAAGTAAGACATCACAAAATCATTGAATAAGCGTCCCCATCATAATATAGTCAAGTAAAGTAAGACATCATAAAATCATTGAATTAGCGTCACCATCATAATTTAGTCAAGTAAAGTAATAACAGTCACTCAGTGGGATTCATCCACAAAAGCTGAGATGATCCAGACAAGAGACTTTGTCCTTCTAATACTACGGGATTTATCTTCAGTTTGTAGATAAAATTTCATCTTTTGATTTTTCTTTTACTATGATAATTGCCTAAAGCGCGAAAAAACAATCAAGAATGTTTCTTCTATGCATTTTTCTCCAGTGAATTGAAATGCTGATACTCATAAATTTACAATAACATTAGTACACATGATTCAAAATTTGTATCATTGCTAACCATAAAACTAGATTCATGAACCATAATACTTTCGGCATGTTTGGACCCTTTCTCGTAATAGAATCGAGCATTATCTATAACACGAAGCGGACGTATGTAGCTGATGAACCTCATTGGTGACGTCCACACATTCACTGTTAAAAATGAATAAAAGAAAAGAAAAAGAAAGAAAAGACTAATTAAATGGAAAACAGTTCAAATCATGTTATGCTTTCATTGCGGGTGTGGCCGATCAGCAGGATATGTTTGCTCCTTCAAGGCACCTGAACCCATTTTGGGCTATTCCAGGGGTCCGGTATTGCTCAATCTCCATTTTGAATTGTATATTGGAGTTTTTAATTGAACTACCGCTAGGTATTTAGCACTTTACTTACTGGCATTAATAAAGTTGTAAGAAAAGAAAACAAACTGAGAAGATTCATCTGGATTTCTCTATAACTCGTATTACAAAATTTAAATTGAAAATCCTTCAGACATTAACCAGGGGCAGAAAAAAATGGAATACTTAGATGATTATTTTCGTAGATTAAAAGAAAGAAAAGAAAACATCTGACTTGGTTACACAGTCTAGCAGATTCTGGCCAGATTGGGTTGTATTGTTCATTTCATGATAAAAGCATGAAACTTGGCACAAATGCTAATTGAGAACCATCTTAGTTTCCATCTGTGGGATATTTTGATGGTAAAAAGGTATGCTTTCTTCAGAAATGAGAGAAAATGGGAAGATGCTATAACTCCTTTATCAATTCATGTAGAATTTGTCATTTGTATCTATGCTGTCATACCATTTTAGGCAATGACAATGATAGCATTTAAGCTGGAGATTTGGGGGGGGGGGTGAAAAAAAGAAAGATTTTGTAAAAAAAAACATTTATGGAAATTGGAAACTTCTTCGTCATTCACAAACTGTTTCAGAAACAATCGTTAATTGAATTAAATTTATCTTTATATTTTCGTCAAAACTCAGTCCCCAGTATGATAGGAATGGTGTCTCTATGTCAATACTACAACGATAAGACGCAATCTTTTCATTTCCTTTGATGGTATGATGAGCATAATTATAAAAGATATGCCGATATATTTCATATATAACAGTGGACTTCAAAAGCTCCATGATTTAATTAGCCACAATTAAGGGAAAGGGAAAGACATCTGACTTAGCTGAAGGAATAAAAGTTGATAACAGATAATTGTATATAATAAAATGCATGCAATGAATAATGACATATAAATTTCCACTTCTCGATTGTAAGTATACAATATTAAATTTGGTTGTTTTCATGTTTCTGAATTTGCTGAAGATGTCAAATGGTTGTCAAATTAATTGAACAGAATGCGTCATTTGTGAGGAAACAAATTCAGCTTCATTGCGATGTCCAGGAAAAAGTGCCGAAAACGCTCTTGGTTATAATTCATTTACCAATGTCCCGACGGGTGACCTCATTCAACTGTCTCACGCGTTAAAATCTTATAGAGCTTAATGAATTATTTCAAACAAATAATGCGAAGTTGCAACCACCATGCCGCATATATTTCAGACAGACAGGGCATTAAAGCAGAAGACAAATAGAAGGGAAAATAAGAAAACAACACGAAAGCGATCTTTGGTGGGCCCGTAAACTGGTTAATCACACCAATTGATTGCCTATTGTCATATCAGAGTCCTTAGTCGGTTTAGATTCTGCACTGTAATCAAATATTTTAGTGATGTCTTTTTGTGTTTTTCGTATCATTACACCATATACTGAACATTTCCGTGGTGACTTCTGTCGTACGGCTCGGTCAGTAGCTTTTCTTTTTCCCTTGTAATAACTCTGTCAAAAAGAACATTCTTTTTTTCCCTTTTGATGAACTGGTGGCTACATCAACGTTTAAATAGATAAAAAGTTAGACATTGAAGAGTGAATTCAACGCATTTGATAAAGAAAGCAGAAACACATGGTAAGCTTTTAGTCCAGACATTGGCAGTGTATAGTATAACAAAGGGGATAACAATAACAATGATGCTATCATCTTAACAAAATGTACACATTTAAAAGCCCAAGTCAGCGTTGTATTTTCGAAAGAGGATTGCCTCAATTCCGTAAGTCAATAACTCAAAGCTCTTGTAGCTTTGTTGTTGCGGCATCCATATATTGAGAAACACCTTGACGCAGTAACTTTAAGGTACTCCATGATGTCACTCACTGCACATTACTTGGTATACAAGATGATATATGGTGTGTTCTAGTGTTTTATAAAGTCGTAAACATGGGGATAGTTATTAAACTTTTTACTTGACCTTGAATAGAAACATGCAATTGACAAAATGATTTAAAATTGGTAATCTGTTATTCGGATAAACCAGTGGCGGATTATTGGAAGAGTGGGGTTAGTTTCCTCATTATTACTCAAAGTTTAATGACAAGACAAGTTTTGGAAAGCTGTATTACTATTTCTTAAAGATAATATTTTTGTGATATTTGGTGGGAAAGTGTTCCAACAGATTGTTGGCATTCCCATGGGTACTAATTGCGCGCCTCTTCTGGCCGACATATTTTGTACTCTTATGAAGCAGAATTCATACAATCTCTGCTCTCTAAAGGCAATAATGAATTAGCATCTAGGTTCAACTTTACATACAGATACATCGATAATGTTTTGTCAATTAATAACCCTGTATTTGAGGATCACCTCAACATCATATATCCAAAGGAACTCGAGATAAAAGATTCTACAGAGAGCGCATCTTCTGCTTCATATTGCGATATACTGCTATCAATTAGTGACGATGGTTCATTAGTAACCTCTCTTTATGACAAAGGTGACGATTTCAATGTCATTATTACCAGCTTCCCTTTTCTGAGTAGCAACATATCTTCCTCTCCCGCATATGACGTCTTCATTTCACAATTTATACGCTATACCAGGGCATGCTCTAAAACCGAAAATTTTGTCCTGAGAGCGAGGCTTCTTGCCACGAAATTACTCTCACAAGGATATAGTGAGGAACGTTTGAAATTGTCACTGAGGAAGCTTTATGGTCTTTATAGGGATCTATTGCAATTTCAGATTCCTCTTTCAAGAATTTTAACCGATATTTTGGGACATACAGATGGGTCCAGTCCTAACATAACATACACGTGAACGCGAAAAGCGGTCGCGATGACTGCTCTAGCACACGTGCTAGGACTGCTCGACCGGACGTGCGTGCGCTCCTCGCGTTAACGCGTGTATTAAATGAAATGTTAAAATAACACCCTGCATTAAGGATTTCATATGTAATATAACAAAGGAAATTATCGCGTAGACATGCAATAAAAACTTCGTCAGTTTATACTAGCATGATTACTTTCTAATTTCATTTATTTATTTATTTTTAATTAGTTTATTTATGTATATATTTCTTATTTGTTTATTCATTTATAACTAGTTTATTGTTGTATGTACATGTATTTCTTATTTATGTATTTATTATTATTTTTTTAATTAAGCTATTTTCTATAATATATGAATATAATAATTATCATCGTTATTATTATCTTTTTAATATTTTTTATTTCATTATTATTATTATTATTATTATTATTATTATTATTATTATTATTATTATTATTATTATTATTATTATTATTATTATTATTATTATTATTATTATTATTATCATTTTCCTAAAATATGGATAAATTTCATTAAAGTCAATGTTCGGAAATTGCGTTAAATATTTCTGAAATTCATCCCTCAACTCGGAAGGGTTTTATTTAATTCTACATATTTTACTTACACATTAATAAGGTTTTAAATTTATATATACAATGCATATATCGATTCTCCTTAAAATCCTTCTATGTGAACATGTTAATACAAGTTTTAAGTTGTAAGCAAGCGAACGTGGCTGTCAAGCACGTCCACGCGGCAGTCAAGCGCGTTAACGCGGCAGTCAAGAGCGTTCACGCGGTCTCAAAATTAAGTTCACATGGAAATCTGCGTTAACGCAAACGCGTGTGCCCAGCAGTCCTGAGCGCACGAGGAAAGCAAACTTCACGTTAACGCGACGTTAACATAATGTTATGTTAGGACTGCACCCCACTGTAACCATACAAAATAACCATTTTAACTTTTTGACTATACTTGATTTGACATAATACGTATATACATGTATATACAGATATTTGTTCACCTGTGTTTCCGACACCGGAATTTCAGACAGGCAGCATTTTTTGCCTTGAATGGGAAATTTGACTTCGTGTTCCTGTTTCCTTTGTATGTTCATGCGTGTATATTTTATGTATTTACCTCCTCGATTTTAGAAGTTGTTGCAGGACGGGTGATGCATGCAAACAGGAGATGCTTACTCTCCCCGGGCACCTGCTGACACCTCGGAATTTTGCAGTATTTCGGGGTTCACAACAGTTTCTTTTTGAAACTTACACGATTTTGTATCTGTCTTGGACTTTGAGAATAATTAACGGTTTGGTACTTCTTCGATATTGATTTTCAGAAGTATGTCCGAGGTATAAAGTATTTTGACGTCATCACATTTAACCATTTTTCGGTCATAAATGGAAGGGTCAGTTCTTGGATCCACCACTAGTCTAAACTGTATCATACACATATGCTTACTTTTATATTTAGTAGCCTTATATTGCTTTTTCAGCATATATGGCTTATTGTATAGCTCCATGGTAACTTCTGCCACATAACTGAGCCAGTAACTCCTCTTTTTTCTTTTATGTATATATTATTCATTAAATTTGTATTGCGTGTTTAACTCCATGTGTATACCTTCAGATATCAGCATTCTTGTCATTTTTCTTATCGTGCATTTTTGTAATCGTAGTATTTCTGCACATTTACGTCAACCGGAAATACCGAACAACAATGGTTCTGAGGAAAAACCGATAACAATCGCCGGAATATTGTATCAAATTTATCGATATTTGCAATCGATTTATTTTACTATAAGGACTTATCAGTGTGACATCATTGTCTTAATTTATTTAGTATCGACCATAGAACCAAATCGGACGGTTTCGTCCTTTTATCAAGTACCTTAACAAGGAATAAATAAATGAATTCTTCTTGAGCACCAAGTTAATTATTTCTGACTTGTTTTCACTATACGAATTTACATTAAGTTATATGCCGTCTACTCGAAATTAATCTGAATACGATTTACGTTGTAAAGTTGAATTTATACGGCTATATCTAAATCTAAAACTTCAATTTAACCAATGTGTAGATCATTATAAAACAGGAAAATTTCAATGCTAAACACTCCTCGAACACGCAATGGTAGGACCACAGTTAAGAGAACATAAGGTTTCTTAATAGCCATGAATACCAGCCTCTTTTTCACATATGTGCACCTACGACTCTGTCCTCGCGACCTTCTACTCCATACAGATGTGTGAAAAACACACAAAAAGACTCTCTCTCTCTCTCTAATCAATATCAAGTTAATTCCCTACATTTATCCAAATGTCAGATACATTCGTACTCGAAAATGGGAAATGTTCATCATTTTCTATAGAATTTTGATGGCGTAACACTTATTATCAATATCATATTTCCATTCACTTCTTAAATACCTGAATCTGTTAAATAGTATATTATAGAACAATTGGAACTTAGATTCTGCAACCTTTGTGTGTGTGTGTGTGTGTGTGTGTGTGTGTGTGTGTGTGTGTGTGTGTATTAAAGGCCACGACGAATTACCCCGATCAGATATTATCATTTACAGATTTAATAACACTACTTTTTAATTACAGTAGCTTTAAAATATAGCACCCATAAAATCGATGTAAACAACAAAATAAAAAATTATTTTACCTGAATTCGTTAATGTCGCATTTTGCGTAATCATCGCAAGAAACCTTGTTGTTGAGACAACTACAATGGCATACCAACATAAAGACGATGAAGTACTGTAGAAACATCCTGGAATATTAACACCGTCTTTCAAGCTCCTTTATATAGATGTAGACAAAATAAATACTATACTGTAGGGTTGACAGATATTGATTAATTTTATATATATATATATATATATTTAGATATCTAAATATCGGCAAGATATATCATATACAGAATTGCTTATTGCTGTTATCAACTTTCCATGTAATGTTTGTAATTTGTCACATCTGCTGGTCCATCCTTGTAACAGAGCGATAGGAAATTTGTTGAAAGCGACGTAACACCGCATTCAACTAACTTAATAAATCAGTTCGCATATCTTTCAGAATACATCTACATTTGGCTTCTCTAATTGTGCACCTTTATTAGTTTATTTGTTCTTTTATTCGTACGAAGCTGATTTTATGCGACATAAAAATCACCTGGCAAATCCTTTAATTAAACATTCTGATATATTGATTGTGCATTGTGTATAAATGGTAAGAAAATTTATATGTAATGTTTTTAACGAAGTAAACATTAAAGATAAAATAGAATCCATTTCGTAAATGTCGCACGTAGTTCCCCTACTGTATACTTACTACTATACTGTAGTGTAAACGTGACGATTTAAAATTTTCTATTGTTAGCTTTCGAAATCCGTGACGTAATCATCCTTCATAACCTGGTTATAGTGTTATGACTCAAATGACCCGATATGCCAGAGCGTTTGAAGTCTTTATTCCGCAATTTTTACGGTTGCTATAATAACCTTCTTTGCGCTTATCAGAAATCATGTTTACTTCCATGTTTACATTCTATTGTTCATTTCCCTTATTTAGATGGTAGTGTTCCTAGACTCCCATCATAGAGTATTTATATCAGTCAGTTGGTTCAGTTTTCTAGAGCCTACAATGTCGTTTTGGATTTTCACGCAAAAAAATCTTCAAATAACGTTCAAACTTCTTACTCAGGGTTATACTTTTGGTAAATTTTATAGTTCTTATTCAGAAATTCGGAAAAGTGACTTTTCAACAATACGTAATCAGCGGAATTTTCATCCAAGTTTCTGCGATGATCTAGTGTACAATCTATGGAGGGTTCAATGTTCCCATAATTTCATATCTGGTAGTTCTAAAATGATTAAACGCCTTCGATATCGATAGTATCACTCCAGGATCTTCGCAAAGATCGTAAATCGTATATCGGGTTCCTCTACAGCCTTATACAGACTTTTACTTGAACGTTACACGCTGACAAACAAGGCGATGGGAATTCTATCACGGAACTTGCCCAAACCTTTTCAGAGGAGGCAAGGTCCTGGGCCTCGCCCCCTCTGACTGTTAATCAGGACTCTTACAGATCAAGAATCTGAGCTCGCTTACAGAAGGGAAGAGCACGGTTTAATTTTGATACCAACATATACTTCCATAGTACGTTTTGTGTGTTAAAATTTTTATGACATCTCGTTTTGAGAAACATGTTTATTCTTGCTTTCTATATGGAAGATTATTTATACATTGTAAAATGTGTGCCCTTTGAATTTGCTGCTTTTAAGGTGGGTGGGAAGGTGGGCGCCCGTACACCGGTTAACCACACCACTTGAGTGACGTTTGTTACCTTAAATGTACTATATCTAAATGTTCTATAAGAATTTAAAAACCAGCAATATTCTTCTTTTGTGGTAACCTTATCAATAGTAGCTTCTGTGCTAAGGGATATTTGCAGTTGTAAATCGTCAAATATTGACGACAGTGCTGACTATACTTGACGCAGATTGATATGTTACAATTGTATATCATGTTACAGCGGGGCATATAAATATAGAGCGAAATTAAAATGCAACAGAAGGGACGGTCCAGGACCCTGCCTTATCAAAATAGATTTCAGATTTATCATAAAGCACGAATTTCTAATTGAGAGTCTGGTCAGGGCAAAAATCTACTATTCCACAAAATGCAACAGACTCTGCTGAAAATTTCAGGGTCATTCTGTAGATGTCTAAGGTATTTAACCGTTTTATACCAAATAAGACAAAACTGTCAGATCCTTAAAATTATGTACACAGATCTATGGACAAAATAGTATTTCACTAGAGGTGTATTACCGAAAAGAAAGTGTCCCGAATTCTGTTCAAATTTCAAAATATCGTTCTTTCTTTACGGTGACTGTAACCCCAACCCTAAGTCAACCAGTAGGTTGTCGAGATGGCATCTAGATATCATTAGGTCTTATTAAACATGTCAATAAGGTAGAAACGTTCCTATGTGTAAGGTTATAAGTGAAACAATACAGTATCAAATCTGCCATACGGGGTACACATTTAGTATCCTTCAAAATACAAATTACTGTTTATACATCGTTCCGATAAATTGAACATAGAGATTGCTTATCACTTATTGGTTGTTGAATTATTCCATGCAGATCCAATGTTTGTGAGGCAGGCTTGGTGTAGTGGTTAAGCGCTTGGCTTGCGGCGCCCACGATCCGGGTTCGATTCCGGGGTTGCGCCACTATGTTTAAGAGGTTGGTCACCTCCTGCTTCCATGTCGCGATATAACTGAAAAATTGTTGAAAGCGACGTAAAACACCAATCAACCAACCAACCAACCAATGTTTGTAGGACTGGTTTAGTTGTAAGAATTCATTTCACTTTCAACCTTTCCACATAACTCAAATTAAAGCAGGTGGTACCAAAGTGATGAACATTGTCCAGAAAAGGAACCTTGAAGTTGACTTAAAACCAAGTCTAAACTACACTAACAAATGCGTCCGTCAATATCTGTAAGCAACAAACGGTATTATTGAGAAATAGATTGACATGACTTTTTTGAAACACCAGTATGGGAAAGACAACAATTTGAGTTTTATTTGAATCATATGGAAGAGAAATATTATATATATATATATATAAAAAGAATGGAATGTAGAAACTTCTGGAGATCGAAATTGGAATTATCAATTAATTATAATTACCTTTAAATTACTGATGTTTTCTTTTTATACTTTCATATCTCCTGTTACATTTACGCTATTTCCCTTACTCTCAAAATCACGGGGGGTATGAAAATTAATCCAATGGGGTTTGTAAATCTCGTTTACATACGTTTTATTTTCCAAAATCCATTGTTTTAGAGGGGGGGGGGTTGTGTTTTTTATTTTTAATTTTATTTATTTTTATTGGGGGGGGGGCGTTATTTTTATTCTTATCATTATTATTATTTTTTCTTTTACTTTCCTTAGTTTATATACGAGATCACCGTAAAAATTAAGATGGGAAATTCCATTGGATACATACTGTTGAAAAAAAATATTTCCAAATTTAGATAAAGGTTCTGAATAAGATCTGAAGAATTTGCCGAATTGAGATATATATATATATACCATATGATGGCAGTCGAGGGACATCGCCATCCAAGTAAGGGAAATTTACAATAGGAAATCCAAAATCCTCACGTTTATCATAAATATTAGTATATATTAGGTTGTTGATAATTTTGATGTTTAAATCTAAGAAAGGTGTAGATTTATCTCAAGTATTAGCTTTATTCAATGTGAGCTCTGGTGGATATATTTCTGATATAAATTGTTCGAATTCAGTGTTGTCGATCACCAAAATGTCATCCAGATATCTGCAAGTGTTATCAAATTTGTCAATGAGGTCAAAACGTTTTGATTTTTGAAAATAAACCATAAAATCCCTCTCATAACAATAAAGAAATAAATCTGCTATCAGAGGCGCGCAGTCAGTACCCATAGGAATCCCAACTATTTGTTGATATATCTTGCCATCAAATTGCACAAAAATATTATTCATGAGAAAATCTAGTGCTTTACATAATTCCTTGCAAGTCCAGTATTTATATGAAATATATTGTTTGTTGGAAAAGAATCCAGAGTTATTGGAAGTACATATGTACGTTTTAGATTCTCTGTGAAAACACCATTGTATAAGAGACAGCAACTTGCTTTTAATCAAATCATGAGGCAGAGATGAATAAAGTGTAGAAAAATCAAATGTAGAAATTTGAGTCGCTTTGAAATTTAGCGAAAGAAGTTTGTCTATAACTTCATGAGAATTTTTAATCGACCAAAAGTAATTGATGTTACTATTATGAAATGCGACATCACAATATTTGATAATATGATCTTTTATAGCAGTTAGAGCAGACGTAATATGTTTCGATAGTACCGTAGTAGAGCAGTGGCTAGAATTAGATATGAAACGTGATTTATATGGACTTTTATGTAGTTTGGGGAGCCATTACATGGTTGGTAGATCAGATTTATCAGTTTTAATTTTGAAGTCGGACATCGTCTTGAGGTGATCGTGCAAGGTGCTCTCTTTTGAGGTAGGGCTTTCCACATATGTATGAGTGGAGTTTAATTCGTTTCTAAGTACTTCCATATAATATAGTTTTCAAACAACTATTATGCTATTACCTGCTTTATCAGCGGGAACAAAGACATATTTAGCATGTAAGTCAGCTATCTTCTTTTTAATAGAATTTGTCGTCAATGTATTAGGCTGTTGAAATAAATGCGGATTTTCCGTAAAGTTCTTAATACGGACAATTCTTAAAATCTCGAATTTCCAGTCATTAAGAGCATGAACCTTTACCTGTTCTTTTTTACACCAACGTTTACAATATGTAGTTAAAGCATCTTCTATAACGTCACGGCATTTATTGAAATCTATCCTGGACGGTAACCTATATTTAGGTCCTTTTCCAAAAAGGATGCGCAATTTCTTGTCCGAAATACAGTTTAGGTCACCAGTAATAACATGACCTGCCGGTTTATAAACATATTTAGAATTTTCACAAGAGCACGACGATGGAATAGAGTATGAAACATCAGGGTTAGATGTAACTTTATTATAATTTAAAATAAGATTTCTTATAGGCTTTTTGTACTGGTAACAAATAAGTGGAGGTTCTAAATTCTCAAAACATTGGGGTATTTTAGATTTGACTCTATGATCACGGAAAATATTAGAAATGTTAAGTAGATCGAAGCCTTTATTAATAAATTTAATTTTGAGAAATTGCTGCTTGGGTGGAAGAGACGGAATACGAGGAAAGAGTTTATTATATGAAAATAAAATAATCAAATTGAGTTTATATCAATCAGAATTGCGTAAAAATTTAGAAACCATAAAATCCCTCTCATAACAATAAGGAAATAAATCTGCTATCAGAGGTGCGCAGTTAGTACCCATAGGAATCCCAACTATTTGTTGATATATCTTGCCATCAAATTGCACAAAAATCTAGTGTTTTACATAATTCCTTGCATGTTTTAAATAATTCTTAGAGATGTATTGCCCGCGTCGTGAACCTACAGTCCTGTGATGTTTAAGTTATCTTTCACAATTACTCGAATTATATACTATTAGAGATAATTCTTGTTTATTTGTCATTCCAGAAAAATTGAAGTCTTGTTGTACAGAAACACTTTCATTATGACTGCGATTCTATGCGATCGATTATTCACATTTCAATAGTCGAAAAACATATGAGTACATGTATACCTAGAAATGAAAACTGAGCAAAACGAAATAGAATTAAATGACATCACTTAGAAACGAGACAAAACGGAATGTGACGAAAAGAAATCATTAAAAATCGAAACGGAATGTGTACATTTTCGGTAATGGCTTGGTTTCCCGTTTTGTTATTTTTTTATCTTGCTAAAATTCCTCTAAAGGGCGTGTATACCAATATAAATAGAAATGTAAGGAAATGAAACGGAAAGAAAAGACATCGATCAGAAACGAGACAAAACGGAATATAACAAAAGGAAAAAACTAAGAAACAAATTGAAATCATTTAGAAACGAAACAGATTATTTATATTTCGTTTCATAAGTTTGACTCCTCCGCCCTCCCTTAACTTACTTACAGTGTGATGTCTGAAATCGTAAACGTATCAATTTCCATTGCAGTGTTTTCACATAAGTTCCTTATATATTTTACCCTGTTTGATCTTCTTGTTTTTGTGTTAGATCTAAATGTGTATATTAACCTGCAGATCGGCAATACTTTTATAGGTAACTTTAGTCAAGTGCTACAATAGCAAGCGGCAGTCAACGAGGAACATCGATTATACTAAACAAAATAGAGATATAGGCTATCACAGACCCCTGGAAGAAACAGAGTACGGATCAGATTCCATAGAGGAGTCAGAATCCCCTGCCGACCTGTCATACACGCTGTGATATAATAGCATTATTTGAGCCATGCAGGATAGATGCATGCATTTGCAAAATGTCGAGATAAGATTGATTATATATCACAAACATACCCTGAACAATAGTGAAATTTTCCTACCCTTAGCGACTGGGAAAATGAGATTCTGGATAATAATTGACATTTTTGTGTACATGCCCTTGGTGATGTTTTTCATACAGCTTTGTCAGATATCTTCAGTTTTCTCTTTTGTCTCAATATTTTTTGTACTAAATCTATATAAATTCAAACAATTACAAAATAGTAAGTACAGTCAACAAATACTTACGTCTTGAACCTGCTGCCAAAGTAGCTGATAATATTATCATTGTTTGAAAAATGGCACTACACTAGAGTTGTAATTAAAGCACTCTACATATGTGAAACCGAACAGCTGAAAAACAACATTCATCTTGAAAATCGCGAGGATATATCAGATTTTTAAATTAATATCGTTACTTTGTTCACCATTGTAACAATGATAAATGTCATTCTCCTACCCTGTGATGCCTTTCTAAATTACACAAATGGTTATGTAAATATCACATTTTATAAACAATACCAATCATTATTCTCTACTTTTTTTCGTAATGGATATCTTTCTCTTTAACAGTAGATAAGGGTCATATTATGCAGCACTGCAATGTTGCGTTTTATGAAAGAATCATGAATTGCTTTTAGTCACTTCTGGTGAAGTCATAAAGGAAGTCAATTTAGGTAGGGATTATAAATACAATAAGCTCAGAAAAACTTTTGTAAAATTTGACAGATCGTATTTAATTTTTCAGCATTGTCTCAGGCGGAATATCACACTGACTCACATTCTACGGTATTTTTCTACTTATTTATTCACAAAATAAAATACCTGAGTTAGTAATGTCGAATATAACTGCAATGATACAACAACATGATTAACAATAATAATACAATAACATCATTAACAATTAACATAACAAAATCCACTAACATTAGAAATAGATCTATTATACGTAATTATTACTCAAGATGATATTTCAATAAATATGATATATATTACTTAAGGGAGTTATTAAATTCTTTACACCTTTTCTCACAAAATCCGCCCAAATGCCATAATTCATGTCGATTGGCATTGAGATATAATTTTAAAGAGATTTTTACCTAAATTCTATTGTTTTCTTTCTAATTCGTTCATAATTCCGTCACTAAACTAGTAAAAGTATTTATCTGATACTTTATTTTATCTACAAATGACCGAAATATATGGCCCTTACATTGTTTTTTGCCATGTCGCTCAAACAGTACACAACTTTTGAATTTTAGTTTAAGAGCTTTAAGTTTGAATTAAGTACATTGCATGCAGCTAATGGGAATGGTAAGACGTACTATTTTGCGCTTTTTAAACATTTATGTTGCTAGAATGAAATCAAACATAAATTTCACAACATTAAAACTTTTCGCCAAATTTATGTAATTTACGTTGCCATAACTTATAACGGATCGAACTCTAGTAAATACCGATGTAATTGTCCATTTTATCGCTCGGAATATGATTAAAATATATAATTGAAACAAAGAAGGAAATCTTTTAGCTTCAATATTGACAAATTTTTACTTATACATCTCTTATTTACAAAAATTGTCGGTTTGTTTTAAGCATGTAATTTACGTTATCGATTTTGTTCAAAAGGTACGCGTAAGGGCAGTCCAATAAAGGTTTGTAGTTATTCTCAACACAGCAAAGTGGAGTTCAGTTCATTTAAAGTAAAAGTATTAATGCCTTTGTTATCAAATATGTATGAAAATGTACATAAAAGAAATTTACGTTATGTAATTTACGTTGCCTGTGCAAATAGATTACATCCGTATTCGTAAATAAATCTGATTTTTTGTGCACTATTGCCTCTGTGATAATTCGGAAACTGAAATCAGGTATAGGTTTTGTCGTGTTATACTCACACTGTGTATATGCGTTTCCGATATATACTATACTCTGTAATTTCAAGGACTTTGAAATGGTAAACATAGCGACCATATAAAAGGTATGTATGAGAATATTTTCTTTGTCTACATATATTTACATGTCATTTGACATCAGATAATTAATTATTTTAAAATATGTATACGTTTAAACGAATCTAAAGGCTTAAATTTGACTGTAGTCATTAGGTTACAACCCACGTTTACATTGTCAAGGTCGATTTGCTTATTAAGAATGTGTTATTTATTGTAATCATAATCAGTGTAATTTAGATATAAATTGAAAGTAACTGAACATTCTCGTTCTAATATATCAATACTTTCTGTTAGAATACCGCATATGAAGTATTTATGCAGAATATACTAATCAAAATCTTATTTATAATGATAACGTAAATTACAATATTTTTATAATGGCATTAATAATATGCCAAATTCATTTCATATTGGCTAAAGTTCAGTGTAAATCTAAGACTACACAAAACAAACGTACCTATTGATCTATATTAAGCATCCGTTTTAAGCAAATGATGATCAATAACCATGCAAGAATGCAAACAAAATACAGAACGTAAATTACATCTATAATAACGTAAATTACGAATGTCCTTATTTACATTAAACTTAATATTCCTTATTTTAATTTTTATAGATCATGGGAAAATCAAAAGCTGAAATACAGAGAGCTTATCGGGAACGAAAAAAACTGCAAGACGGAGAGAAATACCTAGAGAGAGAACGGAAGAGAGTTTTGGGATACTATGTACCTATAGCAGAACAATCACAGAAGAAGGCAACAGAAAGAAGAAAAAAAGTAAGAGAATATGTCCGAAAACATCGACAGAAAATTAAAGAAAACAACAGCAATGTTGTAAGAGACAATGAAGCAAATACATCAATAGAAAGTGTACAGGACGGGGAAATCCAAGATACACCAAATTAGTTCATCATGTGACACACCATTACTTGTCAAAATGTCGTTCAATAAGGATCGTACCCGAAAAAGAGTGAGCAGAGCTACTGCTAAGTGCAGAAAACAAGTGCAGAAACTAGAGGAGGCTAATGAGAAATTACAAAGGAAATATAAGAGGGTATCAAAGAGATATGAAAGGTTAAGAAAGAAACAAAAGCTGGGGACAGAGACAGAAAATAATAAAGCTAATATCACACCAAGAAAAAGGACAAGCAACGAGTTGAGAGAAGATGGCATTTCCCCTAGCAAAATTCCGAAAATCGTTCGTGAAAAATTAGTATTTGCTAATGTAATAACACAAGAAATAGGGGATGCATACAAAGAAAATAACGAGAAAGGGAAATCCTACATATCTTGGATTATTTCTGGAAGGTTACTAAAAAGTATAGAATGAAAACAGTTCTTGGAACGAAAACAGGAATAAGAAGGAAGTCATTAACAACTTTGCCTTGCAAAGATTTGAGACGCACTCCCCGACGCACAACAAACTTTGCAAGAACTGAGCAGATTAGATGTAACATACAACAATTTCTAGAAAGAGACGACAATAGTCGAATTCTACCAGGAAAAAATGATAAAGTTAAAACGAACAAGGGACACATACAGAAACGAGTTTTGAACGACAGTATGGCTTTTCTGCACATGAAATACAAGGCGGAAACAACAAATAATATTTCTCTTGCGTCATTCTGTCGGATGCGTCCGCGCCACATAGCTCTCACGAAATACATCAGCAGAAATAAGTGCCTTTGTCAAAAACATCAAAATATGACATTGACCTTAAAAGCAATGAGGAGTGCTGGGATAAATGTACCCATGAATCCGGATGAATTCAGCCGACTGTATTCGAATTCTGAATTAGATGCACTTTTCACCAATTTAAAGGATGATAGCATAAAATTATCTCAATGGCAGAAAGTTCAGATGGCTGACGGAAAGAAAAAGACCAAAATAGTTGAAACATCACTCAATCAAGCCGACTTCATATGCAAAATGAAGCAGCAAGTTATAGAATTCATTAGTCATGTCCATAGAGTTAAAGAACAGTACAAGGCTTTGAACAATTTGAAAGAGAATCTTCCTGAGGGCCAGGTTATTATCCAAATGGATTTCGCCGAAAATTTTATTTGTAATTCGGCAGACGAAGTGCAAAGTACATACTGGAACTCTACTGCTGTAACATTACATCCTGTCGTATATTACTACAAGAAAGATGATTGTTTAAAACACGAAAATCTGGTATTTGTTTCAGATGATCTTGGCCATAACATTGGGTCCGTGTACGGGATATTGAAGAAACTTGTTCCTGAAATCCAAAGAGTGGTTGGGGAAGTACAGAGAGTTCATTACTGGACCAATAGCCCTAGTTCTCAGTACAGAAATAAAACATCATTATTTATTGTTTCTGATCACGACGCACTATTTGGAATGCCAGCTTGTTGGAATTTTTTCGAAAGTGGACATGGCAAGGGACCCTGTGATGGCATCGGGGGCACGGCTAAAAGAATGGCGGATCAAGCTATCAAGCAGGGAAAGTTTGCAATCCAAGATGCCACAGATTTTTTTGAGAATGTTCAAAAATTACATAAAAGTGCAAAATATATGTTCATGACATCGAACGATGCCACGAATGCACGGACGGAAACAAATGAAATGAATACACAACTTATACCAGTTAAAGGAACCCTACAAATTCATTATGTTTTTGGCGTTTCAAAAGGATTGGTTAAAACGCGAGTAACGTCTTGTTACTGTGCAGAATGCATGGGAAACCAGCTGTATAATGTTGCATCCCTTATTAAGTAACGCGAATCCTAATGAAGAACAAACTGAAAGGGTCGATACATCACTTGAAGAAAACAGACAGGAAAAAGAGAAAGATACAGAAGAAAATCACATGGAAGAGGAAAATTTAGACATGAAAGAAGGTGACTGGATTGCTGCTATTTACGACGGAAATTGGTTTATCGGTAGAATAGAGAACGTTGATGAATCAGACGGCGAATTTGAAGTAACCTTTTTGAAACAAACCAAGGGCAGGGAAGAGAGTAAACCAATGTTTAAGTGGCCACATAAAGAAGATATACTAGATGTGCCACTGAATAATGTTATATGTAAAATAACATCTCCTAGTCCTTGTGGAAGAAGTGGAAGAAACTATGAACTAAACCCGGATGATTATAAACGTATTCTACAAAGATACGGCGGCATATAGAGCATCGTTGCGTAATTTACGTTATATGATATTCAAGCAGTTTTTGTTAATTAATTCCAGTTATCTTTCCTATTTGTGGTTAACATTCTGTGTTGTTAATATGTTGAAAATGGAAATCAGGATCTTAAACATAATTTGGTGTAGCGTTTGTTGTTGTGAATTCATATGATATGACATGGAAAGTGTGTGTAAGTTATGTTATCAGCAAGAATTGGTGTTTTATTTACAAAAGTTGATTTAGAACGCGACAAACTGATTTACAAAATGATTTGCAAGTTTCATATTTGCTAATAATGTGGGGTAATGACATTTTATAACGTTGAAGTTTTTCCATTATTCTAGTCGAAAATGTAATTTACGTTATGTTGTTTCAAACCTAATGTTTTGTTGTTAAGATGATTATTGATTGTTTCGTTCCTTGTTAACAGTTTGCATACATTTAAAAATGTTCAAAAATAAGAAAATTAAATGTATTAGAACTGTTTAATTCTAAATAAAGATATTGATATTATTGACAATATCATTTTTTTAACTGGGTACGTGAACAAATATGATTTCAGAGGTTCAGCATTCCAGCACAGTGTTCGTATATAGGAATTCAGTCATATTTCTACTTGCGTAAGGCTTCGTGAAGATAATTCAATGGAAAGCATATAAATAACTATTAATAATAGTTGATAAAGCAGATTATTTTTAGAATACAGACAATCACGTAAATTACAATTGAAAAATTGATCCCTCTTGGTAAAATCATCATAATTATATAACCAAGCACTGCCGAGTCCTGATTTTTGCACATATCTCTGCGAAGAGTCATTAATTGAAATGAAAATAATTTTATGTAGTTGCTATGACTTTCATTTTTTACTTTTTTGAAATATTGTATGGGCGGATTTTGTGAGAAAAGGTGTTTAAAACTTTATTTATTTTACAACGCGAGCGCGCTACTACATGATAGCATTTTCGATAAAGAATTTATAACAGAGAGTTTAATACCCTAGTTAGATTCAGATACATTTCTATTCCATAATACATCTTATATTTATCAATTCTGTCAACAATAGCTGATAAGAAATGATCGACCTTAGGATTGTGTTCTAAATAGAAATATAAATTCACAGGTTTCCATTTTACAACAAATAACCATGCAGATTTAACATTCTTGCAATTAAAACCGCTTAGAATTCCCATTATCGTTACATAATGAACAATATGGGTCACTGTAAAGTACGACACGAAACCAAGACTAAACGAAACAAATCGAAACGAAACATATAAAATCGATACAAAACAAATCGAAACGACATCATACACAAAGTTAGTCACAGTGATGGAGCATAATAACAAGAGTTGTTGAGAGGTTGGTGCATGGGAGGCAAGGGATGACCAGACGTAGGGTATTCCATGCGGGATAGGGCATTCTATGTGGCGAATGCAGAATATCTCAGGGGTAAAGATGCTAGATTTACAATGGCGTTACATAGAATCCAAGTTGTTCCTGGACTTATTGAGTATTTCAAACACGAACGTACTCATTGTTCCTTCAGTCTCATTACCGCATTATTTTAAGTCATTAAATTTGAGACTTCACTCTTGTTAAATTCAGATAGCATTACATTATAACATTTGGGTCGACATTAGAAATAATATCTGTAAATTTCGCTTAAAACTTTAATATTTTCAAAACAGATTTGTATTTTTATTGCCATAGCAGTATTGTAGGGTGCTGTACTGATGCATGACAATGACCTGAATTTGTTATTTCTGCTTCTGCATTACCTTCGAATATCAATGCAGTGTCTTTCGATGTGCTTATTGTTGTTTGCTCTGCATTTGCATGGTCATTGTTGTCATACGCAGAGAAATATGTTGTGTTTCCTTCCTACTTTGCTCTTTCCTTATATTTATACGGTAGTTATATACCCAAATTGAAGTTATCTCATGAAACCTCAGGGTCATATAACGAAACATATAGGCCCTATAACAGGAAGCATCTTACAAATTTAAGAATAAAACTAGAAGTATACTACACTAATGCTTAGTAAGCAATACGACTGCACCCGACAACCAAATGTGGCAAGTCGAAATCACACATCATCATACCACGATATCATCAAGGAACAATAAGTGTATCTAGTCTAGTTTGTACTGTGTGAATATTACCACATTTAGAATAAGACATTTATTATTTCGTACTATCAGTTATATCATTATTGTAACAGGATGGGCTTGACAGGATGTTAGGGACCTAACTCAATCGAATGATCTTATCTGGGTAAAATAAATATAAAACATATATACCTTATAATTTAGTGCACCATATACGCATTTCGACATCTTATGTCTCTTCAGTGATGCTCGTGGCCAAATGATTGGAATTCTCATAATATATAAATATTTGAAGAGCAGTGTTGAATCAAAAGGGAAACGCTGCAAATGGACCTGAACATTCATGATAACGAATAATTTTTCTGATTCGCAGTTCAAGACGAATGGACGAGGATAAATGTTGATTACAGAGTAGGTACTTAGTTACACCTGAATTACATATGATAATAAAATATTCCAATGTCCTTGCATATACATGTCATTAAAACGAAGACACACATTCACAACAGGTTTAAAACAAATTTTCATGTCAACACGCTTCATTTTTTACATCAATTGATATGTAAATTCTAGAACATTTATTTAGAAACTCCTTTTACAGAACTTCCAAAGCTATTTGAATCTCTACATTGATTTTCTATCTTGTATACCTATCTTCTATATGATTTGATTAAAACTAAATTGTTGTCTCTCATACACTGGTGTTTTACTAAGACTCTAAAACATACCTATATACTTCGAATACTCCAAATTTCTTCCAACAAACTACACTTCAAATAGATACTGGACTTATTGCTGAATTATGAAGGGCCTTTGATTATTTGACGGAAAACATGTATGTATGTGCAATGTTATGGCAAGGTTTTTCAACATATAGTTGGCTTTCAGAGGGTAATAGTAGAGAGGAACTCATACAGAGCTTGTTTTAAGACAGATGATGGTTGGTACCTGTTGATGCCACTATATAGTTTTTAAAATCATATCTATACTACGGAGCCCCTAAAGGGACATAAAATGACAGGTTTAAAAAATTATTAATCTGAGATCTCAGATTACTAAACTGATCTCTCAGATTACTAAACTGAGATCTCAGATAACTAATCTGTTATCTCAGATTACTAAACTGAGATCTCAGATTACTAATCTGAGATCTCAGATTACTAATCTGAGATCTCAGATTACTAATCTGTTATCTCAGATTACTAAACTGAGATCTCAGATTACTAATCTGAGATCTCAGATTACTAATCTGTTATCTCAGATTACTAAACTGAGATCTCAGATTACTAATCTGTTATCTCAGATTACTAAACTGAGATCTCAGATTCCTAATCTGAGATCTCAGATTCCTAATCTGTTATCTCAGATTACTAATCTGTTATCTCAGATTACTAACCTGAGATCTCAGATACCATAACTTTTGACCTAGGGACTTTGACCTTGGACTTTGACCTACTTTTAAAAAACTTTCATTTTGTCTATATCTTTTGAATCAATAGGAATAGGACTTTCATATTTCACTCATAGTTTCTTAATAGCGAATGTTTTCCATTGATACAATTACTTGTGACCTTGACATTGTTTGAAATTGCTTTGCAATCCGGCCATACTGTCTTTAGCGGTTTCTTGTTTTATTTTCAAGAGTATATATATACATAAATAGGTATCTTATTAATTATTCATTTATCGGTAGTAACACTGAAAGACCCACTTATTCACACATTTTTGCATGAATTTTGACTGATGTTGAAAGATTTTGTTAAAAGTTTAATTAAAGAGAATACCAAAAAGGTTGTTAACTTGTATTTGTTATGTGCATAGAGTATTGAAAAACCCGGTGAAGTCCACTCCATTGTAAAATATTTGTTTTATAGGTAATGTACCTCTGCTTATATATTTTTTTTTTCGTGAAACTTATGTCAAATATTGAACATGTTGAAACTATAACGATACAAATTAATTAAGTTTTGATATATATATCCAGTGAAATTTCACAAGAATCAGCTGCTTAAGCAATGGAAGAAACCTCTAAATAAAATGGACTTATACATGGCCTGCTAAGCACGAGTGGTTAGGGCATTCTGACAAAAAAGTTCCCTTTAAAGAACAATTGCTAGACATTCAGATTAGAAATTTTTATACCCCTCCACAGAAAACGTATGTAGGAATCGCCTTGTCTATCCTCCTGTAACCCCATGTATCATCTTGTCTGTTCGTCCGTCCGCCCCCTCATATATGAAATGTTTAACAAAACATGTCGATTTAAAGCGCCTTTTATAATAACTACGGTCTTTTGAGATGGCATTATTTTGATAAATAGACAGACCCCCTAGCTAGCTAGATGTCCAATAAGTCGTGCTTAGACAGACAAATGCGTATAAATTGCGGAGATTGCGTATGAACTCCGTACAATCTTACGTTAATAAAAACGTATGAACTGCTTACAAGTGTGGAAGAACTGCAGAAAAACATTTTGTACTCAATTTGGGGTCTGAGCGCTACGTATAAGACCGGGTGCCCTGGAATTATCGCTCCATGCTTAATGTTAAACAACATACTGATCTATGAATAATTAAATTCAGGTAATTTTTCTCGTTACTCAATATTTTTATACGCCCGACGAATGTGTTATGTTAAGGTTTTGTCTACTGCCGTGGGTGAGTCCGTCCGTCTGAGGTCATGCCATCCATGGCCTGGGGCATATAGTACATGTTGCCCCCTGTCATTCCAAAATCTTGTCATCACAACTCCTCTTGAACTTGTATCCCGAATTCCATGAAACTTTAGAGACACGAAGATCAACATCTCAGGATGTGCATGAAGGTAAAACAGAGGGGGGGGGGGGGGTTGCTCTGCTCGAGTTTTAGCTCACCTTAGAATAACTTAAGTGAGCTCTTGTTATAGTGGTTCATCCGTCCATTAACTATTCCATTTTCGACTTCTTCTCCAGAACGGCAGTACTCAAGGTCCTCTACCAAGTTTGTGTTATTCGAGCCAATTCCTCATCCAAGATGGCCGACTTGGCCGTGATTAGTTGACACATTTTCGACTTCTCCAGCACGACTGCACGTATATCACCAAACCTTATAGAAAGTATCTTAGAAAATATGCACAATTTCCTACTGAAATGAGCTAACATTTGCTTGTAAATAAGCAATTTGTGCTCAGGTGAGCGATATAGACCCATTTGTACCTCTTGTTTTACAAGAGTTATGGGACTTATAACTTAGAAAATATGTATTCCATAATCTGAGATCTCAGTTTAGTAATCTGAGATAACAGATTAGTAATCTGAGATAACAGATTAGTAATCTGTGATAACAGATTAGTAATCTGAGATCTCAGTTTAATGTTTTAAAAAAAAACAAACAAAAACAAACAAAACAAAACAAACATCATTGACATTGGATGTTTGTTTTGTTTTGTTTGTTTTTGTTTTTGTTTTTGTTTTTGTTTTTTTTTTTTTTGGACTGATGAAATTTTATAAATTTTTTGTCATTACATATTATCTATCCGTTCTTCTTCAATTAACTTGTGAAGAAAACTGATACTTCTTCTCTTTATGGAGGATTACTTATAAATTATGGTGTGTATATTTCATTTATATACACTCTGAAAATCACTTTGATTTATCTTTTTTCCCTACTGCGGATTTGAGTTTGTGAAATTGATGATAGCCCCATAAACCTATATATTACAATAGTTTGTTTTGTCTTTTCTGTGCTTCTATGCTCTTTCAATTTTGTCAGAATAATAAATTTAACCATTTGATAAATAAACAAGAAAGCTTTACATTATTATATTGCCTGCGTCGTGAACCTACACAATTCTATGCTGTATAATTTATCTCTCACAATTACTCGAATCATATACGCCTCTGTGCGTTATTAAAGATAATTCTTGTTGATTTGTCATTCCAACTGAAGTATTTTTGTACAGAAACAGTATCATTATCACTGCGATTCAATGCGATCGAATATTCACATTTCAATACTTGAAAAGGAAATTGGTACATATTTATATTCATGTGTTGTATAGCTTCATGGTGACTGCTGTCAAATAACTGAGCCAGTAACTCCCCTTTTTTCTCTCATGTATACCTAGAAATAAAAACTGAACGAAACAAAATAGAATAAATTGACATCGCTTAGAAACCAGACACCACGGAATGTAACAAAATGAAATCATTAAGAATCGAAACGGAATATGAACATTTTCGGTAATGGTTTGGTATCATTTTGTTTTTGTGTTAAAATTCCTCTAAAGGGCGTGGATACCTCGCCGTGATGAATATGATTATTTGAGCTGGTATAACGCATTCAGTGGTAACGGTATCACCGTTACAATCCGTAAAAATTCATGATAAATAAAAATTTGCGATGCAATTGTATTGCGAACAAAGCCTTGCGTTCACATAGATACATGTATTTACAAAACGTCGAGATAAGATTGACAAGATATTATAAACATACTGTAAACAATAGTGAGATTTTCGTCCCATTAGTGACTAGGAAACTGAGATTCTAAATAATAATTGACATTTGTAGCAATGGTTTTACACCAAATCTATATAAATCCAACGAAACACAAAACAGTAAGTACAATCAACACATGATTACGTCTTTGAACCTGCTGCAAATGAAGCTGATACTATTATCATTGTTTGAAAAGAACACTACATTAGAGTTTTAATCAAAGCATTTAAACTCTTCTGGTACATACGTGAAACCTAATTACACTCTACAAGTACATATGTGAAACCCAATTACACTCTACAAGTACAAATGTGAAACCCAATTTCACTCTACTGCTACATATGTGAAACCCAATTACACTCTACTGATACATGCCATTCTCCTACCATAGGACGCCTAAATGGCATTCTTCGACCACAGGATACCTAAATGCCTTTCTCCTACCATTGGATGCCTAAATGCCACTCTCCTACCATAGAATGCCTAAATGCTTAACAGTTTGTGTAAATATCACGTTCTATAAACAACACCAGTCATTGTTCACTACTATTTTTTCGAAACCATAATCTTCATATTGTGCAGCATTGCAACGCTGCGTTTTATGATTCAAGCATGAATTCCTTTCAGTCAGTTATAACTTCTGATGAAGTCATAAAGAAAGTCAAATCATGATTTTTTCAACTTTCAAGTTTCTATACGTGATATCCATATCTTTTAGATTTCTTTACCACACACTAGAATTAAAAGTAATCGTTATCTCTCATACTCACGTGTTCTCTCTCATAGTCACGTGTTCCAACACAAGGTTCCAAGGTGGGGCCGTAAACCGGTTAACCACACCATTTGTTTGGCTTTTGTCAAATTAAATGACCGTCCTAAGTGGGTATCGTAATCGCACTACAGTCAAATATTTTTGTAATGTGTTATATGTTCTAGTATATTATTTATATTCATGTATTGTATAGCTCCATGGTGACTTCTGCCACATAACTGAGCCAGTAACTCCTCATTTTTCTTTTATCGGGTATAGGTAATATATAAGCTTTAAATATGAAGTTTGAAATTAACCGATAATTAACAATATATGGTTTACCAAGTAATGTGAGCCTTCGTTTTTTCCACCATTTAAACATTTTTTCCCTATCATAACACGTTTCATCCAATATTTATTATAGCAATCAATTGAATCATGACCCAATTATACTCTTAGACACTGTATTGCTTTATTAGTTATTTTAATACCGTTCATTTCATTTACACTATCCTTTAAACAAACAGGCAATATAATTCTGTTTTCGTTTTTTTAAATCCTGCATGCTTACAAAAAGTATTTTTATAATATCCCTTGCATTTCTTAAAGAATCTATGTCTTTTAACAGTAATGTAAGATCATATGCTTGCTGGATAACTTTATTTTGTTATATGTTTGGAAAAGGGATTCTTTTGACATATCGCTATTACTTTACACTTAAGGCTAATATTTCAACTACAAATACGTACAATATAGCGGACATTGGACAGTCCTGTCTTATTCTTCTATACATTTACAAGATTTGGATATACAATCTAAATTATATATCCATAATATAAATTTCACCAAAATTCAAATTTTCTTAACGCTTAAACAGAAACTTCCCTTCAACTACATAAAAGACCATTTAAAATCCACCAACAGAAATAAACCTTCAGCACAAGTGTCATTCCAGTAATCAGATCAATATCAATATCAAGAACTTTCATACATGCAAACCTATCAATCCATTAATTACTTTTTTACAATCGTCTAGAAAATATAACAGCAATTAATAATTCTGTAATCGGTATTAGTTCGACTTAGGTCTATAATTTCTAAGGTTTTCTGTCATCCTTTTTAAATATTAAAGTTATAACAGCTAGGCTTTGTGAAAAACATATTTCTTTTTATACGCCCCTCATATACGGGACATATTATAGTATTCCGTCTTTTGGTATGTCTGTTCGTCCGCTATGAGATGCAAGAAAAAGAGAAGTTACTGGCTCAGTTATGTGGCAGAAGTCACCATGGAGCTATACAATACATGAATATAAATAACACTAGTAAAAGTCAGTGTTTTTCATGAAATTTATACTAAATGCTTAAATAACATAGAGGAAGAGCCCTTTTGATTTTGAATAATCCGCCTTGTTGTACCAAGTTATGAGACTTTGATTTTTGACGTTGCTATGATAATGGCAGTTTCTATGGAACACGATAACACCAGTAAACGTTTGTGTTTATTTTTCATGAACCTTATACAGAGTCCTTTCGATTTTGAAAAAGAGTCCTTTTTGTCGTATTGGGACTTTGAATTTTTTTCACAGATAGTATAAAGGCAGCTTCTATAGGGCACAAATGATTGACAGATTGATTGATTGATTATTGTTTTACGTTACTCCAATATTATTTCAGGTATATGGTAACGGTATCTGTCTGGTGAATTGCGTACAAACTTAGGCTTCTGCAACGGACCAATCCGAAGCAGTGAAGGATCTTTTACGTGCCACGCCTACCGTGACACGGGATATCGGATTTTACTGTCTCATTCGAAAGACAGAACACCGGTGTTCCCAGGGCGGGAGTCGAACCCGGGACCTCTCGATCACGAGCCGAGCACCTTATCCACTAGGCCACGCCGGCTTAGGGACACAAATGTAAATGTCCCCTTTGTTCGCACAGAGTTTTGGGTTGCTGATGCATTTATTTATTTATTTTTCATTTCTCACTCCAAGACTTTCACATTTAATTTGGTGCTAGATTATTTTAATAATCCTTCATTCGCGGATTACCTTAGCATCATCTATCCAAGTGAACTTGAGGTCAAAGAAACCACAGAAAGTAGTAATTCTACTTCGTATTTAGATATTATGTTGTCTTTCGACATTAATGGTCAATTGAACACCTCACTCTATGACAAACGTGACGATTTCAATTTCGCTATCACAAACTTTCCTTTCATAAGTAGCAACATTCCATCATCGCCCGCATACGGCGTATTCATATCTCAGTTAATACGTTATTCCAGAGCATGTTCAAATTACAGTGACTTTGTTCTGAGGGCTAGGCGACTTTCAGTTAAGCTGCTCAACTAGGGTTATATATGTGCTAGACTAGCAACGTCACTGAGGAAATTCTATGGTCGTTACGAGACTCTTATTACTCCATATGATATCTCGTTATCCAGACTTTTAAATGATATTCTGGACTGAGACCGATTCCGATCATTTTACACAGATTTGACACCTTCTATACTAGAAGGATACCTACTTCTACTTCTCCATATATAAATACATATGGAATTTACACGATCTGACTCTTTCTACTGGGTATATGTAACGGGTGTTGCTAGCAAGCAGGAGATGCTCACTCTCCCCGGGCACCTGATCTCACTCCATCACAGGTTCACATATGCTCTTCAAGTAGACATATTTTGTTATTTTCCATTTGTTTTTCATTTTCACTGATTTTGTATATCCTCTGGTTTTATGATTTTTTGACTTGTGCTTTGGATTTATCCATCATCTGTACATTTTTAAATAATTATTATTATTACTTTATGTAACACGAACATACACACAAACAAACAAATATAAATAACGTCTATATGACAGCAGCACAAAATCACAAATAAGAAACATATAAGTAATGGACATTACTGTATAAACATACACACCCACAGAAACAAAAAATACAATTTCTGATATCACATAAACCAAAGCTGGTAACAAATTGTATGTAAACTAAATGTAACCTGTTAATTTCTCAAAAAAATAGTATAGAGTCTTTAAATCAAATTAAAGAATTAAAGTGCATGTAATACCAATTACATTATTCAGATAATATAGTCAAAGAGCCCATTTTTTCTAAATTCCTTAATTCTGTTCTCCTGTACATATACCGTTCTGTCTTGATATAATCAAAGAGATATATTTTTGCAACTTCCAAAGTTGGAATGCAACTTCGCAAATTGTTTTGTAAATAGGTTGTTTAATCAAACAAATAATTGTATCTAATGTCTTATTCTTATCACTAATAAGACCAAATAATATCCTAATAATGTTCAAGTCTAAATTAATATCAAGAACATTGATCAATTATATTTTTATATCGTTCCATACCTTGTAAGAAACTGACATATAAATAATAAATGGACAATAGTTTCTGGGTTTGAACGACCAAAAAGAACATAAATTTTAAAGAACTAATACTTATCATATGCCACGGTACATTTGTTCCTAAAATCCTATGTAAAGTAAAAACCGAAGTAGTACCGAAGGGTTAATCGTATATCATAGTCCATGAAATAAAGTGATCAACATCGTGGTTAGTGTCATAATCAGACAAATGCGAACCCCGATAAAATCGAGGTGAGACGTGGTGCCCGCGAGAAGTAAGCGTCCCCTGGTTGCATGAAACACCCGTCGCAAAAGTCCTGCAATAACCTTTCAAATCGAGGAGGTATATACATAAATATACACGCATAAACATACGAAGGAGACAGGAACACGAAGTCAAATTTCCCATTCAAAGCAAGAAATGCTGCCTGCCTGAAGTTCCGGTGTCGGAAACGCAGGTGAACAAATATCTGTATAGATATGTATACACGTATGATGTCAAATTAAGTATAGTCAAAAAGTTCAGATGGTTATTTAGTATGGACAGGTCCTAAAATATCTGAAAACATTCCTGAAAGAGGAATCTGAAATTGCAATAGATCCCTATAACGACCATAGAACTTCCTCAGTGACAATTTCAAACGTTCCTCAATATATCTTTGTGAGAGTATTTTCGTGGCAAGAAGCCTCGCTCAGGACGAAATTTTCGTATTTAGAGCATGCCCTGGCATAGCATATAAGTTGTGAAATGAAGACGCCATATGCGTGAGAGGAAGGTATGTTGCTACTCAGAAAAGGGAAGCTGGTAATAATGAAATTGAAATCGTCACGTTTGTCATTGAGAGAGGTTAGTAATGAACCATCGTCACTAATTGATAGCAGTATATCGAGGTATGAAGCGAAGATGCGCTCTCTGTAGTATCTTTTATTTCGAGTTCCTTTGTTCGAGTTTCGAATCTAAAACGTACATATGTACTTCCAATAACTCTGGATTCTTTTCCAACAAACAATATACTTCATATAAATACTGGACTTGCAAGGAATTATGTAAAGCACTAGATTTTCTCATGAATAATATTTTTGTGCTATTTGATGGCAAGATATATCAACAAATAGTTGGGATTCCTATGGGTACTAACTGCGCGCCTCTGATAGCAGATTTATTTCTTTATTGTTATGAGAGGGATTTTATGGTTTCTATTCAAAAATCAAAACGTTTTGACCTCATTGACAAATTTAATAATACTTGCAGATATCTGGATGACATTTTGGTTATCGACAACCCTGAATTCGAACAATGTATATCAGAAATATATCCACCAGAGCTCACATTGAATAAAGCTAATACTTGAGATAAATCTACACCTTTCTTAGATTTAAACATCAAAATTATCAACAACTTAATATATACTAATATTTATGATAAACGTGAGGATTTTGGATTTCCTATTGTAAATTTCCCTTACTTGGATGGCGATGTCCCTCGACTCCCATCATAAGGTATCTATATATCTCAATTAGTTCGATTTGTCAGAGGCTGCACCGATGTTTTGGACTTTCATAAACGAAATTTACAAATTACTACTAAACTTTTAACTCAGGGTTACAGATATTACAAGCTAAGAAAAACATTCGGCAAATTCTTCAGATCTTATTCAGAACTTCTATCTAAATTTGGAAATATTTCTTTTCAACAGTATGTATCCAATGGAATTTCCCATCCTAATTTTTACGGTGATCTCGTATATAAACTAAGGAAAGTATAAGGCCCCGATAACGTTATTTTATCATGTAATAAAATAGTCAAACGTCTCCTAAATAGACAATATGATATTGAGATCATCAAAAAGACTATAGGTCTTGTATTTGGCCCCTCTACAGCCTTATGCAGACTTTTACTTGAACGTTGCACGCTGACTAACAAGGCGGTGGGGACTATATGACGGGCCTTGTCCAAACCTCTTTCAGAGGAGACATGGTCCTGAACCTCGTCCCCTCTGACTGTTAGTCGGGACTCCTACAGATCTAGGGTCTTAGCTCGCTTTCAGACTGGCAGAGCACGGTTTATCATGTTGATGTCGCATATATTTTTATACCATTATGTTTTTTACAATACCTTACGTGTTTATATTTTTATGACCTCTCAATATGCGATACCTGTTGACCCTTGTTCTTTACATGGAGGATTATTTATAAATTTTTAAATGTACGTCTTTTGATTGTTCTGCTGTTACGGTGAGTGGGAAGGTGGGCCCGTAAACCGGTTAACCACACCTTTTGTTTGGCTTTTGTCAAATTAAATGACCGTCCTAAGTCGGTATCGTAATTGCATTACAATCAAATATTTTTGTAATGTGTTAAATGTTTTATTATATTATTTATATTCATGTATTGTAAAGCTCCATGATGACTTCTGCCACATAACTGAGCCGGTAACTCCTCTTTTTTCTTTGGATATATGATGTTGAGGTGATCCTCAAATACAGGGTTTTTAATCGACAAAACATCATCGATGTATCTGTATGTCAAGTTGAACCGAGATGCTAATTGTTTATTGCCTTTAGAGAGCAGAGACTGTATGAATTCTGCCTCGTAAGAGTACAAAAATATGTCCGCCACAAGAGGCGCGCACTTAGTACTCAAAGGAATGCCAACAATCTGTTGGAACACTTTCCCATCAAATATCACAAAAATGTTATCTATAAGAAATTCTAACATTTGGATAATCCCTTTTTCTGTATACTTGCTGCTGGAATCAGACTGTTCCTTTACTAAATATGTGTCGTTGTGGCCTAAAACGAGATATGTATACCTGCGAATTCCTTTTTTGTTAAAGAATGAGTTTTGAATAATTGATGCTATTCTGTTCTTTAGCTTTTGATGAGGAATGGTTGTATAAAGAGTCGAAAAGTCAAAAGATTTTATGCTAGTGACATTATTGAAAATAAGAGATTTTAAGTGCTCTAGAAGTTCCTTCGAATTTTTTAGGATCCACATCTGATTGATTCCGCTTCTTGGATAAGCATTAGAGCAGTATTTCTGAAGACCATATTTGATTTCTGTTAGACGTTTGGTGAGTAACATGGAAAGAGGCTTAGTGGAACACTTGGATGATCCAGCTATAAATTGATGCTTATATGGAGTTTTATGCATCTTTTGAATCCAAAAGAGGTATGGTAGCTCGAGATCAGATTTATTTGTAGTAATGCCGAATGAACTCAGAACTGACTCGTGATTATCCAATACCTCTGAAGGAGACAGATTTGTATAAGTTGGATTACCAGGCGTTGAATGAAGACCAGGCTCTTCTATAAGACATTTAATATAGTATGCCTTACATACGAATGTGTAATTGTTAGCTGCCTTGTCTGCACGAAAAACAATGAATTGCTTGTTAAGTCGAGAAAGTTCTCTAACGACACTGGAATCACAAAATATAGAACAATGTTTGTTCTTGACAAACTGACGTAGTCTTCTAACTCCTTTCTTTAGCAGACTTCTGATCGACTTAAAATACGATATAGAAACCATTTCATTATACAATCATTTGAGTATTTGTGAACAACTAAATCTATTTTTTGCCAACATAGCTCATCGTTAAGTAAATTTAATTCTATTTCCCATCTAATCTCACTCTTAGGTCAACTATAATACTTCATAATGAATATATCATAAAACTCTTTTGATACCGTTTTGCTTTTCCTAAGAATTTTGATGTAAATGGGATAATATGGCTGATTCTGAGAAAAAAAAAATCCGTATTTTTGTTTAACTTCCTCTTTAAAATACACATACAGATACTGTATAATATAGTAAAAGGAGGTGAAAAGTTAAACTTAACACAAAAAGATTCATATGACAATATTTACCACTACACTACTATTACGTAAATCATAAACATAATGTATACCTCTATCAATCCCGCCACAGTAGTACAATGTTTGATTGTTCATTTTAATCAGCTCGTTATACCATAAAGATTCATAAAAAGTTTCATCCCTGTCTAGTAGATTTCTTAGATTATTATAGAATAAAAAAAATCTTTCCAAAAGGTATTTTTAACAATTTTAGATAATTGTAATGAATATTCTTTGCCAAATATCAGGAGGGAATTCAAATTGACTGAAGAATATCTGTAAGAAGAATCAACCAAGAATTTTTTTTATCACTATTAACAATTCTTATCCATGTAACTGTCAGACTTGTACTAAAAGACCTTACACATATCATTCTTAATCCCCGATTTTTATAGTCCTGAATTAGACGTTTTCTGAAAATTCTCTGTCTTTTATAGTTCCAGATATATTTAAAAAATAAATTTTCAAATTCTTTCATCTGTTTCTCAGCAAGTTTTGGAAGTGAAATGAATAAATGATTTGATTTAGAAAAGAGTGTTGACTTCACAACTGTAATTCTAGCATTAGTGCTTAAAAGTCGACGAGACCAAGATGTGATCAACTACTTAATTTCTTGTAATTTAGGTTCAAAATGAAGGTCCTCCATTCATTTATGTTAACTGAGAAATAATACCTAAGAATTTAAATTGATTTTGAGACCAAGTTACAGTATAATCCTCACATAGTTTTACAGTAGAATTTCTGAGAGAGCCAATTTTAACCAAGTGTTTTAGAGTAATTTGTTTTCAAACCTGAGTATTTGGCGAATCGACCAATTAAATTGCATTCCAAAGATCCATCAAGTAAAAGTGCAGTATCATCTATCTGAATTTTGCAATACTTTTGTATACTTTATTGCAGATGGTTATTCCTTTAATTGATTTATTATAAACGTAAAAGAATTCCTAAAATTTCTACACATAATAAAAAGATCTAAGAAGAGACAGGGTCACCTTGTCTGAAACCTCGTCTTATTCGCAAATGTCTGAGAAAAAAATCATTTAAAAGAAAAAGGAGGTGTTACTGGCTCAGTTATGTGGCAGAAGTCACCATGGAGTTAAAGAAACACAATGTTTAGAGTCATTACAAAAAATGTTTAACCACTTAATTATATTATCTCCAAAATTAAAGAAATGCAATACTAAATTAATATATTTTCATGATATCGTATCAAATGCTTTCTCAAAATCTATCATTAAAAGAGTTCCAGGAATATTGTTGGCTACATACATTAATCACATCATACATTCAACGTGTATTTTCACCGATACATCTCCCTCTTAAAAGCGCTTTTGATTTTCATGAATGATTTTAAGTATAGTTGTCAACCTTTTGGCGATAACACCTGGTAAAATGTTGTATGATATATTTAGCAGAGTAATAAGTCGCCAGTTTTTTTATGTTGGCGCGGTTTGTTGCCCTTTGCTAGAAGAGAAGGAATACCAAGTTTGGGGGATGTGGATAATTCACCTTTTTCAAAAGAACGAGGATATGACTTGTAAAGAAAATCACCTAAATCAGACCAGAAAATTTTGAAAAATTCGATGGTAAAACCCGAAGTTCCAGGGCTTTTATTATTTTTGCAATCTTTTAATGAGCTCAACATCTCATCTTTAGTCACAGGAACATCTAAATTTTCTTTCTCATCATCTGATAATTTAGGTATATCAATTTCTGATAAAATCTGATACAAGTTTACTTCATCAAGAGTATCATCTTTATTATCAAATAAGTTTTTCTTGAAATTTTCAACTTCTGTAAAAATTTCTATTTGATCTGTAATTTCCTTACCATCATCTATATAATTTTACTGACTGTTTTATTTATGTAATTTCGTTTTTTAAGACTGCAAAAGATATTTAGTTGGTTTTTTACCATCCTCTATCCACAGGGAGCGGATTCTTAAAATCAAGTCTCCTAGTTTTGTTTTTTTTTTTTTTCAATTTTCTATTTGTTTATTTATGTAAGAGTATCTTGTTCCTGATATTTCATCATTATTATTGTTGAAAGTTTGTTTGAGATCTGATATTTCTTTTTCTAAGTTTTCTTTTTCTTCACATTTTCCTCTTTGCTTCCTAGCACAATAAGGTAATGTTTTACTACGTATGTTAGGGAGGCCCAAACTCATTCCTTAAAAACACATGAGATACACTTTTTAGATACCTATAAATAATTTATTTGTATCACAATATACCAAAGAATAATTAAGTTACAAAGCATGTTTTATAGTCAACAAACTCTCGAGTATCTCGAGTACTTTACAATATATGAGGATTTGAAAATGGACAATATTGCATTTTCACACCTTTTTCCAGCAAATGAAAATGCACGACCTAGCAATTTCATGAGTGTATAACTTAATCATTTTGCATGAAATTTGTGATTTATTTATATTAATCTACTTTATGTACTACAGGTATTACGAAAAAAGATAAAAACATTGGTTGTAAGTCTTATCATCTCAAATATAATCTCTTAAACTTGACGAAGAATGCTTTTTTACTTTGATGAAAATGACGAAGTCCAAATGTCCAAGGTCATTTTTCTAAAAACTTATACAAGGATTCATAATAATGCAAAAACTTATTTAAAATGGTCACTTATAAGGATATTTGAAGGAATTTAGTTTGTGTGACATAAAAAAAGCTCTGTATAAGCAAAAACATTTTTACCTAAATCAGGGGCGGATAACTCTTTTTAAAAATGTGAAAAATATCACATACCTTTTAATTTATCATAGTATAGCTTAATTTTTTATATTAATGTACTATATGTATTATATTCATTATTTAAAATACATAAAAAATTTTAATAAAAGTGTTATTATCTCAAATATAAACTCTTCATAAATACAAATTGTCGTAAAGTTTGGTTGATTTCAATTCCTGTTCTTTATGTCTCCTACATGATAATACTTTACAATTAACAGGAAACCTGATAATTAGTCTTTGTCTTTCATTAATATGAATACCCAGTTTATTAAGATCGTTAATTAATATCTTGAAAGCTGTTTAAATGTACGAAATGAAGGTTGATATTTGCTGGGTCAGACAGCCGGTTGTGGTGATATTACGTAATAATTTAGCCGCACAGGTGACAGGTGATCGCCCTAGACGACGTTACCCCGATATACCCTCGATATATTGAAAATATTGCAAATTGATCAGGAAGTCAACTATCAAAGATATTATAGAATTCGTCTTGGGACTGGCCATCTGATTGCACATGACGAAGAGTCAACGCTGTCGCTGGTGTTTTCATGCGAGCTGTACTGAAAAACACACGTTTTCGAGTGCCAATTACAGGTATATCGTGGGAATGTTAAAATTAAAATTATTTTCTATAAAGTCTTCAATACACAGTTATCTAAATAAAAAATTACAAATTTAAAACCTTTATTATTATTATTTTTTTTTTTTTCGTGAATCTTAGGTCACGCGACGATTGGCGTTTCGTAGTACCTTAACATAACTTGTTCTCTCATTGTTGTATACTTGTTCTCTCTTTTTAATATCTACAGTGGCGGATTTATAGGGGTTGCTCCCCCTTTTTTGCTACAATTATGGGTAAATCTTCAGATTTCGCCCCTAAATTGGCAGAGTATTTTGGTTTACATTGGACTTTCACTTGTGAGCCTCAACCCCCCCCCCCCCCTCCCATTTCGGAAATTCTGGATTCGCCACTGATATAAATACCAAAATTAATTAAAGAGGATTAAATCCAAATCCTTTGAATCAAAAGAGGCTCTTAGTCTCGTCATTATTCCTTTAACAAAAAATGTCTTCCTTAAATATGAATAAATTAACCCCCCCCCCTCCCCACCTTCCTTTCGCAGAGGTCTAGACTTATCTGCAATTAAAATGTAAATTTGAAGTTGTAAACAGTGGGATCAATGTAAACTAAATGATGTCTTATTTTATCGCACAATATATGTCTTGGTATTTATTACATTGAAATGTGTATTTCTGTAAATAATTCTATACGACAATACGTGGAGATCGCCCCGAGTCAGAGGAAACACGTATAAAATCGTATTAATAGAGCTACAAAATTACAATAGACTATATGAAATCGTCAAATATTTAATTAATGTAAATACCAATAATTATCAATTCGAATATAAAAATCGTTCATGGTAAGTATAAGCCCACGCTGTTCTTTAAATTACATCATGAATGATGAAATGAAACTTTTGAGAAATAAAACTTTGTAAATTATAGCTACAGGGTAATTTTTTCACAAATAAGATAATCATAATTACTTCTATAGACATTGTTTTCGTTATGTGTTCTCTTATTTGAGAACTTTATAATGTACGATTGTCATGACCATGTCCGACTTCAAAATTAAAACTGATAAATCTGATCTACCAACCATATATTGGCTCCCAAAACTACATAAAAGTCCATATAAATCACGTTTCATATCTAATTCTAGCCACTGCTCTACTACGGTACTATCGAAGCATATTACGTCTGCTCTAACTGCTATAAAAGATCATATTATCAAATATTGTGATGTCGCATTCCATAAGAGTAACATCAATTACTTTTGGTCGATTAAAAATTCTCATGAAGTTATAGACAAACTTCTTTCGCTAAATTTCAAAGCGACTCAAATTTCTGCATTTGATTTTTCTGTACTTTATACATCTCTGCCTCATGATTTGATTAAAAGCACGTTGCTGTCTCTAATACAATGGTGTTTTCACAGAGAATCTAAAACGTACATATGTACTTCCAATAACTTCGGATTCTTTTCCAACAAACAATATACTTCATATAAATACTGAACTTGCAAGGAATTATGTAAAGCACTAGATTTTCTCATGAATAATATTTTTGTGCAATTTGATGGCAAGATATATCAACAAATAGTTGGGATTCCTAAGGGTACTAACTGCGCGGCTCTGATAGCAGATTTATTTCTTTATTGTTATGAGAGGGATTTTATGGTTTCTCTTCAAAAATCAAAACGTTTTGACCTCATTGACAAATTCAATAATACTTGTAGATATCTGGATGATATTTTGGTTATCGACAACCCTGAATTCGAACAATTTATATCAGAAATTTATCCACCAGAGCTCACATTGAATAAAGCTAATACTTGAGATAAATCTACACCTTTCTTAGATTTAAATATCAAAATTATCAACAACCTAATATATACTAATATTTATGATAAACGTGAGGATTTTGGATTTCCTATTGTAAATTTCCCTTACTTGGATGGCGATGTCCCTCGACTCCCATCATATGGTATCTATATATCTCAATTAGTTCGATTTGTCAGAGGCTGCACCGATGTTTTGGACTTTCATAAACGAAATTTACAAATTACTACTAAACTTTTAACTCAGGGTTACAGATATCACAAGCTAAGAAAAACATTCGGCAAATTCTTCAGATCTTATTCAGAACTTCTATCTAAATTTGGAAATATTTCTTTTCAACAGTATGTATCCAATGGAATTTCCCATCCTTATTTTTACGGTGATCTCGTATATAAACTAAGGAAAGTAAAAGGCCCCGATAACGTTATTTTATCATGGAATAAAATAGTCAAACGTCTTATAAATAGACAATATGATATTGAGATCATCAAAAAGACTATAGGTCTTGTATTTGGCCCCTCTACAGCCTTATGCAGACTTTTACTTGAACGTTGCACGCTGACTAACAGGGCGGTGGGGACTATATGACGGGCCTTGTCCAAACCTCTTTCAGAGGAGACATGGTCCTGAACCTCGTCCCCTCTGACTGTTAGTCGGGACTCCTACAGATCTAGGGTCTTAGCTCACTTTCAGACTGGCAGAGCACGGTTTATCATGTTGATGTCGCATATATTTTTATACCATTATGTATTTTACAATACCTTACGTGTTTATATTTTTATGACCTCTCAATATGCGATACCTGTTGACCCTTTTTTTTACATGGAGGATTATTTATAAATTTTTAAATGTACGTCCTTTGATTGTTCTGCTGTTACGGTGAGTGGGAAGGTGGGCCCGTAAACCGGTTAACCACACCATTTGTTTGGCTTTTGTCAAATTAAATGACCGTCCTAAGTCGGTATCGTAATTGCACTACAATCAAATATTTTTGTAATGTGATATATGTTCTAGTATATTATTTATATTCATGTATTGTATAGCTCTATGGTGACTTCTGCCACATAACTGAGCCAGTAACTCCTCTTTTTTCTTTACTATCCATATCGATGTAATCATATGACTCGTGAAAACAATATGGCGGACTGTTGTTTTGGCAAAGAGGAAGACGCTATCTTTTTATTTTCAAATGTTTGTAGTCATTTCTAGGTATATTTTCATAAAAATGGTATCAAATGAATCGGGGGAAACATACTTATCGTATATTATGGGCCGGTAGAAATAAATTAAAAACTGAAAATTATATATTTAAAAAACTTATGTGCGCCCGCATCTCACATCGTTTTCGCTTCGGCGATCAGCTGTTTACAGGTAATGGACGTATCTACCTGAAAAACCTCACCTCATTGGATTTGATACAACCGTAACCCCGAACAACGCCAGTGAACATATCACTTTTATGCTCATTGATTCTAAGCGCGCCGTCAATTGCAAGGCAAAATAAACATCTCGCTGTACCGCCGCGGTATTGTTAGATATTTTAATGATTTTAGCTATTTTCAAATTGCCCTAATTTCTTTATTTCTACTCCAAATGAGATGAAATTTGAGAAATAAGAAGAAAACAAAATGAATATTCTAATGATTTGATTATGATTTACATGTTAAAAATATTTCCCGATAAATTATTGATGCGAAAATTGCAAACAACGCATTTTGATTAATTTTGATAACTTAGGCATTGGCGATGGGCCTCACTACGTATGTTCATGAGAAGCATCTCTTAAAAAAGCTGTCATTAATTGTAAATGGGATAATATTGTTAGGGATTTCAGACACCTTCTCCTTAATAATTGGCAATGGCACTCTCTTGTTCAGTCTCTAGTATACAACTTTTAACAAAATTAACATATTCCATATTTTGTTAGTAATGGATTGTTGAATCTCGAAAAACCAGATCCTGTTTTCAAATTTGAAAGTTTTAGACGGAAAAAGGAGAAAACTGAAGACATCTGACAAAGCTGTATGACAAAAATCACCAAGGACATGCACACACACAAAAAAAAAATATGACAACAGTAGAATATACACTGAAAACGACATTAAAATTTTTTTAGATTGTGTTGCAGTTACGATACCGACTTAGGACGGTCAATTGAAGTAACAAAAGCCATTCAATTGGTGTGGTTAACCAGTTTACGGGCGCCCAACTTTCAATGCAAGAATGATTTGTTTTGTACCCAGGTAATAGTTTAACTGAATTAACAAGTGAGATAAGTTCTTCTGAGATTAGAAAAAAACATCTAGTCAAACTTGTTTCATTGGTTTTATTCGATGCCATGTATATTCCTTATTTGGGGGAAATTGATTCTCCAAGGGTCTACTAAATAACATTCATTTTTAGTTTTCCAACAGCAGTTTAGTTTTTGGGTGTGTGTGGGAAACATAATTGTAACAGTCTTTATGAAAGTCTTGAGAAAGGTTCCAGTCCCCACAGATTATTACAAATTCGTTACTGAAATCTTCAACACTTTCACCTAGGTTTTCAAAAAAGCTATCGTCGTCATTATTTGGACCGTAAATATTTATTAATGTGATAGTTATCATATTATGAACTTGGATTTCTGTTACAAAAAGATTACCTGTGCTATCTTTTTTGTTCTACAGTAAAATCAAAGTTGTTATTGAATAGAGTAAGGACACCACGAGAATCATTTTTGCCTTGTGAAAGTATATGCTCAAAACCCCTTTGCATGTGAATTTTCGAATTATCAGAATCTAGTAAACGGGTATCTTGAGGCAACTCAAGACCATATCTTGACCGAGCCTACTGCAAAAGAAAAAATCAAATAAAACTCAGCTAAATATAAAGTAATGCTGCAGATATTTGGTGGAAAATAACATAACACACACACACACACACACACACACACACACACACACACACACACACACACACCTACACACACACACACACACACAAACAGAGAAGATGACACATAAATGAATATTGATGGATTAATGATATGGATAATGATATGGATAATCTACGTGTGATACATAAACTCCTTTATTCTGGCTTCAGCTATAGTAAAAAAATTATTATAGAAGCACTTCACGTCTTGTATCCCGAGTTTAAAGAACAGTAATTAATGAGAGTCGTGATTGGCTGATCTGATGTAAGATGAGAGGGACTACTATTTCAGTGTACCAGGTGCTGTGATTGGAGGAAATTATTTTATCAATCTCTCAATAAAGATTAATTTTGCTGTAAAATCATGCATTTTTGTCTGATTTCGCTAATGTAAAATGTAAATGTTCTTGTTTACATTTGAATTTTGTCAATTTTTTCTTTCTTTTTTTTTTTTTTTTTTTGTGGGTGACCTCCTTCCAGCATGATTTTCTCGAAATTGAGGTAGATAACCTATAGTAAACTGTTAAAATTCTGATAGAAGAGGGTCTGACAAACATTTTATATAAGGATTTTATATAGCTGAAATGTAGAATGCTGTGTGAATCTTGCTGGACATTTGGTAATTTAACATGGGACCCCATGGAATTATTGTTCTTGCACCTATATAGGCCAAATTCTAAATTTTTCAAAAATGCAGTTTGACCTAATTTTCTTGAAATATATCATATTTCCCCCAAATTTTGATTCAAAATGTTTAAAATGTTCAATATTGAAATTTCTAATAAAAAGGAGGGTGGTTTGAATTTGCAAAATTTTAAGAAATTAATTTGTGTATTGTGCATGGATGACTAATTTGTTTCCATTATATTAAATATTTAAGACATTTGGATTTAGGATTTTGCGTACTTTTTACATTGTGAACTGTGAAACTTGAATTTCTTTGCCAAAACTTCTTGTTGCCTTCATGGATTTCCATAATATTTTCCGGGTTTGTTGCCCAGGGCCAAAGCATGTGTAATATTGAGGTCCTGAATAATAGGCAAAAGGGGGATGTTTCCATGCTTTCAAATTTCATCCCTAAGCAACGGGCGTATTATTCCACGCTAAACGTTGCTCTTTTTATCAAAGATATCACATTAAACATTATAAAGAAGTTCACACATATAATCCCAGAATCATTTATAAAATTCAATTACTCGTGGCCAGGAGATTTATTATTTTTCATTTCGCACATGGCAGTTAGATTCTCGGAAAGGGAAGGAATTTCTTAACATATTTGTTTCTGTCTCACATTCTACGGTATTTTACCATACAAAGTAGGGTGGGTGAAAGGTTACGATAATTTCATTTCATCGGGTTCAAATTTCTTACGAACAGTTTCTTATTTACACATATTACTTTATAATCTTTCGTGGAGGCTGTCAAATCTCTCTTACGACACTGAATATACCTTTTTTCGGAAAAAGATAAACAATGTTGATGTTACTATGAAAGATTTACATGAACACTTTAAATTCCTTGCAGGAAAAATAAGGTCTAATAATACTGAGTGTGATATACATGATGATGATTTTATTTTTGAGGAGTTAGATGTCGCAATCGCGGAAAATGAAATCATTGATGCCATAAAAGATATAAAAACTGGCAAAAGTAAAGGACTGGAGCGAGTTTAACTAAAAGTCGTAGACTTAGACGTAAACGTAGACGTAGACTTTACGACTATAACTACGTGTGCGTAAGCTGCGTTTTACTAAAAGATGTAAGAAAAAAGAGGAGTTACTGGCTCAGTTATGTGGCAGAAGTCACCATAGAACTATACAGTACATGAATATAAATAATATACTAGAACATATATCACATTACAAAAATATTTGATTGTAGTGCAATTACGATACCGACTAAGGACGGTCATTTAATTTGACAAAAGCCAAACAAATGGTGTGGTTAACCGGTTTACGGGCCCACCTTCCCACTCACCGTAACAGCAGAACAATCAAAGGACTTACATTTAAAAATTTATAAATAATCCTCCATGTAAAGAACAAGGGTCAACAGGTATCGCATATTGAGAGGTCATAAAAATATAAACACGTAAGGTATTGTAAAATACATAATGGTATAAAAATATATGCGACATCAACATGATAAACCGTGCTCTGCCAGTCTGAAAGCGAGCTAAGACCCTAGATCTGTAGGAGTCCCGACTAACAGTCAGAGGGGACGAGGTTCAGGACCATGTCTCCTCTGAAAGAGGTTTGGACAAGGCCCGTCATATAGTCCCCACCGCCCTGTTAGTCAGCGTGCAACGTTCAAGTAAAAGTCTGCATAAGGCTGTAGAGGGGCCAAATACAAGACCTATAGTCTTTTTGATGATCTCAATATCATATTGTCTATTTATAAGACGTTTGATTATTTTATTACATGATAAAATAACGTTATCGGAGCCTTTTACTTTCCTTAGTTTATATACGAGATCACCGTAAAAATAAGGATGGGAAATTCCATTGGATACATACTGTTGAAAGGAACTATTTCCAAATTTAGATAGAAGTTCTGAATAAGATCTGAAGAATTTGCCGAATGTTTTTCTTAGCTTGTGATATCTGTAACCCTGAGTTAAAAGTTTAGTAGTAATTTGTAAATATCGTTTATGAAAGTCCAAAACATCGGTGCAGCCTCTGACAAATCGAACTAATTGAGATATATAGATACCATATGATGGGAGTCGAGGGACATCGCCATCCAAGTAAGGGAAATTTACAATAGGAAATCCAAAATCCTCACGTTTATCATAAATATTAGTATATATTAGGTTGTTGATAATTTTGATGTTTAAATCTAAGAAAGGTGTAGATTTATCTCAAGTATTAGCTTTATTCAATGTGAGCTCTGGTGGATAAATTTCTGATATAAATTGTTCGAATTCAGGGTTGTCGATAACCAAAATATCATCCAGATATCTACAAGTATTATTGAATTTGTCAATGAGGTCAAAACGTTTTGATTTTTGAAGAGAAACCATAAAATCCCTCTCATAACAATAAAGAAATAAATCTGCTATAAGAGGCGCGCAGTTAGTACCCATAGGAATCCCAACTATTTGTTGATATATCTTGCCATCAAATTGCACAAAAATATTATTCATGAGAAAATCTAGTGCTTTACATAATTCCTTGCAAGTCCAGTATTTATATGAAGTATATTGTTTGTTGGAAAAGAATCCGGAGTTATTGGAAGTACATATGTACGTTTTAGATTCTCTGTGAAAACACCATTGTATAAGAGACAGCAACTTGCTTTTAATCAAATCATGAGGCAGAGATGTATAAAGTGTAGAAAAATCAAATGTAGAAATTTGAGTCGCTTTGAAATTTAGCGAAAGAAGTTTGTCTATAACTTCATGAGAATTTTTAATCGACCAAAAGTAATTGATGTTACTCGTTCGTAAATGTACTTAGACTAATGACAGTCGTAAGCTACGACTGGATTTTTTAACAAGGAAAGAAATTTCTTAGCCATGGGAAATCAATATTGCGTATTATTTACATTCGCGTTTGAATTTATAGTCGTCTGTTAACAAGAAAAACAAGATGGAGAAAACAAGAAAAGCAAACTGGAAATGTAACGGCCGAAATGGGGGTGTTGGCAGATGAATTCCACGAATGCCCCGTCGGCAACAAAGTCGAAAACAGCTATTTCAGTATAAATGTCAAGGTCACAAGGTCATTGACTTTGGTTTTATTTGAAAGGGTTTCATCAGTTGAGTATGAATGCAAAATATGATGGTTTATCTCTTATGATTCAAAAGTTATAGCTGTCTAACATTTCGAATTTATATTTTCTCGATACAAGAAAACATTTCCGACTAGATGTAGAGTTTTGGAGGTAAAACAGTGTTGATTTGTCAAATGATTATTGACAGAAAGCGCGTGATTTCTCCCATAATGCCTTTTCAGCTAGCTTCTCAATATCGAACAGTGATGTCATTTTATCTATCGTCCGCGCCACTCAAATTGGAAACTGGAAAATCTGGATTTTATTTCAAAAAGGCAAAACCATTCGATAGATCTTGTTTAGTCGTAACTTTTGGTGTATGCTATATGTTTGTATGAAGAAGCGTTCATATTTTATAGAAAAAAATCAATTTTAGATAGGGCGATTTCCATGTAAAATTTTGACGTGACGTCGCCAAGTTTCCCATAGACTCAATGTTAAACATCGGCGGCGTCACGTAAAAATTAACATAGAAAATGATTTTTCCCTATAAAATACGAATGCTTCTTCGTAGAAACATATAACATACACAAAAAGTTACGACTAAACAAAATCTGTCTATTGATATTAATTTTGTAAAATAATTTTAAAGATAAATAAGTGAAAATCCAGATTTTTCGGTTTACAACATGAGCGGCGCGGACAGTAAGCTAGTGGCTAGGGAGAGTTATCGTGACGCCATAATTTTACTCTCTGCATAAGTTCTTTGATTGACGTCACTCACAACGTCATGCCGACGTGACTAACTATACTAGTTTGGCCGTGACGCGATGTCACTCTAAGGGTTAATTTTAAAACGATTTCTTATAACTCTCTTATGTGGTTTGTTGTCGTGTGTGTCTAATGCCCCCTGTCTCGAAAAACACCCTTTGTTTTTTAGACACCTTCATTTCTGTTCTGAATTAAGAATAAAACAGCCTCCATTGCACTTACGTGTGAAGCTACGTCTGCTACGCATAATTGTAAGTTACGATGTTTAGTAAAACGCAAAATACTCGTAAATTACGTTTACGTCTACGTCTACATCTAAGTTTGGGCTTACGACCTTAAGTAAAACTCGGTCTCCTGGGTAGTTTAATTAACGGATATTTTGTTGAATTTCGCGATATTTTACAACCGTTTTTATGTACAGTTTTCAATGTTATGTATAATACTGGTTATTTTCCCGAAAAAATTATGTGATAATCTTATAGTTCCTATTTATAAGAAAGGTAATACTGCTGCTCCAGGTAATTATAGAGGAATCAGTTCAATAAGCTGTATGGCCAAACTATTTACCTCAGTTATCAACAAATGTCTAATGTCATAGGCAGATGATAATGATGTATGAACAGATATTCAATTTGGGTTTAGACACCCACATAGTATTATTGATCCTATCTTTGCCCTAAGTACTATGGTGAACAAATTATTTGACAAAGAGGAAAAGATTATATTGTTGTTTTGTGGATTTTAAACCTGTATTTGACTCGGTCATTTGAGTAAAGATGTGGCATAAAATATCAACGTAAAAATAAGAGGCAAGCCTCTCATAATTATGAAGTCATTGTACCAGAATGTAAAATCTAGTGTAATACTGAATGGTAAGATTTTTAGAGTTCTTTAAAAAAAAACCTTGGAGTTTTACAAGGGAAGATAACTTTGCCACTTTTGTACTCCTTGTATATTAATGATTTTGAATTAGAATTTATAAGTAACAGTATGCCTCACATTGAGCTGCAAGAGTTATCTCTCTTTGCATTGATGTACGCGGATGATATGGTAATATTGGTACAATCGGTTTCAGACCTTCAATTACTATTGAATGCACTAAAAATGTATACAGATAAATGGTCTTTATATGTTTTGTCTGTATGTAAGGGCATTCACGGCGGGTGCGCTAGCCAAACAGGAGACGCTCACTCCTCCCGGGCATCTGGTCTCACCTCTGAATTCGGGGGTTCGTAAATACCCATTGTGGTACATTGTTGATAGTGCCATAGTCATGTGACACCAGTTACTTTCGTATTTTACATGAACGTCACACTTATTCCCTTTGCAGTGTGGAGCTAGTAAAAAAGTTCCCCACGGAGGGTTTGACTTACGTTTTTCCTGATGTTATGTGGCAGTGACACTTTCTACACAGTGTTTGTTCACATCCATGTATATATACAGTAATGAATTATATATGATTCGTCTGTTTGTAAAGGCATTCAAGGCGGATGTGGCTAGCCAAACAGGAGATGCTCACTTCTCCCTGGCACCTGGCCTCACCTCTGAATTTCAGGGGTCCGTGAATGCCCACGGTGGTACATTGTTGATAGTGCCATAGTCATGTGACACCAGTTACTTTCGTATTTCAGTTTAGAATGAATGTTCATAAAACAAAAATTATAATATTATAATATTTAGGAATGGTGGTAATATAAAAACTGAAGAGGAATGGCTTTATATGAATAAGGAAATTGAAATAATTGACAAATTTTGTTATCTTCGCCTTTTACTTAATTACAATGGTATTTTATTTTATTTATTTTTTTATTTATTTTTTCTTTTTTTTTTTTTTTTTTTTTGGTCACTCAGAAACAATTAGTGCTTCAGTAAAAAATAATTGGCTTTACTTTTTTGCTTCGAAAAAGAAATGTTTCAGTATGCAAATTAATTTTGTCACAATGTTATCTCTTTTTGACACCTATGTCAGTAGTATAGCGTACTATGGGTGTGACACCTATGTCAGTAGTATAGCGTACTATGGGTGTGACACCTATGTCAGTAGTATAGCGTACTATGGGTGTGACACCTATGTCAGTAGTATAGCGTACTATGGGTGTGACACATGTGTCAGTAGTATAGCGTACTATGGGTGTGAGGTGTGGGGTTTTCATGCCGATCCAGACATTGCAAAAGTACAAACCGATTTTTGTAATAATATGATGGGAGTAAAGAGATCGACCACAAATTATCTTATTTACTGTAAACTGGGTACATTAGCGTTAATATGTATTCGTACAATTCGTATCCTGAAATACTTGTTAAAACCACTAAAGAGAAATAAATGCATTTTGAAAGTATGTGATGAATTTATGTTTGATGAATGTATAACAAACGATAATTGTAAAAACTGGGTTTGTGATGTGATACATTTATTGTCAAGCATTGGCTAAATGGATTTATGGTTCAAACATTATGTAAAAATATCAGAATGTATTTCAGGCATAGCCAAACAACGTTTATTTCATATATACAAGCAGTCCATTTTATCTTATGATAATGATTCACTGTAGAGACAGGCCGATAGAAGGAAGTTCCTTTGGATAGACGATTATATCCCTTTTGAAAAGTAGAATACAGAAGACGAGTTCCACTTTGTTTTGAAATGTCCTTTTTATATTGATTTAGGGGAAAAATATATAAAACGATATTACTCTGAAAGACCATCTGTCTATGAATTAATACAATTACCTTTAGCGCAAAATGTAGAAGAATTCTGTTCGCATGATAAATATATTAACTATGCTTTTAATATACGAAAACAAATAGCATAGAATTATCTATGTATGTATGTTTAAGGCGCTGTTTAGAATTATTTATGTAAATCTTTGTATGATTAACAGACTTGATTAACATCTTTTGTTGATCATGTATTATTTAAGTTGTATTATTACTTGTATTGTTATGTCTATAAGCTGCATTCCTTTTGACCAATAAACTATTTGTGTCGGATGATAGTTTTCGGCGAGTATAGAATAATGTTAGAACTGGTTTACAGAATAACCGGATTTTTTTTTAACATAATGCGTGTCCATGAGCTGTATAGCTTTAGCCGAATAAACTATCTACACACACACTCACACACATTCAAACACACACACACACACACACACACACACACACACACACACACACACACACACACACACACACACACACACACACACACACACATTAGCGGGTTCACAGACCCACGTTCCCACTCACTACAACGGCCAAACAATTAAAGAAAATATGTCATGAAATTACGCAAATCACTCTATAACTAAGGAGTATCTCCCTTATGCATAGCTCTGTCCTTAGATTGATTCTTTGGTTCACTTTTTCGTTCATTTTGGTTTTAATACTGCTCTTCAAATATTTATATCTTATATAAATTCCAATCATTCTGCCACGAGCATCACTGAAGAGACATAATTTGTCGAAATGCGCATAGGGTGCACAAAATTAGAAGGTATATATGTTTTATATTTATTTTAAAATATATTAATTATAAGCCATATATATAAATCAAATACCAACAGGCTACCAATTTTGAGAGGTGTTAAATATACACACAAAAACGTATAATGGACTGAAAAAGAATACCATTTAAAATATAAAAGTGACTTCAGTTTGAACGTATTGTGATATGCTCTTCTAAAAGGGAGCTAAGGTCCTAGTATTAAAAAATAAATACACTGAAACAGCTGTCATCCAGATGTTATACTCTTTTATCGATAACATTTTTGTGGTGTTTGGAGGTAAGGTTTTTCAACAAATTGTCGGCATTCCAATGGGCACTAACTGTGATCCGCTTCTGGATGACATATTCCGTTACTCATACGAAGCTGAATTCATTCAGTCTTTGCTTTCGCAAGGAAAAAAACAATTGGCTCTTGGCTTCAATTTTACTTACAGATATATAGATGGCTTGCTTTCAATTAATAATCCTTCATTCGCGGATTACCTTAGCATCATCTATCCAAGTGAACTGGAGGTCAAAGAAACCACAGAAAGTAGTAATTCTACTTCGTATTTAGATATTATGTTGTCTTTCGACATTAATGGTCAATTGAACACCTCACTCTATGACAAACGTGACGATTTCAATTTCGCTATCACAAACTCTCCTTTCATAAGTAGCAACATTCCATCATCGCCCGCATACGTGTATTCATATCTCAGTTAATACATAATTCCAGAGCATGTTCAAATTACAATGTTCTGAGGGCTAAGCGACTTTCAGTTAAGCTGCTTAACCAGGGTTATATATGTGCTTGACTAGCAACGTCACTGAGGAAGTTCTACGGTCGTTACGAGACTCTTATTACTCCATATGATATCTCGTTATCCAGACTTTTAAATGATATTCTGGACTGAGACCGATTCCGATCATTTTACACCGATTTGACACCCTCTACCTGAAGGTTACCTACTTCGAATTCTCCATATATAAAAACATATGGAATTTACACGATTTGACTCTTTTTACTGGGTATATGTGACGGGTGTTGCTAGCAAGCAGGAGATGCTCACCCTCCCCGGGCACTTGATCTCACTCCATCACAGGGGTTCACATATGCTTTTCAAGTAGACATATTTTGTTATTTTCCATTTGTTTTTCATTTTCACTGATTTTGTATGTCCTCTGGTTTCATGATTTTTGGACTTGTGGTTTGGATTTCTCCATCATCTTTACATTATCGGAGTCCCGACTAACAGTCAGAGGAAACAAAGCTCAGGATCTAATCTTCTTTGAGAAGGTTTAGGCAAGGCCCGTCATAGAGTTCCCACCGACGTGTTAGCTAGAAAAAGTCTGTAAACGGCCGTAGAGGGGCCCAATACAAGACTTATTGTCTTAGCTAATACCTTGGAGTCATATTGGCAATAGCAAAGGCATTTGACTAATTTAACCACTGTTGCGATGAAGTCATCGAAGTTTTTGACCCTTCTAAGTTTATATAAATGATCACTGTAGCAATGTGGATGGACATGTAATTTTGAAAAGTAATATTTCCGAATTTTGATAAAAGCTTTGAATAAGATCATGATAATATATTGATATAATAATGCAAATCTTGCTCCTATCAAATATTATTATTAAGCTTTCAACCTGGTAACATGTGTCTTATTTTCTAATAAAATCATCTCTAACTAATGTATGGAATACGGAGCCTCATAATATATAAATATCAAGAGACGTTTCATACTAGAATTGTTGTTTAGGTGATGCAGTCTTTAATCATTAAAAAATGGGAAAAAGTATACTCATCTTGCCGCACGATCGAATGGATTTACATACCGTAGAGTCGATTTATTGATTGATTGATTGATTTTTGTTTTACGTCACACCACGAATATTTCACGTATATGGTGACGGCATCTGCCTGATGCGGGGCATACAAATTTTGACCTTTGCAACGAACCCACCCGAAGCAGTGAGGGATCTTTAACGTGCCATGCATACCACGACACGGGGCCTCGGTTTTTACTGTCTCATCCGAAAGACATGACACCGGCATGACCAGAGCGGGACTCAAACCCCGGCCTCCCGATCAGGAGTCCGACGCGATACCACTAGGCCACGCCGGCTTAGAGTCGATTTAAAATGAAGTGTTCAAATGGATAGGTGAAAAGAATTAGCCTATTCTGTTTTTCGAAATCGTTATGATTAAGGATTTTTTCATAAAATCCGACGAAACCGGGAAAATATTTAACCTAAGTTCATTCCCCTATCCCGGACACCTGGTCTCAACTCTGAATTTTAAGAGTCTGCGAATGTCTGCTGCGGTACGTTGCAGTACATTCAGGCTTTACCTTATTAACATGTGAGTATAGCGGACATTTATAACTATGATTAACCACTAATATTGACTGGTAATGAATCCTTCGCTGTATATGAAGTGTAACATTACAGATAATAATTTGACTTTTGTTAGAGAATTCTCATATGCATGTACAGTAATTTAACTTAGTAATAAAACGTTATTACCGAACCCTACATTCTTTCATAGATGATGTGCTGTATTAATTGCCGTTAAAACGTGATTGATTACATAATTATTTACATAAAGTCTCTCATTTCCTATACGGTGTTTATTAATGAATGGATTTCTACATTTCAAAAGCCATTTTAAATATATCACGATAAAGACCAGGCAAAAAATGAACATAAACAAGCACTTTACTATGTGTTAGTGAACGGGTGTTTCATCTCAATATAACTGAGAAAAAGTTCTATATTTACGTGCTAAATATTTACATTTCAAGCTCATAATATATATAGTGGATTTTCCTCTATTGAAACTGATAATTGAAGCTTTTACCCTTTGTGATCAGTTTTATTTGGTTATTTGTTATTATATTACCTACATGTATATTGTGGAAGTCCGTGTTTAATGCCTAGAAACCCCGCTGTACATTTGATATCATTTAACAACAGTTCCCTTTTGAATTAAATGAGTCAAAAGAACTAACAATTAAGCAAAACCCTTGCAATTCTAAATGGCGGAAGATTCAGTCTAGATTTACTGTGGTTTTCTTACATTGAACCCATTGAAGATGTCACAAACTGTTATATATAAATCTGTTTCTGAATCTATGTGATAAACTCATACAATTTTCGTTTATATTTATTGTTTACTGTATACGCTCCATATTAAAGCAATCTACGCTTGCGGTACTGTTAGAACATCGTTACTTGTGACATAAATTGGCGATAAAACATTTTGCGATATTGCATATTACAACATACAATATCTAAAAAATAATTTTCCAATATATACCTAATTCACCATACATTTCAGAAAAATGTAATCGTACGATTATTTCACTTTTCCTTTTTAATTTACAATCGGATACCATATAAAGTAGTTATTAACAAAAGAAAATCCTTAAGGACAAACTTTTATTACATTATAATTATGTACCAATCTGGAACTTCGGCTTGGCTTCGGTAGTCCTCTTTCGTATTAAACAGTTTAGAATGCATACTACTTTTGTAAAGGAAAAAGAAAAGTAAGAGTACTGAAAATTAAAATAAGTTTTTTTTTTTGCAAATTAAAAACAAAATTTTCTCTCTCCCGAGTATGCGTATCATTATTTCCTGATCAATGCCGTCATTTTCAGTGGAAGTAGTGTGTTATTGGGCGTCTGATAACAGCTGATAAAACAACAGGCTTACGCCTGATAACAATAAAATACAATACCTGAAGAGCACTTCCAAATCTCGAGTGTTATACTCACAGATTACCCATTTGTTACGATCTAGAGTGCTTATCGACGGCGAAAAATCCCCAGATCTTTCTACATGGAAATAACAAAGTATCTCTACATTTTTGCAAAACACCACGTGAAAACTTGTCACATGGCATATTTCGAATCTGATGGAATGAAGATCAAATAGACAGAATAAAAATATCAAAATTTAAGAGTATCCTTTCTCAGAAAAAGACTACAGAATATCAGATAGATGGGATTGCCAGCATGTGGTAATAACAGCTTAAATGAGATTCGGTCAGATATAGCTAAAACATGTAATTGATCACAGAAGAATACTTGTCTATCAGAGTACGTGAATAACATATAATTTAAAGACAAATATCTTCTTTCATCATATTGCTATCATAAGGCAAGTCGCTATCATCAAATCTATTATATTTTATCACGACTTAGATGTATCATTTGCTTCTAATATGCATGTATAACACATTATGACTGTCATTTTTATGATATTGTAACGCAAATAATTTTTGTTTACTGTTCATTCCACAAAATCACGTCTTGATGTAAATAATAGTTAAGCGTCAATCTATAATTATATCGTCAAAGATAAAGATATGCTGTTCACTCTAATCAAACAAAAATACAGTTTTCAAAATCTAATTAATAAAGCTATGGACGTGAGAAAACACTTCAAGGTGAAAAATATTGTATTTTGCAATGTATTTTCTTTTTCCTTTCTTTATTTTTTTTATCTACTTTTATTTATTTCTTTATTTATTTTTGTGTGAGAACTTTTTAATCGGTTTGCTTATCTTTCTTGTCATTTTACAAGAGACAGATATTCATGGGTTGATCGGTAAGATCCACTATCTTCTATTTGTTCTTGCCTGAGATGGATCATCATTAGTTGATCACTTGATCATTTACCTTCACTCTTTGATTATCTTTGACTACCGAGAGATTTGTTCGAAAAATATTGATTTATATCTATGTACAATAGGAAGGTAGCCTCCGGCACTTCGTCACTGTCACACTTACAACAATGTACAATAAAGTATCGACCACTTGAAGAGGTGAGACCAGGTGCCCCGGGGTGTGTTGGGAGTAGGGAAATGAGTAACATGTGTTTGTTAAGCATGTATTAAAAGTAATACAAATCTGTTAAATTTATTTCCTGCAAGAGTCTTAAATGAGCAAAAGGCAAAAAATCAGTACAAGATAGGTCAAAGGTCAGGGTCTAGGTAACGAGATCAATTACCTTGGTGTAAATTGAAAGGACTTTATAAGTGAAGTATGCAAGCCATTTAGTTTTCCATTACTACACAGCTACATGTGTATTATGAAACATCCTCTCATTAAAATCTTTTGTTTCGTCAATATAATTTGCTGAAGCGGAAAATATCTTAATATATTTAAGAAATAAATTCTAAACGTTACATATTATGCGACAAACGAATACTTCTTTTAAATATTGCGCTATACTGTGTTTACATATAGCGCTGAAATTTAAAGTTGTATAACTGTAATAAACTAAATAATGACGATAAATGTAAGAGAACTGAAATGAATGCATTAAGTAAGGGTCATCATCATCATCAGTAGCAGCACCAGCATCAGCATCATCAACAGCATCAGCAGCATTAGCATTGATTAATTCATTTCCTTTTAGTTGTGTGATAGTATTAGTACACAGACCATTGCAAGTGCAATTCCAAATTAAAAAAAAAACTATCCGCAACGAACTTAGTCCAAAAAGTCCCAGAAGAGAACCTCTTTCTCTCTCTCTTGAAAACACAAAACAAACCAACAATATGAGTCCATATCTTCTAAATATTGGAATGTAAACTTTGGTGTAGAACTAAAAATGGGGTTATTGAATATATGTTCTGATTCAGAGTAGGTGTTAACCTTATTTTTTAATCCTTAGATGCAGGCACTGGGTTCGAACCCTGTTATTTCCAATATTTCCCCCAAGAAATATAGACCGGGGTCCTGTTTCAAGGTAAACCTCCGCATGTTTGAGACCTCTCCCTGCATTGTTTCTGAGATACCCTTTTAATGCATGTCAAATATATCTGAAATTTACTAATCAGTCGCACCACTTTTATTTTAAAGTGGAAATAGTAGGAAATGTGCTTACAGTATAACACATATAAATAGGATTGTGGCTTATAATCTTCAGATCCACCTCAAGTATTCATGAACTGTAGATTGGCTAGGATTACAGACGTAGGTAAACTATATAGATAATAGCTGTCAAACGTGATCAACTACAGTTCCTTGCGGTATGTTATCTATTTTGACCATTCCGTGATCTCTAGCCATGAACTTTGGATGTATTTACCGGAGAAAAACACTACATTCTTTTTTTTTTTTTCATTTTCGTTGATGTAAATCCTCTAAAAATATATCAAAGAGTCACGTAGTAATTGTAACATAAATACAGTCTTATGAAATACATTTGTATTATACTAGTGTGGTGAATTTATATGTGAAGAATAAAAAGAATTATAAAAGAATAATTAAGATGATGATTTTATTGGAATATTGTATGTAAAAGAGAAACAGAAGGCATCTAACAAAGCTGTATAAGTATAATTTAATTCAAAGTTCAACTAAACAGATGTTTCGATTTGTCTAAAAAATCAAGGATTAAGGATGGGGAGGGAATCTAGGGACAATATCAGTGTTTTCCATGCGCAAAAGTTCTATTACTTGTATATTACTTCGTTATTTAAAGAGTGACATTCGGTAAATTTAGTATTTCATTAGGACTGCTGTACAATTAATCCGAAACAGTTATGTACCCGAAATCTATATTGATGATATTGAGTTCGATTAATTCTTTTTATGAATTAGGTGATTCATACAGTAATTTGCATACAGAAAAATGTACAGCTACTTGAAAATTTTACCAATTAAAAATAAAAAAACAACAACAACAAAATTTAATTGAAATATTAATGATAAAGATAAATACTAGATAGTATATAGTTTAATTTTGGCATGTATTTTTCTATTTGAAGTTTTACGGTACAATTTGCCGAGAACCGAGTCGAGAATATAAGAAGGCAGAAACAAATACAGAAAAACACTCATTCCTCGCAAACGCAAAATGTCCAGACTAATGCTTGTTTTCTGTTCCTTGGCTTTCGTAAATGGACAAGCCTCTGTAGAGGTAAAGTCTAGAAATCTAAGATCTACTGAACAATGCTCCAATTTAGAACAGATTTTAAGGAATGAATTACGGGTGATGGAAAAATCGTTAGAAAAAAAGATGATGATGTTTTCAGTCTATACTCAAAATAAAAAGAATGGTGATGATTTGCGATTGATGCTAAAAGACTTGGCAAAGAATGTGAAAAGTCTGGAGACGGAAATAGTCTACATGGAGAAAAGAATGCGACGCGTCGGAGAGGACAGTACCAATAAAGTAATATCATTCTTAAACAGACTACGACAGGGAGCCAGACCAACGTCCCAGGTGCCACAGGTAGTTACTGAAAAGCCATCTAGCGGATCGAGGGGATATCATCACCAGTCAGTTAACGATACAAGAGGTAAGAAATATGGTGGTATTAAAGGAAACTGTTGAGCATGTTGATGTTACAGCGCATACTCATTAACTGAGTAGTTGAGATCTTTCCTTTAGTTGACCACTTTTAAAGAAAAAAGAGGAGTTACTGGCTCAGTTATGTGGCAGAAGTCACCATGAAGCTATACAACACATGAATATAAATAATATACTAGAACATATAACACATTACAAAAATATTTAATTGTAGTGCAATTACGATACCAACTTAGGACGGTCATTTAATTTGACAACAGCCAAACAAATGGTGTGGTTAACCGGTTTACGGGCCCACCTTCCCACTCACCGTAACAGCAGAACAATCAAAGGACGTACATTTAAAAATTTATAAATAATCCTCCATGTAAAGAACAAGAGTCAACAGGTATCGCTTACTGAGAGGTCATAAAAATATAAACACGTAAGATATTGTAAAACACATAATGATATAAAAATATATGCGACATCAACATGATAAAACGTGGATAAGGCCCGTCATATAGTCCCCACCGCCCTGTTAGTCAGCGTGCAACGTTCAAGTAAAAGTCTGCATAATGCTGAAGAGGGGCCAAATACAAGACCTATAGTCTTTTTGATGATCTCAATGTCACATTGTCTATTTAGAAGACGTTTGACTATCTTATTACATGATAAAATAACGTTATCGGAGCCTTTTACTTTCCTTAGTTTATATACGAGATCACCGTAAAAATTAGGATGGGAATTTCCATTGGATACACCGTGTTGAAAAAAAATATTTCCAAATTTAAATAAAAGTTCTGAATAAGATCTGAAGATTTTGCCGAATGTTTTTCTTAGCTTGTGATATCTGTAACCCTGAGTTAAAAGTTTAGTAGTAATTTGTAAATTTCGTTTATGAAAGACCAAAACATCGGTGCAGCCTCTGACAAATCGAACTAATTGAGATATATAGATACCATATGATGGGAGTCGAGGGACATCGCCATCCAAGTAAGGAAAATTTACAATAGGAAATCCAAAATCCTCACGTTTATCATAAATATTAGTATATATTAGGTGGTTAATAATTTTGATGTTCAAATGTAAGAAAGGTGTAGATTTATCTCAAGTATTAGCTTTATTCAATGTGAACTCTGGTGGATATATTTCTGATAAAAATTGTTCGAATTCAGGGTTGTCGATAGCCAAAATGTCATTCAGATATCTGCAAGTATTATTAAATTTGTCAATGAGGTCAAAACGTTTTGATTTTTGAATAGAAACCATAAAATCCCTCTCATAACAATAAAGAAATAAATCTGCTATCAGAGGCGCGAAGTTAGTACCCATAGGAATTGCACAAATATATTATTCATGAGAAAATCTAGTGCTTTACATAATTCCTTGCAAGTCCAGTATTTATATGAAGTATATTGTTTGTTGGAAGAGAATCCGGAGTTATTGGAAGTACGTATGTAATTTTTAGATTCTCTGTGAAAACACCATTGTATAAGAAACAGCAACTTGCTTTTAATCAAATCATGAGGCAGAGATTTATAAAGTGTAGAAAAATCAAATGTAGAAATTTGAATCGCTTTGAAATTTAGTGATAGAACTTTGTCTATAACTTCATGAGAATTTTTAATTGACCAAAAGTAATTGATGTTACTATTATGAAATGCGACATCACAGTATTTGATAATATGATCTTTTATAGCAGTTAGAGCAGACGTAATATGCTTCGATAGTACCGTAGTAGAGCAGTGGCTAGAATTAGATATGAAACGTGATTTATATGGACTTTTATGTAGTTTTGGGAGCCAATACATGGTCGGTAGATCAGATTTATCAATTTTAATTTTGATGTCGTACATGGTCATGAGGCGATCGTGCAAGGTGCTGTCTTTTGAGGTAGGGCTTTCCACATATGTATGACTGGAGTTTAATTCGTTTTTAAGTACTCCAATATAATATAGGTTTCAAACAACTATTATGTTTTACCTGCTTTATCAGCAGGAACAAAGACATATTTAGCATGTAAGTCAGCTATCCTCTTTTTAATAGAATTTGCCGTCAATGTATTAGGCTGTTGAAATAAATGCGGATTTTCCGTAAAGTTCTTAATACGGATATCGACAATTCTTATAATCTCGTATTTCCAATCATTAAGAGCATGAACCTTTACCTGTTCTTTTTTACACCAACGTTTACAATATGTAGTTAAAGCATCTTCTACAACGGAACGGCATTTATTGAAATCTATCCTGGACGGTAACCTATATTTAGGTCCTTTTCCAAAAAGGGTGCGCAATTTCTTGTCCGAAATACAGTTTAGGTCACCAGTAATAAGATGACCTGCCGGTTAATAAACATATTTAGAATTTTCACAAGAACACGACGAAGGAATAGAGTCTGAAACATCAGGGTTAGATGTAACTTTATTATAATTTGAAATAAGATTTCTTATAGGCTTTTTGTACTGGTAACAAATAAGTGGAGTTTCTAAATTCTCAAAATATTGGGGGATTTCAGATGTGACTCTATGATCACGGAAAATATTAGAAATGTTAAGTAGATCGAAGTCTTTATTAATAAATTTAATTTTGAGAAATTAAGCACAGTCAATTTTATCGTCTTTATCTGAATAATAGACGATCTTCATATTTTACATGATATAAGTGACCCATGAAACGACATGCAACTGTTTGCCTGGAATTTTATTTTGAGGTTTTTGCTTAAATTGTGACGTCACTATCTGGTTCTCAACGTCAAATGAAATCATCGTCAAAAAAAAAAAAAAAAAAAAAAAAAAAAAAAAAAAAAACGTGTCGGGTCTTGGGTCGCTTATATCATGTAAAATATGAAAATCGTCTGTTCACCTCTTTTCTTCATTACATCATGCAAAACCCTACAGGCCTAGATAGTTTTAAGCTGGTGTTTTTCGGTAAGAATAAATATAGAACATATATAGCTTTCAATTTTGTGCACCAGATGCACCGAAAAAGTGAGCCAAAGAATAAATCTAAGAACAGAGCTTTGCATGGAGGAGATGCTCCTTAGTTTAGAGTTATTTACATAATTTCATGACGGAAATTTTTAAGTATATATTTCATGTCAGTACAAAAGTACTGAAAAGTAGACAGTCAGTACAAAAGCACTAAAAATTAGAGGGCAAGGACGTTGACAAAATGTTAGTTAACGATGTTGATCTTGTAACTTATATTTGTGTTATGTATTTGATTTTAAAATATTCAACAGAAACATACTATTGTTTCATTTGTTTGAGAAGTATTGTGCAAGAAGCGAGAAGAAACGTTATGTATTTTCAGCAATTTGTATACAGAAAGGAATATTCGTTTCTTCGTGAAATATTAATATTGCTAGCTATACACCACATAAAAACCGAAAGAGAACTTGGAAAATATTAATATTGATACAATTTAGACAAGGAATGATGTGTCATTGTCCTAATTGATCCTTTATCATATTTTGATACATTTTCATTTATATACGTTCACTGACATTGGTTAAACTTCTACTGGTTTGATATATGTTTTGGTCTTTATATCTGCAGGTTTTAGAGATACGAATTATTCCGGAAATAAAAAAAGTTTTCTCTTTCAGTTTGCAGTGGGGGTTTCAAATGGATAGGAAGGGGACAGCTTGCCAAGTGTATCAGATTCTCTCACGAGAAGAAAACTTTTAGGGACGCAGAGATAAAATGCAGGTCCGACGGGGGTCATCTGATTTCAATTAAAAGCGAGGAAGAGCGAAGATCACTTACATCATATCTCATCTATTTCGAAAAAGGTACAATGTGATTGCTCATTCTAACAACATTTATAAAGTTTGCAATATCTTTATTTTCGCATTTCTAATAATAAAGAAATGTTTATAGTATGAAGTACATTCGTAAATGTCTTTTACTGGTGCGCTTTGTCCTTATATCCCAACCAACGCTAGAACATGTTTCAAGATTTAAGCATTTTAAGTTAGAGTTTTGCAGTAGGTGCTTAAGTAACAACAGAAATGAGTTATTATTTAATTGATCTAGAGTAAACTTTTTTGGATATAATCTATTAATGTAATGGTAAAAAATTAAAAAGATTTTTATTTGTTTTCTATTTCTTTTATTTTATTTTTTATTTGATTTTTTACATAAAAAGGTATCATTTTATGAATGTAAATGCATGCAAGGCTATTTCGTATCAGGAATATTGGTAATCAAACAAACACAAAGCTAAGATTTGTTTTCACGTTTAGTGGCGACAACCTACACAGACGGAATTTGGATAGGTCTTCGAAATAATACCCGTAATGGGCAGTGGACGTGGACTGATGGCAGCTACCTTGATACCTCTTGGTCTTATTGGGAGTTACTGCAACCAGATGGGCGTTACATTGATAGTGATGGACAGGAGAGCAGGGCTAATGATGCGTGTGTATATATGGCACTCAATCGTAATGCCTTAATGAAATGGTCGGACACAGGATGTGAATTGACATTGCCTTTCGTGTGTCAGAGAAGAGTTGAAATTGAACAGTAAATCTGTTGCATTTCTTGGTTTTATACGATAAGAATAAAAGTAAAATAACATATAATGTACTACAAAAAGTATATATGTAAAGTAAATAAACCATATTGTTGAATATAAAACGTATATAATACATGTACATAAATACATGTATATCATAAATTTTATCTCTAATTAAAATGGCCAAATTATAACATACACAATTTATCGTAAAGTCGGAGGGGAATAACATCCAAATAATACTGTAAATTTAAATGAATATACTTGGTGCAATGCCAGTGTTACAGTCTCAACAACGCACTACAACAACGTACTACAACAATGCACTACAACAACGCACCACAATAACGTATTACAACAACGTACTATAACGCACTACAACAACACACAACAACGAACTAAAACAACACACTGCAGCAACGTACTACAACACCGAACTGCAACAATAATCTTAAACAACATACTAAAACAACGCTCCTCGACAATGTACAACAACAACGAGTTACAACAAAGGAAAACAGCAACATACTACAACAATGTCCGGCAACAATGTACTACAAGTACATGTACCACAACTACGTATTACAACAAAGTACCACACAATATACAACACCAAAGTACTCAAATGATGTCAAATAATTTGTTGTTAAACGTCCGTCAGTTTTTTTAAGGGGGGGGGGGGTTCTTTTTCTTTGTTAAGTGATGTAATATGATGGTTCTCTAAGAATTTGGAATTGCCAAAACTAGAAAAACAGATGACTTCCAGTATATGCATTGTAAATTGGAAACACAGGCGACTTAGATTATTTTATCGAGGGTGTTTTCCAATTAAACTGGCCAAATTATAATGTTTACAAAATATATTCACTTCATCGTAAAATCAGAGGGCAATAATATCCAAATAACAATGTAAATTAAATGAATGTACCTGGTCCTATGCCAGTGTTACAACCACAACAATGCACTACAAGCACGTACTACAACACCGTACTACAATTACGTTTTATACTAACGTACTACAACAAAACGAAAACGTGCGACAACAACACATACTATAAGGTTAGTGGCATGGCCCACTAGTGAACCTGCTGATGGACACTTATTAAGATAAGTGGCAAGGTTCTCGATTGCACTTGCTGATGGACTGCGGTTAATGTTTAGTGTACCTGCTGATGGACTGTGGTTAAGATAAGTGGCAAGGTTCTCGATTGCACTTGCTGATGGACGGCGTTTAAGGTTTAGTGTACCTGCTAATGGACTGTGGTTAAGATAAGTGGCAAGGTTCTCGATTGCACTTGCTGATGGACGGCGGTTAAGGTTCAGTGTACCTGCTGGTGAACAATAGTTTAGGTAAGTGGCAAAGCTCTGTAGTTTATCTGTTGATGGACAGTGGTTATTGGCAAGGTCCTCAGTTATACCTTTTGTTGAATGGTGGTTAAGGTAAGTGATGATTTCCTCCGGTTTAGCTGCTATGGGCATTGGTATAAGTAAGTGGCAAGGTCCTCTTGTATATCTGTTGATGGACGGAGGTTAAGGTGAGTGGCAAGGTCCTCTTGTATATCTGTTGATGGACGGAGGTTAAGGTAAGTGGCAAGGTCCTCTTGTATATCTGTTGATGGACGAAGGTTAAGGTAAGTGGCAAGGTCCTCTAGTATATCCGTTGATGGACGGAGGTTAATGTTTAGTGTACCTGCTGATGGACTGTGGTTAAGATAAGTGGCAAGGTTCTCGATTGCACTTGCTGATGGACGGTGGTTAAGGTTTAGTGTACCTGCTAATGGACTGTGGTTAAGATAAGTGGCAAGGTTCTCGATTGCACTTGCTGATGGACGGCGGTTAAGGTTCAGTGTACCTGCTGGTGAACAATAGTTTAGGTAAGTGGCAAAGCTCTGTAGTTTATCTGTTGATGGACAGTGGTTATTGGCAAGGTCCTCAGTTATACCTTTTGTTGAATGGTGGTTAAGGTAAGTGATGATTTCCTCCGGTTTAGCTGCTATGGGCATTGGTATAAGTAAGTGGCAAGGTCCTCTTGTATATCTGTTGATGGACGGAGGTTAAGGTGAGTGGCAAGGTCCTCTTGTATATCTGTTGATGGACTGAGGTTAAGGTAAGTGGCAAGGTCCTCTTGTATATCTGTTGATGGACGAAGGTTAAGGTAAGTGGCAAGGTCCTCTAGTATATCTGTTGATGGACGGAGGTTAAGGTAAGTGGCAAGAACCTCTTGTATATCTGTTGATGGACAGAGGTTAAGGTGAGTGGCAAGTTCTTTTTGTATATCTGTTGATGGACGGAGGTTAAGGTAAGTGGCAAGGTCCTCTTGTATATCTGTTGATGGACGGAGGTTAAGGTTAGTGGCAAGGTCTTCTTGTATATCTGTTGATGGACGGAGGTTAAGGTGAGTGGCAAGGTCCTCTTGTATATCTGTTGATCGACGGAGGTTAAGGTGAGTGGCAAGGTACTCTTGTATATCTGTTGATGGACGGAGGTTAAGGTGAGTGGCAAGGTCCTCTTGTATATCTGTTGATAGACCGAGGTTAAGGTGAGTGGCAAGGTCCTCTTGTATATCTGTATATGGACGGAGGTTAAGGTGAGTGGCAAGGTCCTCTTGTATATCTGTATATGGACGGAGGTTAAGGTGAGTGGCAAGGTCCTCTTGTATATCTGTATATGGACGGAGGTTAAGGTGAGTGGCAAGGTCCTCTTGTATATCTGTATATGGACGGAGGTTAAGGTGAGTGGCAAAGTCCTCTTGTATATCTGTTGATGGACGGAGGTTAAGGTGAGTGGCAAAGTCCTCTTGTATATCTGTATATGGACGGAGGTTAAGGTGAGTGGCAAGGTCCTCTTGTATATCTGTATATGGACGGAGGTTAAGGTGAGTGGCAAGGTCCTCTTGTATATCTGTTGATGGACGGAGGTTAAGGTGAGTGGCAAGGTCCTCTTGTATATCTGTATATGGAGGGGGGTTAAGGTGAGTGGCAAAGTCCTCTTGTATATCTGTATATGGACGGAGGTTAAGGTGAGTGGCAAAGTCCTCTTGTATATCTGTATATGGACGGAGCTTAAGGTGAGTGGCAAGGTCCTCTTGTATATCTGTTGATGGATAGTTATTAACACTAGGTAGTCTCCTTTACCATTACACACTGGACTCCACTTAATGGGTGAATTATGTAGGTAGGTGTTAAACAATGATAAAATAATATTGATATTTATTGTACTGTAACATACATGTACGAAACATTCGGTCAATGAAAAATATTGATTGACTGATTATTGTTTTACATCACTCTACTATCATTTCATTTCATGTATACCCGTATAATTTTTCGCGAGTATCAAATTTTGCGATTTTAGAGTTAAAATCTGTATCTTCATTTTCGCGAGTACAAATTCTCGCGATTTCCAAAATCAAAAAGATACTTATACATGACACGTTAGTGTGATTTTATTTTATTTTATTTTATTTTTTTTTTCGCAAATGAATAGACAAAAGACTAAGTAATTCTTTATCGATCGATTTACCTGTAGAGGCTATGTATCACAGGTTAGGCTACTTTATAGCCCAGTAACCGGGGATAACTAGGTCGCATTTGATTAATAGGTCAATACCAATTGTTAACACACTGCAATGCCAAAGCTTGAAGACAAATGATTTTCTTTCATAAAAATCAAGAATATTAATGAAATGGTTTGAAACAAAACGATCACTTTGTCACTTTAAATTGTTAAGGATATTGTGTATAATCTAGTTCAGTCTTATGCCTAAAGTCCACTTTCGGTAAATCCATTGGTGATTATGTTTTTCCTTGTTTTTAATAGTCATACAATTTCACAAGCCACTTGGTTCCTACTTCTTTCATGACCAAGAGAGATAGATCAACTTTGACCTCGTTCATGCCTTTCCCCTCGTACACTTGCTTCATTACATTATCCGCATAAAATTGCTAAAACTCTTACTTAAGAAAGTCTTTTGCGCACTTATTAACACTCAAATCCAGAGGATGCAATTTAAAAGTGCATTTTGGTTGGATAGTAAAGTACAGCAGGCGTTTGGACTTAAGATGGTCATCAGATGGAAATTATCAGTAATTTGTCCACGAAAGCAGTCGAAAATGACGAGCGTTTTTGACAAATCGGCAAATCAAGATTATCAATACTTTTAACACATAAGGACAAACAAATTTGTCGATGTATTGAATCATAGTTACCTCATCTGTCCAGTGGTTTTCTGAGTGAGTAATGCTGAATTCGGATTGGAATGACACCTGTCAGTCTTCCCGCCATAAATGAGCTGTGTGGGAAAGAACACTCCGTCCATCGACCCAGCAGACGTACCTTAAATTAATAATTAACTGTGTAATCAAACTCATTACAGTGACACGACCATGCACAATGGCTTTGATATATACGACGTATTCACTTTCATTATTATCTGTAAGCTCTCGACAAATTTGTGCAGACAAAAATTGATTTTTAACGTCACATATCGATAATTGCATTGATTATTACATATATTTTTTATTTTCTCATCCGAAAGGCAGGGCATCGACATGACCAGAACAGGGCTCGAACTCCGGACCTCCCAATTCGTAGGAAAGCGCGATACCACTAGGCCACGCCGGCTTCATTGAAATGAAAAAGATATCGGCTCTTGACTATTCCGTTAATTATTACATATATCCCTTAATAAATGATTACATACATGTACCTGTAATTTGACGCTTATCTTCAGTAGCCTGGATTTCTTGATTTTGCCCCTTTGACTCACATGGTCCATTGTAAAAAGGGAACAATGTTGATTCCAGTTTGATCCTGGTTAATTACCAGTTGCTTATGTAGCATATGTCCCGTTTTCCCACTCCCGTGACGTTTGCGGTCTTTTATCGACATACCCTTTCCTTCGTGATTTTCGGTATGTAGTTCCTCATTTATCAAGTCTTTCGCAATACTAAACTAAGGTCCCTCGCATTCATCTATCTTTTACGTTTTTCTCTCGAGCTATCTTAAAATCGACATATTTTTCAAGCCACAATACGAACAATGAACTCAAAGAATTCATGAGAACTAGTGAATGTACATTTTGCCACAATGAATCTGGCTACTCTTAACTGACTACGTACTCGTGCAATTACGCCAGGTATTAAAACAGTGGAGCAAGATAAAATTTCGGAAAGTATGCAGCCGAACACCCACATCTAAACTTTTTTTAATGTATAATTTTTCGCGGAAATTTATTTTCGCATTTTCAAGTCACTCGCGAAACTAGTGAAAATTAAATTATCGCAAAAATTTCTGAATATACGGTATATGGTGACGGCATCTACCTGATACATTGCATACTAATTCATGTCTTTGCAACGGACCCTCTTGAAGCAGTGAAGGATCTTGTACGTGCCACGCCTACCGTAAGACAAGACCTCAGTTTGTACTGTCTTGTCCGAAAGATAGGACACCAGTGTGCTCCCGACATGAGTCAAATCCGAGACTTCTTGGTCACGAGCTGAGCACCTCTCCACTAAGCCACATCGGCTTCGAATGACACACAATATAAACCCACCTGCCTTATCTTCAAAAGACAGAAAGCTCCCCAAATCATATATATCGCTACCAGAGAATGTTTGTAAGAGATGTTTCCAGGCTGACTGTTCTACAGCCCTAAATTTCACTTACTTTCACTTCTGACTGAATCAGTGGTGGATTTAGGGGGGAGCCCCCCTTTTGGTCACATATTTAGTGGTAAAAATCCAGATTTTGCACCAAAAATGGCTAAGAAGTTTGGCTACTACCCATTTGGGTCCCCCTTTTCGGATATTCTGGATCCGCCACTGTGAATGGCCACAGGATCAAGACTTCTTCCTCTTTTGATAAGTAACAACAAATCTAAAGACTATTGACAGAATGGTGCAGGAATGACGGAATGAGTACACATTGTGACAAGGGCATAACAAGAAATCCTCAATACATATCAACATAAGTCTGAAACCATGTAAGAAATATGCTGACAACTACAACACTCAAAATCTTTATTTACCAATGCCTCTAACAATGCAACGATTTCATCACATCAATATTTATTTTAATACTAAATACATTAGAATAATAAATGATACACACACACACACATACACACACACACACACACACACACACACACACACACACACAAACATATAAATTATTTACCTAAGTATGTATATATATCTGTACCAAATTATAGAACATCTATATAATTATGAGATCATACAATATTGGAATTAATTATGATTTTCTTTTATTGCCATTTATCAAATTACCTTGTTTAATCAAATCATGACTGTCTTATTAAAATTGTTTGAGTTCATGGAAAATGAAGCCATCATATAAAGTGCATTTTGCATGATCAGCGAAATTGTCCTTGGAGAATTTGCATTTGTAATGCTGGCTCTATTTTGCATGAATATCACCAATAAGTGTTCATTCCTTAAATTTCCATAAATGTATATTTCTGAAAACTGCTCTTTGTAATGCTGAAGTTTATGTTTGGAATGATACTGCTTCCATTTTGTTAATGAATATGATTTGTACACCCACAATTTGATAAATTATCCCAACCTCACTGTTTTAATATTGTAATGGCAAGACATAAATGTACATAACCACTGGTGTAGAAGCTCCACCCATTATTATGCACAGGCCTCAGTAACGTTTGTGGAGTATGAACACCTTAAAGTAAAATATACTGATAATGAAAACATGTATAATTTTTAGTGTAAGCTAAAGTCAGACCTTTACGGGATATTGCAGCAACATGTACATTAAACGATTTATTATTGCAAGGTAATGGTGGAATATGAGTGAATAAGAAAGTATTGCCTGAAAAGTAACTGTAAAGATATGATAAAAACTAGTTACAGATCTTCTACCACAGTAAACAAGCTTTACATATAAGTATACAGTAATATTGTAGTAACACATGCTCATTTATTCATTTTTCATGGTTCCTGTAAATACAAACTAATATTTCTTAGTTTGAAGAAAAAACAAAAAACCAAACCAAAACATTGCACCTATGTATTATAAAACTCATTTGACATGTACCATGTATATTTGCCAGCATCATATACATTAGAACATTAAAAAAATGCAGGACATGCTTTGATCTGTAAATAAATTGCTGTTGATTAATGCAATCTATCATTGAGCCGCAACATGATCTGAGTAGTTAACAGAATGAGATTTTCATTACAAAACAATATCAAGACCTGTCATTTGATATATGTATTATATGATTGTATTATATGATCCTGGAATTGTCCAGTTTGTTGATTGTGAACACAGATGGCAAAGTCAGTTGAGTTTTGGCAGGGACAACAGAAAACAATTTTCCAAAAATAGGCAGGGCAAACTGCCTTTGACTGTCTGGGACAATAATACATGACAGCCAGTTTCTAATGACCAAATGGGATAAAAAAAAAAAAAAAAGAAAAACTAGAGCATGTTTGTAAAACATATGTTTCTGCCGAGTCAGGTTAAGTCGCTCCAAGGTTAAGTCGCCCCAATGATTTTACTTTGGGGCGACTTAACCAATATCGGTTAAGATGCTCCAAGATGTCAAGTCAAGTCACTAGAGGTGATAGTTTCCATACACTATCTATGTTAATAATCAATCATTTCAATGTTCTCTCCTAATTGTACTAGTTAACAATTGGTTAAAAGATGTTTGAAACAGTGGAGGTACATATGTACATGTACTGATGTAGCCGCAAGTAGTGGACCTAAATAAATGATAGGGCCACGAAAAAAACGAAAAACACGTGGTCATTGTTACTTTTATGTCATTTCTCTGTTTACATTTTATTAACGGCTAGTTATTCATGAAGAAGAAAACTAAATTGAAATGACCAGAAATGCGGTAACTAGCCGATAAATAAAATGTAAACAGAGAAATGACATAAAAATATCAATGACCACTAACCCATGACCATGTGTTTTTCGTCAGCTCCGCCTCTTTTTGTGAGGTTTCTTTTAACAAGATCTCGCGAGACCGAATGGCTGACACAGAAACCGTCAAATTTGAAACAGATTGGGAAAAAATGTGTGTAGAGCCTTCAGACGACAGATGGGGGGTAAGTTATCATTGCTGATTGTTTGCTTTTTGTTTATATATGTTAGATATTTGCTCCATTTGATGCCGAAATGCGTAGAATCGTGCCGGCCATTCCGTTGATCAAAAATGCAAGTTTACGCAACATAAGGAATTGTGGCCCTATCATTTATTTAGGGCCACTACTTGCGGCTTGTACTGATGGACATAGAAAAGAAGATAATGAAAGAAGAAATTAAACTGAATAACATACATAGAATAAATTTTGTTTACCGAAATCCAGCAATCATTACATCAAAGAAATAGTTTTTGATAACATATCAGAAAACAGATAGTTTTATTCATAATACTTTATTACCATCAATATTAATCATACAGATTTTTCTATTCAATTGTACATAAAACATATCACAGAAAGGGCGAATTAACCGATATAGGGCAACTTTACTTTTGGTCAACTTAACTTTGGGGCAACTTAACCGTAGACCAATGTGGACTTAGTCCATAGGAGCAACAAAGCTTTCCTAAATTATGAATTTCACAGGCAATATTACCAAAAGTGACCGAGCTTTTTGACATACTGACCCTAAAATTTATAGGCATCATTCCCTATTGATAAGATTTTAAGTTATTTCTGTATAAAAGAACTTGACTTGTAAAATATGTGAAATATGATCAAATTCTGTTGAGCAGTGAATGCTATATAATAATACATGAAAATCACTTGGAAACCAATAATTTCAGTCTTTTCCATCAGTTGTGACCTTGACCTTTGACCCCAAAATCAATAGGGCTCTTCCTGTCTTAATAAGTAAGCATATATCCAAATTGGTTCAAATGTGATAAAAGGTCCTTGAGTTATCATCCAGAAACCAATAGTAATAGTCTATTTTCATCAGCTGTGACCGACATTTGTCCATTTGACCCAAAATTAAGCATATATCCAAATTTGGTTTGAATATGATGAAAGGCAAATGAGTTATTATCCAGACACCAAAAATTTCAGTCCATTTTCGTCAGCTGTGACCTTGACCTATGACCTTTTGACTCCAAAAACCAAAAGGGTTCTTCTTCTATTGATACGTAAGCATATATTTAAATTTGATTTGAATATGCTAAAAAGTACTTGAGTTATCATCCGGAAACCAAATGTATGATGGAATAACAGAAGGATGGAAGGACAGACAAAGCAAACAATTAATGCCCCCTGTCATGTATGACAGGGGCATAAAAAAGACGAGGTCATATAACATTTATTAACAAAGAAGCAAATCAAATCAGAAGTTTACCTATTAGTATAATTTGAAAAAATATAAGTACATTTAATAAATTTGTAAACTGGGTCAACTCTCCTATAAGATGCACACAGTGATTTTGTGGGGGATGAATAAAGTTCTAAATTTAAATATTTTCAACTTTGGCACTCTATTGTTGGCTTATTATAATAAATGTATTTCTTTTTGAGATGTTCCTTTGAAAAAAATTAAATATATAATTACATGACCAAATGTGTGAATTTATGGCCACTTTACTGAATTAGAATAATTTATATTTATCAAATCAAGGGGAATTCCAGAAAAATAAAAAGATTTTTAGGACTAATTCATGATCTTGGGTCACAGTCTAAACAATACAATTTTAAAACTCTGTCATGACTTGACAGAATTTTAATGAGTAAAGACTATGAAAACACTATGGGAAATTCTTCCAACGAAAAGTATGACTGTGATAAGACCTAAAATATCAAGGTTCAATTTAATAGAAGTGTTGATCTATCTAGCTGCCTTAAGTGATTTGGTATTATATGTATCGCATTTTGTTAAGCTTAATGTTTTCTGTCTATAATTATTAAAAATTTATTACCCTTCAAAATCAAACACAGATTATGCAGATTTAAGAGAAATAATGTCTTTGGTTTTTTTTTTCTTTTTTGTTAATGTTGATCAAAACATATTTTTTTTAAAATACAAATTAAAAGATGTCAGCTATGTGATCTCTATAGTCCATAAGAAGTTTCCTATGTTACAAATGTAGTTCCATAACTATACAAGTTGATACTTAATAATCAATATTTAAATAACGCATGTAATGGAAAATTCTTTTTATATATCATACTGTCAAAAATAGCTTATCATGAATTACTATGTTGTGTCACACAATGTTCCTGTATTTATATTACATTTACTACATTGTGTTTCATGATGTTCCTGTATTTATATGATGAATTTTATTTTCTAGATCACAGTAGTGAGTACTGACTTTTGCCACTTGTTCCTGAAAATCCTCATCTATTTTATCACATTTTTCTAACTGTCTCTTCATAAAATTATCCCATTCTTCTGCCCTTCGTTCTCTTTGATCTCTGAGATATTCAACCTTTCAAATATCAATTTAATAAATACATAAATACACAAGCCAATTCAATTTCCTTAAAGAATACTAAACAAAGAGTCTAGTTAAGTAAAAACCATACCAAAAAATTCATGTCTGATGTTTATGCTTGTGTTATGACCAAACTGAAAAAATTTTGACCTCAAATGATAACTTTTTTTCTGAGTGAACTCTCAAAATAAAAGAGATATACTATTACTTTATCTTGTCAAATTCATACTTCTTTTTTGCACAGAAAATGAGCTATCATTCTCATTCAACATGATTAAACCTGATTATACTTAATACTTGATCATAAAGTTTGCACTATATCTACATCACAAATACATTACTTCCCAAACAAAACATTTACCTCTACATGCTCCTCTTTCTCCTCAATCTTGTGACACACTTCTGTAGCCACTTTCACTGCAACATACCAAAACATTACATATTTTCATTTATTATATGATGTATATAAAAAAGTACATAGCATAGCAATCAATTGATTTTTCCTAGCATGTTAAACATTGGGTAGTTACCATCTGAGGTATCTCTTGGACCACTGAATTCTTACTGTTCATTTGCTCAGATGTTTTAGCACCCTCTTACAATAATCAAGATAAATAATGATTTAAATGTCTATTCATTACTGCATCCATATATATCTCCATCCATTTCAATTTTTTTATGTGTTTCTAGATAATAAAAAAGGAATCATGGTTAAAAAAAATGCTTCCTCTGTGGCAACTAAAACTTGCAAACTGATATACATGTAAGTGCAAGTCCTTTACTGATTCCCTTTATCTGGGTTATCTATAATCACCTGATTAACTCCTCCTAGGTTTTAGTTCTCTTTTGTTCTTCATAAAGTGATAGTTAAGACCTAAAACCATACAAATTTCTTAATTATGTTGAAATCATCTCCTTCATATTGTTAATCTTACACTTAGCCTGAAGATTAGCTAGGAAACATTCCATGGCCTGCTGGGATTCAGGAATCAACTTATTATTCATTTCCTTGACTTCATCACAAACTTTATTCAACCTTTCCTTCTCTCTATCTCCCCGCTTTTCCTATAACATAAGAAAAATAAATTCTTTAAATATAAATTCAATTACGATTCGTACTTTCTTATTTCCTGTTTTTTATCTCATGTTTTTTGAAGCCCCAACTGTTTGTATGTCATGTTTAGTGGACAACACTGTATCAGCTACTCCTGCATTACATGTCCATCACTTGAAGTCAGCATTCCAACATTCTACAAAGTTTAACTATTACTGTAAACTTCATGGTGAACATACACATTGAGTCAAACTTTTTAAATTATTTCATACCATAACAGAAATCTGGAAAGCTGATTTTCATCACTAAGCAATAACCTTGTAATTATAGAATAAGTGTCTTATTTTCTGTTTTCATGCAGGAATGAATTACAATGGCTGATGCATTTATTAGATATAATACGTGTTAACCTTTCAAGAATTCTGATTTTAATCAATGAGCAATAACTCATCACATAGGGTCTACTGTACCAAAAGTCTAACTTCATACATGACTTTCAAACACCAAATGTATGTCATGTCAGTATCTCTAAGCGCTACTAAAACTTCTTAGATTTTCCCGGTAAAATGGCTTCAGGGTGGCACCATAAAATAATACATGCCATCTTTAAAAGATATATATATAATATATATATATATATATATATATATATATATATATATATTTTAAAAATATTAACAATGATCTTGGTACAGTTTGGTATATTAAAATGAAGTTTAGAATAACATAACCTTCATCTGTTCTGTTAGCGCTTTCAGCCCTCCAGGGCTCATCAGACAGATTGTATAGTTGATGACTAATAGTAAAGTAACGGTAATATGTATGACGTCACAATGAAAGTAACATATGTGGTTGCCGTACAATGCAAAGTTATTTTGCACATTTCAATCTAATTACGGTTTAAAGTTGGTTTAAATATTTTTATAAAATGTTCTTCTTTACTTTTTCTCATATGTTCATTATCGTGAATTATTTTAAGAAACTTCCCATTACAACACACATCGAAATGTGGATGTTATATATAATATATATATATAATTATATATATCTATATATATAAATATATATATATATATATATATATATATATATATATATATATATATATATATATATATATATATATATTTATATATATAAATATATATTGAATATGAAATTGTAAAAAATTTTACCGGACATTCAGTACTTTTACCAGACCGAAAACAAAATGTATATTTTTAATTAGAAAGATGGTCACGAAAATCATGCAACAACTGCTCACTTCCCCACCTCGGAACAGAGCCACGTGCAACCAATTTCAAATCATAACTTCATTTCCGGTGTCTGCTAAGCATGCCGTAATATATGTACGTCATTGGAACAACCTTTTTTAGGGTTGTCTCCGTAGCGTGACGTTATATGCGGCATGCTTTGTAGGCTAGGCGAAGCCGCCGCACGGTTTAAATTTGCTCACTTTTAATTTTCATTGGTTTATTGCGAATCTCTGGCAAGTAAATACACATCTCTCCAGTTGTATTCGTCTTCAAAAAAATCAATATAATAATTATCATTGTCAACATCTTTCTCCATATAAATGAAAGGGCCTTTAAACCTTTTGTTTCTCTTTTAATTTTTGTTCATTTTTACCAGACAATCGGTTTGGAAATTTAAGGTTATTTACAGGACTGACGGCATTATTGCCGGATTAGTCTGTCAGTCTGACGATATTTGTGTTTTGGGTGTTCAGGATGTATCTTATACATGTGTAGTATAAACAGTAAATGGTGAGTTTGTTAGAATTAGATACTTTCAAATTCTGTTACAGTGTATTTTCAACACTTCTAAAGAAGTGAAAAGACGCCACTTTGGACACTTTTTAAACAATGAAATTTGTGATTCAAGAATTCTCAGATTTATATAGATTTAGTAGAGTTTTATACAGAGCAAATATCTAGCCATGGTAAAGCCAGTAATAGATATGACTTATATATCACATCACCTCTCACAGTCTGGATCTTGTTACTTTGTTTTGTTTTGTTTTGTTTTGATAGGAAATTGATGATCGTTCCTACCTCAAATTCTTTCACAAAATAATTGATATGACCTTGCAGTATGGGTCTATGGTCAAGAAGTCTTGTATGTATCTCAGTAACATCTGAAACAAATAAATAACAATTACAGTGGCAAGATATGACTGAAAACAAATACATAATCTAAAACATTTGAATGTCATAATTTCATGTAGCACCAACATAGGAATGTAGAGTTAGGCATGGGAGAAATGTCTCAGACTGGGTCAAATAGTTCAGATGGTATCACTCTAAGCACCCACATGGTAGCTGGGTATGGGAGAAATGTCAGAGACTGGGTCAGATAGTTCAGATGGTAACACTCTAAGCACCCACATGGTAGCTGGGCATGGGAGAAATGTCAGACTGGCTCAAATAGTTCAGATGGTATCACTCTAAGCACCCACATGGTAGCTGGGCATGGAAGAAATGTCAGACTGGCTCAGATAGTTCAGATGGTATCACTCTAAGCACCCATATGGTAAATAGGCATGGGAGAAATGTCACAGACTGGGTCAAATAGTTCAGATGGTATCACTCTAAGCACCCATATGGTAGCTGGGCATGGAAGAAATGTCACAGACTGGCTCAAATAGTTCAGATGGTATCACTCTAAGCATCCACATGGTAGCTGGGCATGGGAGAAATGTCAGAGACTGGGTCAGATAGTTCAGATGGTATCACTCTAAGCACCCACATGGTAGCTGGTCATGGAAGAAATGTCAGAGACTGGGTCAAATAGTTCAGATGGTATCACTCTAAGCACCCACATGGTAGCTGGGCATGGGAGAAATGTCACAGACTGGGTCAGATAGTTCAGATGGTATCACTCTAAGCACCCACATGGTAGCTGGGCATGGGAGAAATGTCACAGACTGGGTCAGATAGTTCAGATGGTATCACTCTAAGCACCCACATGGTAGCTGGGCATGGAAGAAATGTCAGACTGGCTCAGATAGTTCAAATGGAAGTCTCACTCTAAGCACCCAAATGGTAAATGGGCATGGGAGAAATGTCACTGGGTCAGATAGTTCAGATGGTATCACTCTAAGCACCAACATGGTAAATGGGCATGGGAGAAATGTCACAGACTGGCTCAAATAGTTCAGATGGTATCACTCTAAACATCCACATGGTAGCTGGGCATGGGAGAAATGTCAGAGACTGGGTCAGATAGTTCAGATGGTATCACTCTAAGCACCCACATGGTAACTGGTCATGGAAGAAATGTCAGAGACTGGGTCAGATAGTTCAGATGGTAACACTCTAAGCACCCACATGGTAGCTGGGCATGGGAGAAATGTCACAGACTGGGTCAGATAGTTCAGATGGTATCACTCTAAGCACCCACATGGTAGCTGGGCATGGGAGAAATGTCACAGACTGGGTCAGATAGTTCAGATGGTAACACTCTAAGCACCCACATGGTAGCTGGGCATGGGAGAAATGTCACAAACTGGGTCAGATAGTTCAGATGGTATCACTCTAAGCACCCACATTGTAGCTTGGCTTGACAGAAATGTCACAGAATGGCTCAGATAGTTCAGATGGTATCACTCTAAGCACCCACAGGGTAAATGGGCATGGGAGAAATGTCACAGACTGGGTCAGATAGTTCAGATGGTATCACTTTAAGCACCCACATGGTAGCTGGGCATGGGAGAAATGTCACAGACTGGCTCAAATAGTTCAGGTGGTATCACTCTAAGCACCCACATGGTAGCTGGGCATGGGAGAAATGTCAGACTGGCTCAGATAGTTCAAATGGAAGTCTCACTCTAAGCACCCAAATGGTAAATGGGCATGGGAGAAATGTCAGAGACTGGGTCAGATAGTTCAGATGGTATCACTCTAAGCACCCACATGGTAAATGGGCATGGGAGAAATGTCACAGACTGGGTCAGATAGTTCAGATGGAATCACTCTAAGCACCTACATGGTAGCTGGGCATGGGGGTAATGTCACAGACTGGCTCAAATAGTTCATATGGTATCACTCTAAGCACTCACATGGTAGCTGGGCATGGAAGAAATGTCAGACTGGCTCAGATAGTCCAAATGGAAGTCTCACTCTAAGCACCCAAATGGTAATTGGGATGTTCATAGTTTGAATTCCAGTTTTTCCTTGAAATTTTCATTCTGTTACATTTACTGTATTTTCTGTAGAGCATCACATATATACATGTATGGAAAATAGAGGGTTCATTGTTTGTGTCCCAGTCTTGCTAACAATTTTTCAGCCTGCCTAGTACATATAGGTAACTTCTGTGGTAGACTAAATAATCCAGTCTCTGGTTGCTGCTGTTACAGATAGACTGAATAATCCAGTCTCTGGTTGCTGCTGTTACAGATAGACTGAATGATCCAGTCTCTTGTTGCTGCTGTTACAGATAGACTGAATGATCCAGTCTCTTGTTGCTGCTGTTACAGATAAACTAAATAATCCAGTCTCTGGTTGCTGCTGTTATAGATAGACTGAATGATCCAGTCTCTTGTTGCTGCTGTTACAGATAGACTGAATGATCCAGTCTCTTGTTGCTGCTGTTACAGATAAACTAAGTAATCCAGTCTCTAATTGCTGCTGTTACAGATAGACTGAATGATCCCGTCTCTTGTTGCTGCTGTTACAGATAGACTGAATAATCCAGTCTCTGGTTGCTGCTGTTACAGATAGACTGAATGATCCAGTCTCTTGTTGCTGCTGTTACAGATAAACTAAATAATCCAGTCTCTGGTTGCTGCTGTTATAGATAGACTGAATAATCCAGTATCTGGTTGCTGCTGTTACAGATAGACTAAATAATCCAGTCTCTGGTTGCTGCTGTTTACAGATAGACTGAATGATCCAGTCTCTGGTTGCTGCTGTTACAGATAGACTAAATGATCCAGTCTCTTGTTGCTTCTGTTACAGATAGACTAAATAATCCAGTCTCTGGTTGCTGCTGTTACAGATAGACTGAATGATCCCATCTCTTGTTGCTGCTGTTACAGATAGACTAAATAATCCAGTCTCTGGTTGCTGCTGTTACAGATAGACTGAATGATCAAGTCTCTTGTTGCTGCTGTTACAGATAGACTAAATAATCCAGTCTCTGGTTGCTGCTGTTACAGACAGACTGAATAACTGAATGATCCAGTCTCTGGTTGCTGCTGTCCCAGATAGACTGAATAATCCAGTCTCTGCTTGCTATTGTTATTGATATGTTGCATACCAGAGACTGGAAGCAGTACTACTTCATACACAGAGATTACCTGCAAAATATGTGTCCAAAATTTTGGGCGAGTCTTAGCAAAAAAAAAAAAAAAAATCAGGTCAATATCAGGTAATTAGACCTTCAGGTCGAACATTAGACCTGCATATTATGTGCATATTATGTGCATGTATCAAAAATTTATAACCAGAATAGAGATGTTACTGAAAATTATACTTTTTTTTTGTTAAATATTGTGAAAGCAAAACTGATCATTTAAAAATATACAGATTTAGAAAAGATGTTTAGCAAATTATGTCATTTCTTAAATATTCTAAATTATCTGTACTCTACTAGATCACATAAGGTTAACCTAACCTAATGACATCATGCAAAATGAAAATGTCTTGAAAACCAATCCAAGGTAAAAATTAAATCAGAAACGATCATGCGTTGATCTGTGATACAAAACAGTGTTTATAGTTCACCAATATTTTGAAAATCGACTAAAGCAGATAATTTTCAAACTATGAAGGAGGATTTATAACTGTCCACCATTTTACCTAGCCGCTAAATGTACCAGAGCGTTTAGAATGATGTGTTATACTAAACCTAGCAGCTGTCTTGCAGCTAATATTCTGTACTCACCCCAGCTCAGGCAGCTGTAATGACTAGGTCTACACGTACAGTATTTATTTACTTATATTGATCATGATTCGCTTGTTTACGTATATTTTAATTTACGAATAGTTCTTCTTAAGTTCGGTTATAATTTAGAGAAAGAAGCTGGAATAAATGTACTAAAATCCATGAACTTTTTAAAAACAGTATACCTTTTATTATATGTTGTTCCATTCTGGTCTGCCCTGCCCCTTTTTTCTAATTTCACCTTGATCCCGATAAATTTATATTAGATTTAACTAAAAAAATTACTAATCAATAAATAGTTAGTAAACATACACGTGTAGACACATACGATAATTTCACATAAAGTTACATTTCACAGTGTTCATTTTATTATTTTATGACAGGCTCAGTTTGTTACAAAAGATATTCGGAATCGGTATAAACAAATTATTCAACAAGATTGTGAGAACGTTTTGTTGTGATGCTATTATATTAATTATTTTTTTGTAATTTTCATTTATTACGATGTCAGTTCAATCTCTCGTCAGTAGGAAGAAGAAAAGCTTCATAGGGCTCCCAGCACCGCTGGGATATGTTCCTGGCTTAGGAAGAGGGTAGGATGCCATTTTCGAATTTGCTCTGTCATGTTTACATGTACTGTAAAAGTGAAACCAGCGTGTAACAGATCGGTTCAAAGACCGATCTGGCTATAGAATATATATACCGATTCGGCAGTAATATACGCATAGCCATATGACCTCGGCCTATCACCCAAATATAAAGAAGGTCGAAGTCATATATTATAGGACTAACGATAAACTCAGAGTTTTACCCCAACTGTCACTGACAGACTCCTTGGGTATCTACATAGAGCAATAAAGACAGTGACTTCATGCCGACTTCGAGAATCAAGATGTATCCATAACAAGAAAAAGTAGCTTGATTGACCAACCTGACGTTAAGTGTTTCTCCATGTTTCTGTTGAGTGGCGAACAACATCACCCAATGGGAACTGCGACTAGGGTCCATACCATGCAATACCGCCAACCATTCTGTCATTTGAATTGATACCAGTGCTCCTTTTTTCTGGCTATAGCTGGTATTATAAACTTGAATGCACTGCTATCATCAGTAGTGACTACTGGTTTACTTGAGGCATTTAAGGCCTCAATCAGTACACATGTATTTTAATTGAGTGTAAAGTTTTTATCCTGATTTTAACGAGAGCTTTCCAGACATGATTTTTAAAATAACGTGCAAAATGCCCCAGAAGGAGGCTAGTACATTACTGGAAGAAGAAGAAAAAGAAAATGATTCCTTTGCATGACATTTCTGGTGACAGATGATTGTATTTGAGTCTGATGTTTTGGATTACAGTCCCATCAGAATTAACTTGCCTTATTCAAGATAAGGTATTAGATAAGACACATTCCTTTCACAAGGCCACACTACTCTTGAGTTCACAACTGAAGACCATCAGTGATAGCTTATCAAGGCAGTTGATTAACTAACATACTAAAAGGAGATCTTTATTAGTTTTTAAAGTTTTAATTTGAGTTTGACATGATGATGGAATGGTTCAGCAAATATTTAGCCTGCAACAGGCAGGGTGAAAAATTGTGACTGGACTCAGGAATCAAACCCAGAACCTTTCACTATCAAGTTGGATGCTCTAACCATTGAGCTATCCTGGCCGACACCAGCATTAGTCATACTTCCCCCCTGCCAGAGGTTTCCAAACCTTGAAACCCAACAGAGAAATTACCCTGGTTCTCTCTCACTTGAGTGTCACTTTCAAGGCACCAAATTCTGTAACAGACAGGGTGAAAAATTGTGACTGGACCCAGGAATTGACCCCAGAACCTTCCATTATCAAGTCAGATACTCTAACCATTGAGCTATCAGGGCCGATAACCCTCACAGTGCACAAACATGCAACTCATGAGGGCTGGCCACCGCAAAAAATCTCTAACAGGCAGAGTGAGAAATTGTGGTAGGACACAGAAATCGAACCCAGAACCTTCTGCTATCAAGACAGATGCTCTAACCATTAAGCTATCTGGCCGATACCAGCATCCGTCACAAGGTTTTATTCACTAATAGATTATTTGTGGTACATTTTTATTAAGATATTTTTTCATAAAATGTGTTTTTAGATTACATTGATATTTAAATGAAAACGAATACTAATGGGTAAGAAAACCAGAAATACCAATAGATGAGTAGAAAACTAAAAAATAGGTAATGATTCAAAATGATTATTGATATATGAGTAGATAGAAATTAATATTTTTATTAATTTCAGAGCTACAGGCTTTACCACCAGATCTGATATTGGTCCAGCTCGTGATATTGATGACATTTCGTAAGTAATCTTCATTTGATATGGTTGGTTTGTTGGGTAAAGGGTGTTTACATTGCTTTCAACAATTTTTCAGTTATATTACAATACTAAAGCAGAAGGTAACTAACTTCTCACACATTTGACACTGAAGCAGAAGGTAACCAACTTCTCATGCTTTTCAAACTGAAGCAGAAGGTAACCAACTTCTCTCACATCTGACACCAACTTCTCACACATCTGACACTGAAGCACAAGGAAACCAACTTTTCACACATCTGACACTGAAGCAGAAGGTAACCAACTTCTCACACATCTGTCACTGAAGCAGAAGGTAACAAACTTCTCACACATTTGGCACCGAAGCAGAAGGTAACCAACTTCTCACACATTTGACACTAAAGCAGAAGGCAACCAACTTCTCACACATTTGACACTGACGCAGAAGGCAACCAACTTCTCACACATTTGACACTGAAGCAGAATATAACCAACTTCTCATGCATTTGACACAATCTTAAAATTGAAACCAGACCACTTGCACCACATGTCAAACACTCAACCATAACAAGAATTGTACTCCTTTATATGCCACTGATAATGTAGTAACATGAAAAAGAAAAAGGATTTTTGTTGTGAATTAATCTGCTATGCTTCAATCATTGGTAAATTAAGATCTATAATGTTTGTTTTATGTCGTTATTACATTTATTCCAGATGACAGAGTATAATCATGAATTTATAAAAGTGTAGGGGGTATCACTTAAGGTGGAAGGGAAATGTTAAGTGAAGTAATGTGTGAACTTTATTGCAATATATCGATGCTGTGGATATATAAGGTCATAATTGAAATTTTGCAGCTTTTTAGAAGAGGTTAAAAAAATGGTTTTTATGTTTCTAAAGTCTTGATATAGGTATTTTACACTTTGAATTCTTATTATATTGATGATAAAGATTAACTATACATTCATAATAAAATCATTTAAATATAATTAATGAAAATAGCTAATTTTGTACATATGACCTTTATACTAGTTCTTACTATGGAATAAAGGTCTTATCAATCACATACCACCTTCTATAAGAGGTCTTATCAATCACATACCACCATCTATAAAAGGTCATATCAATCACATACCACCTTCTATAAAAGGTCTTATCAATCACATACCACCTTCTATAACAGGTCTTATCAATCACATACCACCTTCTATAACAGGTCTTATCAATCACATACCACCTTCTATAACAGGTCTTATCAATCACATACCACCTTCTATAACAGGTCTTATCAATCACATACCACCTTCTATAACAGGTCATATCAATCACATACCACCTTCTATAACAGGTCTTATCAATCACATACCACCTTCTATAACAGGTCATATCAATCACATACCACCTTCTATAACAGGTCTTATCAATCACATACCACCTTCTATAAAAGAACATGAACAGTATCACTGTATGTTGAAATGGGACGTATCTACCTCGTACAACCTTTTATAGCACCTTTTACTCCTGATTTCTCCAAAACTATTAGGAATATGTCTACAAAATTATATAAGGGGCTGGCACCATAAACTGAGAAAATACTTAAGTCATAATTTTATATTCTTTTGTTCAACAATGTATTAATAGTTGGGATTAGGATTTTATTAAGTTTTATTCTATTGATAAATAGAATTAAACCATTCTCCATGACAGTTAATTTGAATATTTGATAATTGAATAACTTATTTCCTCAGTTTGTGGTGCCGGGCCTAGAAGGTGTAGAGTGATATAAGGTATTTGAAAATAGAGTAATGTAGTTACAGAACTTTACAAAGGTTGTAGCCATGGTTTTACTACCACTTACCACCTTATTTTTCCACGTCGTAAATATATAAAAGTCATTTAATGTTTGAGAGTCAATGTAAGTGTATTAACATGAATATCTATTATTGCATTGATGTCTACAGTGTTTCAGATTGGTTTTGGCCATCAGCCATTTTCAGATAAAAATTCGAAATGGCTGATTCGGAATAAAACGTCGGGCTAGAATGTACTTTTAAGCTTCTAAACTCTGGCCTAAATGGCAGATCGTTTTTTACTGCAATCTTTTATTGGTTTCTGTCTTAATATGTGCTGCTTTTATCAACAGCAAGCATATGATTAGTATTTTCTTAGAGGCATTTTCATTGTTCAGTGGTAGATTCTCAACCAATGAAAATGTCATCAGAAAAGAAATTATGTAAATGATGTTTAGGAGTAACACACAACATGTCTGTTCATCTTAACATATATAATTTAAACTAACTACACTTGTTGTGATGACATAACAATACATAGATAAGTATGACGTCATATCGCTGGAATGCCGTCAACAAGTAATTGCATTGAATATATTAACATTATATGTGATCGTTATAGCGTCTTTAAGATAATTACAGTTATCGTACTATTACAGTCTGAATACGGTTATGAAATATCAATGTATAAAGATATATGAAACAGAATTAATACAGTTGATGAAGCACACAGTCTTGAATTTACAACAGAAATCTAATATCTAAGCACTTCAGGGGTAAATTTTGATAAAAGTTAGTAAACATTTGATGAAACTGAGAATCATTGATTGGAATGCCATGACTTTGATTAGGATCTTTCATTCAATGCTTTGAAAAAGAAAATAACAGGAAGAATATTTGAAATACAGCTTAATTTAAAAAATGGCCATGCTCTAGATCTGTCTCCGTTTCACGTATTTAACTACTAACAAATTTGATCAGCTTATACTTTTTTTGATAGGCCAAAATGGCCTGTTCTTTTTACTACATTTAGGCTGGCTGTTCTATGCAATTTGATTTCAATCTGAAACACAGATCTTTCATAATTTAAATATGTATATTAACTTTAATACCTACCGGATTTTGAGTTCTCATTAATTTCATTGTGTTTTGGTTTTTGACATCTTTGATCTTTATGTAGTGATGACAGACATGCACCGCCAGTAAAGAAAGCAAAAAATGAGGAAGATGATGAAGTAGATCTCAATGATGCTAATTTTGATGAGGTTTGTTCATGTTAATATACAGTGATGTTCCATTAATCTTGTATTTGTTCCCAGACAATTTTTCCGTTAAAACAGATTTTCTGGTCTACTGAATCATTATACACATGTATTTGTCCAGAGGGTTATTTCATGAAGATGGTATACTTATAGTGTAGTCAAGAGTGTATAACTATTCGGTAAAGAAAAATATAGTTTCTTATGTATATGTTTTATTATATTGTTATGCATTTTTGCCATTAGACACTAAAACAGTTTTGTCTATGAAACTAGGTAAACCGATTTGATTTATGCATGTTAACTTACTGGTCTGTAATCCTCCTGTCTAGAGGCTTGATTATGAAATTCATCCATAGCCTTGTATCTATCTACTGGCATGATTATTTATATGGTTGCCAGTCTGAGATTGTCAATTTGAAGGTTTAAAACTTGAAGCATTACAAGCTCTGGAGAAAGAACCATATGATTGGATTGAATTGCATCTTGACAATATATCTGATGTACATTTTCAGTTTATTAAGCAATTTTAATAGGGATTTGAAGGTTGAATCAGTCACAACTTTGGCGAACTTGGACACTGAAATATGATATGGCATCCGTGATCGTTGGTAACAACAGCTCTCAGATGTTTATTTAAAGGAGTTTACAGGCAATCCTGGACTTATATACGATGTGTCAGCAGCTGAAATGAATTTCTTTAATTTGATTTTACCTTCACAGTTATTCTTGAAAATTGCTGATGAAACAAACAGCTATGCAGATCAAGAACAAAAAATGAAATTGCTCATGTAAGGCCTATTATGAATATACTACTGTGTAAAAGAGAACATGAAAATAGACCACACTGAGAGATATCAGTAGATGAGGCCATGACTGCATAACAGGCCATGTGGTCTTCAAACAGTATGTGCCTTTAAAACTGGCAAAAAGGGGATCATAATGTGGAAGCAAGCAGACCCCTAAATTAGATTTGTAAATAATTTTCAATGTTTATGCAGCCAGAGAGGAAAATGTGTTAAAAAAGACTTTGGTTAAAGAGTTTGAGGAAATAAGTTGGAAGTACCATCATGTATATTGTGACAGGTGGCACTTATGCTTGTGGGACAATAATCTAAAGTGTTGATTTGCTACAGTTTTGCTTGGGAGGAAGAAAATTTGTCTGGAGCAAGTGGTTGATTTGTCTGGATCAAGTGGTGAATTTCAATGTAATATGTCTCGATCAAGTGGTCAATCTTCATGTAATTTTGGAAAGTTGTTCCCTAAATTTTTTTATGGATCCTGTAATGATCTGTTCCCGTATTGTTTCTTTAGATTAGTGGATTTCCTGGATTATCAGAGCCTGGATTAACAGATCATCACTTTATGTTGAATTTATAAATGATTGAAATGAGAATTTCTGAATTGTCATTCATTTACAGTGAACTCTCATTGAACAGGCACCTTTTGTTTTTGAGGTAATTGTTTTCTAGAGAAAGTTTATTTATGTAATAATGATACAAGAGGTGACATTTCAGTTTGCTGGGTATGGTGGAAGTTTGTGTTCTAAAGATCCATATGATAAAGATGACGAAGAAGCTGATGCCATTTATGAGGAAATTGATAAACGTATGGATGAGAAGCGTAAAGAAAGACGTGAGATGAAGTTACGAGAAGAGTTAGAAAAATATCGTCAAGAAAGACCAAAAATACAACAGCAGTTCTCAGATCTTAAGGTACTAGCAGAAAAACAGTAATAATATTGATTTACATTTGTCATTTTACAGCAATACATTGTGATTTTATATTAGTTACATAACTTTAAAACCTAATTTGTACCATGAAAATAGTTTATTACTAATAATTTCATCTGCTGTGACCAAGGTATCTTTTGTGCATGTATAGATATATAAACATGGTAAACATAATCATAATCAGATCATTGGCTTTAGCCATCTAATAAAAAGAGCAAAGAATGCCACTAATTATCTGATAGGATACAGTCACTTTACCTGGTGTAAAAGTCTTGAAGGATTAGTTCTAAGATGCAATATAAGCTTTTGATCACTTTGATATATCTAGGATACATTGATAAGGTTTTGATCACTTTTGTCTTTATTCCAATATAACAATGCTAGCCATTGTAATCCTTCTGTTAGCACTCATTACAGTTTTATAGTAGTGACAATACACATGGAATTAATATGACTGTAATTCTCTTCATACAGCGAGATTTAGCAGATGTGTCGGAGGAACAATGGTTTAACTTGCCTGAAGTAGGAGATGCCAGAAACAAAAAACAGAGGAATGCTCGCTCTGAAAAGTAAAACTTTACATATATTGTACCAATTTAGTTTAAGGATATTCAGTATGAGAAATTGTCAAGATTCTGTTTATGTGCTCACTAAATTTCTTAAGAAAGCATATACTCATTGCGCATAGTTGCGAAAAGTGATTTTTCTTTCATATCAAGGTCATCTCTTTCACTTGAAGGTAACTGTTATTTTTTCATTTCAAACTTTTTTGTCTTAACCTCTGATGGGATTTTCATGAAACTTGATAGGAATCAAGTACTCAGGGATGGATCCAGGACAGGACAAGATAGGTTCCAGAGTACCGTCATTTGACAGACTTCTTCCTAAGTCTGGCTGCATAGATAAAAAAAAATCAAATGCATCAAAGTTCTCCAGAAGGGCCTTCTCAAATGTATTAATATTTTTGGTTCTGTTCTAAAGTCAAATTTATTCCACATTTTCATGTTTTTTCATACTTTGCCAGTTTTAGCACATTTTCTGATTATTTCTTTGATTTTCTTCTTGTAGATTTTTGTAATGCATTAAGTTTTGTGTATTTTATCTGATTGTAAGAATATGAATGATATTGTAAAGAATAGGGATGCAAAACTTATTTAAAGATAATTATTTTAAATACTGAAAGCAGAAAGGGGGAGGGAGAGATGTGCTCAAAGATCTCAGGTGAGCTGTATGAATTTATCTGAGCCTCTTGTGTACATATATTTTTAGCTTTTTTTTAGCTTTTAGTTTTTGGTCACTCAGGCTCAGTAACCAGATGAGTCACCAATACTTGATAGTGGAGAATGTAGCTCAGTTTAAGCACTACACATGACGTTTCAGAAAACCCATGAAACATAACATCATTATGACTTGTGCATTATATGTAGGGTAAATACTGCAGAACTTTAGATGCAAAGAAAATGCTGCAATGTAACTTTTTTATCATCATCAGTTGGTTTGTGATTTCATATGGAGATAGTTGTGTATTTATTTGAAATGGTTCTTGCTTGGCATTACTGTTAGATTTTAGATTATCAATGGAATTTCAATATAATTAGACCAATGGTGTTAACATTATGTCATGCAGCAAATTCATCCCAGTAATAATTGACAATTATGCCTATTATTATGCCCACTATTATGCCCATTATTATCCCCATTTTTATGCCCATTATTAGTTCACATCAGTGAATATCATCAATATACATCCATGTATTATACGCAGGAGAATTTGATTGCAATAGTTGACAACATGCCCGTGCACATTTTAGCTTGCCAGGACAAATGTCCAGAGAGCTAATGTCAGAGTCCTAGTGTTGGCGCAGGTATCCGTGTCGGCATCAGCATCGGTGGCATAGATAAAAACTTTCACCTTGGCCATACCTTAAAAACTATTTTAAATATAGGGCTTCTATATTTCATATGTACATTCCCTGTGACAAGACCTTGCCATTGATACCATCAATTTTTACCTTGTGACCTTGACTTTGATGTTTGGCATACTGCTGGTGAGCTATGTTGTTTTCTGACAACTCCTATTACCTAATTTATGCTCTCACATTTCATGGTTTCAGTTTTGTACTGGTGGATTTGTGACAACTTTTCAGTTTGCAGATTGCCATTAAAGGGTTTAAGCACCTTGTACATAAGCTTTATCTTTTGTAGGTTTACCCCAATTCCAGATAGTGTCCTTTCAAGAGCCGCTCAGAGTACTGCTCAGACATCAACCATTTCAGAAAGAGATCAGGTAACGTAAAATACTTAATCTGACAGAACCATTTTCATGTAGTGCATAAAAGTAAAAGACTTGTAACATCATTTCTTGTTTTCATCATTGAACAAATGAAAGATATGGATAATAGACCTTTTTCCTATTTTACATGATGTGAAGGATAATACCAGAGAAATGAAGTTTTACATCTCATATTTGTGCCATATTACTGTGAAGTCACAATCCAAGCAATAATATCATAATGAAAATTCTGGCAAAAATGTGGTTTGTCTGGTATAAGGCCCCTTACACCATTTAGAATTGGAGAAAGAAATATTCATCAGTATCCTCTTGCAAGATTAATACATTACTGAAGTAATGCAGGGGATACTTACTACATAGTGTCATTGTTGATATTTTTTTGTTGTGAGACATTGTTGATAGTTTGAAAGATTTACTTTGTACTATCTCTGCTGACAAGAATTAAAACTGATGTAGAATGGTAGGATATCACATAAACTGATGTAGAATGGTAGGATATCACATAAACTGATGTAGAATGGTAGGATATCACATAAACTGATGTAGAATGGTAGGATATCACATAAACTGAAGTAGAATGGTAGGATATCACATAAACTAATGTAGAATAGTAGGATATCACATAAACTGATGTAGAATAGAAGGATATCACATAAACTGATGTAGAATGGTAGGATATCACATAAACTGATGTAGAATGGTAGGATATCACTCAGACTGATGTAGAATGGTAGGATATCACATAAACTGATGTAGAATGGTAGGATATCACATAAACTGATGTAGAATGGTAGGATATCACACAGACTGATGTAGAATGGTAGGATATGACAAACTGATGTAGAATGGTAGGATATCACATAAACTGATGTAGAATGGTAGGATATCATATAAACTGATGTAGAATGGTAGGATATCACATAAACTGATATAGAATGGTAGGATATCACATAAACTGATGTAGAATAGTAGGATATCACATAAACTGATGTAGAATGGTAGGATATCACATAAACTGATGTAGAATGGTAGGATATCACATAAGTATACTGTTGGCTAAATAAGATCTGTAAATGTATACAAGCTGTAAATGAATATAAACATTTGACTTTTTCATTGATTTTTGATTTGTAGAAGTATGGTGGTATGAAGACACCGTTTGGTGCCATCACTCCTTTAGGTACATCCACACCAGGTGGTGATATTGACATGAAGAAGATTGGGCAAGCCAGAAATACATTAATGGACATCAAGCTGACTCAGGTTAGTGTAAACTCATATCATCTTGCATCCTCATAATTAGTAACTCAGTGAAACGAATGTCTGTCAGAGCTAATGTCAGTCCAGAGGCATCCTTGGTAAGTGGAGTAGACAGTCTGGTTATAGTTTATTTAGTGACTGTAGCTTCCTACTATACAAGAAGGGATGTTCATGGTTTGTATGTACTTTCCATATATGAAAATCTTAAAATTTGAATAGAAGTGTTTGCCTTTCTGACGTTAGACTTAATTTTTAAAAACTTTAACCTTTGACCAAGTCTTTTGAATAATAAGAGATATGACTTTCATATTTAACATGTGTTTTTGTTGTGACTATTACTGTGCATATGATTGATTCCATATTTATTTTATGACTTTGACCTTGATATTAGAGACAACTTTTATTAGGCTATTTCTTGAGTTTAATGTATTTTATAATGCAATAATACGTCATAAACAAAATATGCTTATTATTATAGAGAACAGCTACTATCATAAGTTCAGATAATATATATGAAAATCATCATATTTTATGTAAATTATTTCAGGTGTCTGATTCTGTAAGTGGACAGACAGTAGTCGATCCCAAAGGTTACCTGACAGATCTGCAATCTATGCTACCATCCCATGGTGGAGATATCAAGTAAGTGGTTGACAAGGAAAGATATTGATTTATATAATATATTTTAGATACTATTTAAAGAAAATCATTGAAAATTTAAAAAATTATTTTTTATTTGTTTTCAAAAACTTTAGGATCAAATTTTATTATCAATTGCTTTTTTTCAACAGGGTATGTTATTTTAAAACTTAATTGCTATTCATTTTTAAGCCTCCTCAGGACTAGAGCTTTCATTTGGTATCATTTTTGACCTTTTGACCTTGTGATGTTGATGTTTGACTTGACCATCTTTTCAGTGAATTAAATCTGGGGTGTTTCATTTGTTTCATGAGAGATAAGGTTAATTTGTATTTCACATGACATTTATATTCTTTGGGATCAGAGTTTTCATTTGGTATTATGGCTTGTGAAATCTTGACCCTGACCTTGAAATTTGGCTGTATCTTTTGAACTCTATGAGATAGGAGTTCAAGTTTTCACTACAGTATGACTACAGTATGGAATCAGTGTGACAGTTGCTTACGTTTTGGCACCCTTGATTTAGCAGCATTGATCTTGACATATGACCTATGTTTTATTTTGTTATAATATTCTATTCTCTATAAAACTTAATACTGCATGTAGAATTCCTGAATCTATGACTCATATCAATTTTAATTTGGTCAATTTATGGATTCATATGTGATAGTTGCAACATTTTTTAAAAAGTCATCCCATATTAATGGGCTTTGTTGTCTTTTTACAACTCTTGTTGATGAAATTTTGTTTCATTGTTTCAGAGTTATGGTAGTTTGTATGGTGAAAATAACCTCTATTAAAGTCTGTTGTCTGTGTTGAGAGATTTAAATGATATTATAAATAAAAATTACACATTCAATACTCATACAGACTTTTGTTGCTAGAGGGGGCTACAGTGTTTAACAAACACATCTTGTTTATCCTTATGTCTTATGTATCCTTGGGCAAGTGCTGTCAGAAAGGATATGTATTGATGATACTCAGTGGTCATACAGATATCTGTACTAACAATTTGTCATATTTTAGAAAATTCTCTCTTATTTATTTAATGCTTTTATAACAATAATTTGTCCTACTTGATCTTTACAGTGATGTGAAGAAAGCCAGACTCTTGTTGAAATCTGTGAGAGAAACTAACCCCAAACATCCTCCTGGTAAGTGTGAATGTCACTTTGTTGGTATAATTTTATTTCTGTAAGGCTTTGAAGTTTATAAATTTAAACACACTGTCTATTAAGAATATTTCTGCTTTTGACGCTCATTGTTATAGTTTTATAACTTTAACATTTATAAATTAAGTATGAACCATGGCATGTGTTGAACTTCTCACTACATGCAACGTTTACATTTATTTGGTTCTAAATCTATGCAGATGGTGCTGTAACAGTTTCAGATAACAAAAATTACTACATGAGGTAGATCTTAGTATTGCTTCTGCAATGTTTTTTCATTGCATAATTTTCTCATGATATTAGAAAATCATGTGACATTGTATTACATAATCTAAACCAATCATAGTGCAACCATCTTGAAATCTTTAGACTGTATCAACTTGCTGGTTTATTTAGCACTTACATGTATTATGATACTTTACAGGGAAAATTCATCACAATATAAGTGTTACACTAGTACTTGTGGTCAACAGAGTTACTAGTAGTGGTCCTTCTATCCTATATCAGATGTACACTAGTACTTGTGGTCAACAGAGTTACTAGTAGTAGTCCTTCTATCCTACATGTATTATATTCATTTTACTTCATTTAGAATTCTTTTTACTTGGATTTCCAGGGAGTAAAATTCAATTAAACACTTTGGGAACCATGTGTACCCCTAACTTAGAATATTCAGGGGTCCACATGAAATTTTAGGGGCTTACATGAAAAAAAAAAATCAAGAATTTATTTCATTTCTTTAGTATTCTTTTCATTTAACTTTATATTCTTTCATTATCTGTTTCAAGCAATCTTCCAAACACTCTATGATTCATCCAATTCTTTTTCAATATCACTCTCATTTTCACTCTGTTTTACTCTTTGGCTGCATTCTCACTTTCATTCCCTGACTCGCTAGCTGAATTAACCTTTCTTTGAATTCTTGTCTGGCCTCCCTTGTTACTTTCTTTTTACCAGGTTTTGAACCCCTTTTATGTAGCACTACATTTTTACACAAAGTGATGTGATATGACTTAATTGTTTACTAACCTAGATTTTTTATGAATGCGAAAGTGAAAGTGAAGTTAAGAAGTATCAACGTAAAAGAAAATAGAAAATGCAAAGAAAGATCAAACCACAGAAGGAGCAAAAACGTCTGCCTGTTTCTCAGATTTTAACCTTTTTATTCAGACCATACTAAACCCTAAACGTGGGCGACCATTTAGACAATTTTTGGTTGTCAGCAGGTAGATTTCTGTTGCCAATGTAAGTGGGCGAGTGTAGATTTTACTCCCTGATTTCACTAAAGAGGAACAAGGTGGATACTAATATTAAGCACAATGATAACACAAATTTGATTTTCATAATCTGTTATTTTCTTTTGTAGCTTGGATAGCCTCTGCAAGATTGGAAGAAGTAACTGGTAAAATTCAGGCAGCTAGAAATCTCATTATGAAGGGGTGTGAAGAGTGTCCAAAGAGTGAAGATGTATGGCTGGAAGCAGCCAGGCTCATGGTAAGTATCAATTGAGTTATCTTCAAATGCCGGACACCACACATTTTGGCACACTTGTTCATTATGACTTTATAAATAAATGGCCCATTAAACATGAATTTAACTATGATGTCACAATGGAACTGTGTAATGGGCGTGGTTAAAGTTGGATCTGGCGATCCCTCAATTGAAGTAACCAGACTCATTAAATGTCTGTATTGCTTGAAGCAGCCAAGTTCATGGTCAGTATGGTTTGAAGTTAAAAGACTTATCATAGTCAATATGGCTTGAAACAGCCAAGTCCATGGTCAGTATCATAAGTATTGTGATGCCGACAATAAGTCTAACTGCTTAAAGCTAAGTATTTCAACTAGAAGAAGCTAGACCACATTTGTAATGGTCCTTCTATCCTCTATCAGATGTACACTAGTACTTGTGGTCAACAGAGTTACTAGTAGTGGTCCTCCTATCCTATATCAGATGTACACTAGTACTTGTGGTCAACAGAGTTACTAGTAATGGTCCTTCTATCCTATATCAGATGTACACTAGTACTTGTGGTCAACAGAGTTACTAGTAGTGGTCCTCCTATCCTATATCAGATGTACACTAGTACTTGTGGTCAACAGAGTTACTAGTAGTGGTCCTCCTATCCTATATCAGATGTACACTAGTACTTGTGGTCAACAGAGTTACTAGTAGTGGTCCTCCTATCCTATATCAGATGTACACTAGTACTTGTGGTCAACAGAGTTACTAGTAGTGGTCCTTCTATCCTATATCAGATGTACACTAGTACTTGTGGTCAACAGAGTTACTAGTAGTGGTCCTTCTATCCTATATCAGATGTACACTAGTACTTGTGGTCAACAGAGTTACTAGTAGTGGTCCTTCTATCCTATATCAGATGTACACTAGTACTTGTGGTCAACAGAGTTACTAGTAGTAGTCCTCCTATCCTATATCAGATGTACACTAGTACTTGTGGTCAACAGAGTTACTAGTAATGGTCCTCCTATCCTACATCATATGTACACTAGTACTTGTGGTCAACAGAGTTACTAGTAGTGGTCCTTCTATCCTATATCAGATGTACACTAGTACTTGTGGTCAACAGAGTTACTAGTAGTGGTCCTCCTATCCTATATCAGATGTACAATAGTACTTGTGGTCAACAGAGTTACTAGTAGTGGTCCTCCTATCCTATATCAGATGTACACTAGTACTTGTGGTCAACAGAGTTACTAGTAGTGGTCCTCCTATCCTATATCAGATGTACACTAGTACTTGTGGTCAACAGAGTTACTAGTAGTGGTCCTCCTATCCTATATCAGATGTACACTAGTACTTGTGGTTAACTATCATATATCAGATGTGCACTAGTACTTGTGGTCAACAGAATTACTAGTAGTGGTCCTCCTATCCTATATCAGATGTACACTAGTACTTGTGGTCAACAGAGTTACTAGTAGTGGTCCTCCTATCCTATATCAGATGTACACTAGTACTTGTGGTCAACAGAATTACTAGTAATGGTCCTATATCAGATGTACACTAGTACTTATGGTCAACAGAGTTACTAGTAGTAGTCCTCCTATCCTATATCAGATGTACACTAGTACTTGTGGTCAACAGAGTTACTAGTAGTAGTCCTCCTATCCTATATCAGATGTACACTAGTACTTGTGGTCAACAGAGTTACTAGTAGTAGTCCTCCTATCCTATATCAGATGTACACTAGTACTTGTGGTCAACAGAGTTACTAGTAGTAGTCCTTCTATCCTATATCAGATGTACACTAGTACTTGTGGTCAACAGAGTTACTAATAAAGGTTCCTTCTATCCTATATCAGATGTACACTAGTACTTGTGGTCAACAGAGTTACTAGTAGTGGTCCTCCTATCCTATATCAGATGTACACTAGTACTTGTGGTCAACAGAGTTACTAGTAGTGGTCCTTCTATCCTATATCAGATGTACACTAGTACTTGTGGTCAACAGAGTTACTAGTAATGGTCCTTCTATCCTATATCAGATGTACACTAGTACTTGTGGTCAACAGAGTTACTAGTAGTGGTCCTCCTATCCTATATCAGATGTACACTAGTACTTGTGGTCAACAGAGTTACTAGTAGTGGTCCTCCTATACACTAGTACTTGTGGTCAACAGAGTTACTAGTAGTGGTCCTTCTATCCTATATCAGATGTACACTAGTACTTGTGGTCAACAGAGTTACTAGTAGTGGTCCTCCTATCCTATATCAGATGTACAATAGTACTTGTGGTCAACAGAGTTACTAGTAGTGGTCCTCCTATCCTATATCAGATGTACACTAGTACTTGTGGTCAACAGAGTTACTAGTAGTGGTCCTCCTATCCTATATCAGATGTACACTAGTACTTGTGGTCAACAGAGTTACTAGTAGTAGTCCTCCTATCCTATATCAGATGTACACTAGTACTTGTGGTCAACTATCATATATCAGATGTGCACTAGTACTTGTGGTCAACAGAATTACTAGTAGTGGTCCTCCTATCCTATATCAGATGTACACTAGTACTTGTGGTCAACAGAGTTACTAGTAGTGGTCCTCCTATCCTATATCAGATGTACACTTGTACTTGTGGTCAACAGAGTTACTAGTAATGGTCCTATATCAGATGTACACTAGTACTTATGGTCAACAGAGTTACTAGTAGTAGTCCTCCTATCCTATATCAGATGTACACTAGTACTTGTGGTCAACAGAGTTACTAGTAGTAGTCCTCCTATCCTATATCAGATGTACACTAGTACTTGTGGTCAACAGAGTTACTAGTAGTAGTCCTCCTATCCTATATCAGATGTACACTAGTACTTGTGGTCAACAGAGTTACTAGTAGTGGTCCTTCTATCCTATATCAGATGTACACTAGTACTTGTGGTCAACAGAGTTACTAGTAGTGGTCCTTCTATCCTATATCAGATTTACACTAGTACTTGTGGTCAACAGAGTTACTAGTAGTGGTCCTCCTATCCTATATCAGATGTACACTAGTACTTGTGGTCAACAGAGTTACTAGTAGTAGTCCTTCTATCCTATATCAGATGTACACTAGTACTTGTGGTCAACAGAGTTACTAGTAGTGGTCCTCCTATCCTATATCAGATGTACACTAGTACTTGTGGTCAACAGAGTTACTAGTAGTGGTCCTTCTATCCTATATCAGATGTACACTAGTACTTGTGGTCAACAGAGTTACTAGTAGTGGTCCTTCTATCCTATATCAGATTTACACTAGTACTTGTGGTCAACAGAGTTACTAGTAATGGTCCTTCTATCCTATATCAGATGTACACTAGTACTTGTGGTCAACAGAGTTACTAGTAGTGGTCCTTCTATCCTATATCAGATGTACACTAGTACTTGTGGTCAACAGAGTTACTAGTAGTGGTCCTTCTATCCTATATCAGATGTACACTAGTACTTGTGGTCAACAGAGTTACTAGTAGTGGTCCTTCTATCCTATATCAGATGTACACTAGTACTTGTGGTCAACAGAGTTACTAGTAATGGTCCTCCTATCCTATATCAGATGTACACTAGTACTTGTGGTCAACAGAGTTACTAGTAGTGGTCCTCCTATCCTATATCAGATGTACACTAGTACTTGTGGTCAACAGAGTTACTAGTAGTGGTCCTTCTATCCTATATCAGATGTACACTAGTACTTGTGGTCAACAGAGTTACTAGTAGTGGTCCTCCAATCCTATATCAGATGTACACTAGTACTTGTGGTCAACAGAGTTACTAGTAGTGGTCCTCCTATCCTATATCAGATGTACACTAGTACTTGTGGTCAACAGAGTTACTAGTAATGGTCCTTCTATCCTATATCAGATGTACACTAGTACTTGTGGTCAACAGAGTTACTAGTAGTGGTCCTTCTATCCTATATCAGATGTACACTAGTACTTGTGGTCAACAGAGTTACTAGTAGTGGTCCTTCTATCCTATATCAGATGTACACTAGTACTTGTGGTCAACAGAGTTACTAGTAGTGGTCCTTCTATCCTATATCAGATGTACACTAGTACTTGTGGTCAACAGAGTTACTAGTAGTGGTCCTTCTATCCTACATCATATGTACACTAGTACTTGTGGTCAACAGAGTTACTAGTAGTAGTCCTCCTATCCTATATCAGATGTACACTAGTACTTGTGGTCAACAGAGTTACTAGTAGTAGTCCTTCTATCCTATATCAGATGTACACTAGTACTTGTGGTCAACAGAGTTACTAGTAATGGTCCTTCTATCCTATATCAGATGTACACTAGTACTTGTGGTCAACAGAGTTACTAGTAGTAGTCCTCCTATCCTATATCAGATGTACACTAGTACTTGTGGTCAACAGAGTTACTAGTAATGGTCCTCCTATCCTATATCAGATGTACACTAGTACTTGTGGTCAACAGAGTTACTAGTAGTGGTCCTCCTATCCTATATCAGATGTACACTAGTACTTGTGGTCAACAGAGTTACTAGTAGTGGTCCTCCTATCCTATATCAGATGTACACTAGTACTTGTGGTCAACAGAGTTACTAGTAGTGGTCCTCCTATCCTATATCAGATGTACACTAGTACTTGTGGTCAACAGAGTTACTAGTAATGGTCCTTCTATCCTATATCATATGTACACTAGTACTTGTGGTCAACAGAGTTACTAGTAGTGGTCCTTCTATCCTACATCATATGTACACTAGTACTTGTGAGTATCCCATATCAGATGTGCACTAGTACTTAACGTCAATAGAGTTGCTAGTAATTGTCCACCTATCCTATATCAGATGTGCAAATGATGATTATTTTGATGATGAAACCAAACTATCATTTTCAAATACGTTACAAATACATGTAGCAATAAAGGTTATACTTTGGCTTGAATTAATTGTTTTTGCCCTTAATATTAAATGATTTTGTATACCTAAAGCTTTCCGAAACTGTACTAAATAGTTTGAGTCACTCATGTAGATCTGTAATTGTGTGTGTTTTAGTCTTACTTTCTCGTCAATATATATGTATTTTTTGTTGTAGCCTGGTGATCAAGCCCGGGCTGTTGTTGCCCAGGCTGTGAGTCATCTGCCAGCCTCCGTCAGAATATGGATAAAAGCTGCTGACTTAGAAACAGAACTTAAAGCTAAGAAAAGAGTTTTCAGAAAAGGTACAAAATAGACTCTCTCAGCCCTATATGCACAATATGCATATGCATATATATCCATATACATGGTCTATGACCCAGAAAATATCTTTTGAAATTATAAACAAGCTTATAATGTGTATACCCTATATAAATGACATCTTTTACAGGGTAACTTAGTTGAGTACATACAATGTATACAATGCCATTGAATGTTTTTATACGCCCGCATTTAAAAATGTGGGCATATAATGCTATACCGTTGCCGTCTGTCTGTCCATCCGTCCATCCATCCATCCTTGTCCGGGCTTCTCCTCCTTAACTAAAGGGGGAACAAAACTTTTAATGGTGTCATATGAAAGGGTGTGGCTTGTAGTTGTGCATGTGGGTTTCAAAGTTGGGGTCAGGAAACTGGGCGGGGTCGGAAAAGCTTGTCAGGGCTTCTCCTCCTTAACTAAAGGGGGAACAAAGTTTTGATGGTGTCATATGAAAGGATGTGGCTTGTAGTTGTGCATGTGGGTTTCAAAGTTGGGGTCAGGCCCCTGGAGTGGGGGAATATGGGCGGGGTCGGAAAGGTTTTACGGGCTTCTACTCTGTAACTAAAGGGGGAACAAAACTTTTGATGGTGTCATATGAAAGGATGTGGCTTGTAGACCACATTAAAACATGATACGGGCATATCATGCACCCGTTAGCGGTGCCCTATTTTTAAACCTTGTTGAAGTAATTGTTTGATACATGAGGAATTCCTTTCAGCTTTGGAGATGATTCCTAACTCTGTTCGACTCTGGAAGCAAGCAGTAGAGCTGGAGAATGAGGAGGATGCAAGAATCATGTTGAGTCGTTCTGTAGAATGCTGTCCTACAAGTGTGGAGGTCAGTACTGTTTTTCTGCATTATATTCACATTCAAAATTCTCTATACTTATTAATGCTTTAAGAAATTTATCATCAAAATATAAACATATATACTGTACGCAAACTGTTTGCACAGCCATTTTCAGCAAAAAAAGCTGGACATTGATTTTTACTGTATCCTATATTATTACTACATGCCTCTGTATTTCATGTCTCTTATGGAGACTAGTCACACTAATGTGTGACTTCACTAACATTGTAGTTAAGGTTTACTATAATAATAGTGAAGTCAGCCATTAGTGTGAATTGCCTCTATCCTTCATATCACTTTTATAGTCATGAAATATTGTGAGTTTCCTCTATCACTGGTGTCTCTTTTATTGTCATGAATTAGTGTGGGTTTCCACTATCACTGATGTCATTTTTATATGTTAATTTATCTTACTTTCTGCTATCCCTCATGATTCTTTTATAGTCATGAACTAGTGTGACATTTGTATTAGCTTAGTCATGAGAACAGTGTTGACTCCACTACAGTAAGAATCTCCTTAACATAAGTATGCACACAGTAATCTTCATGGCTTATGACTCATATAGAGTCTCATGTTTTTTATACTAAGATTCTTTGTACTGGTATGTATAGAGTGATCCTTTTGATGGGTTTATGACATTATGGTAAACTTTATTATTACTTCTCAGCTGTGGCTAGCACTTGCTCGTCTTGAGACATATGAAAATGCTAGGAAAGTTCTGAACAAAGCTAGAGAGAATATCCCCACAGATAGGCAGATATGGATTACTGCTGCAAAATTAGAAGAAGCAAATGGAAACACACATATGGTGGAGAAGATAATAGACAGAGGTACAAAGTTACATTGTGACTGAACATCTCCATAATTACACCATCATAATGGACTTCTTATGATTTTCTCTTGATTTTGACTGAACATCTCCATAATTACACCATCATAATGGACTTCTTATGATTTTCTCTTGATTGTGACTGAACAGTCCATAATTACACCATTATAATGGACTTCTTATGATTTTCTCTTGATTGTGACTGAACATCTCCATAATTACACCATCATAATGGACTTCTTATGATTTTCTCTTGATTTTGACTGAACATCTCCATAATTACACCATCATAATGGACTTCTTATGATTTTCTCTTGATTTTGACTGAACATCTCCATAATTACACCATCATAATGGACTTCTTATGATTTTCTCTTGATTGTGACTGAACAATCCATAATTTCACCATCATAATGGACTTCTTATGATTTTCTCTTGATTTTGACTGAACATCTCCATAATTACACCATTATCATGGACTTCTTATGATTTTTTCTTGATTTCCACTATAGACTGTTAACTATAAGTATAAGCTAATAAGATATTTGAAAATCTCTGAATTTTATGTTAGAAAATGACATTTCTATCCATCTATAATTGGCTACCACTTTCTAGTTTGTGGAGAATTAAGCAGAGCTTAAGATACCTTTATATGTAATATGACTAAGAAATATGGTCGATGAAAATTGAAATGGTGCTGAATGTTTGTTTTATGCTAATGTACACATAAGTTCTTCAGGATTAATGTATTATGTATTATTTTCCAGCTCTGAATTCATTGCGAGCTAATATGGTGGAAGTAAACAGAGAATTGTGGATTAAAGATGCAGAAGATTGTGAACAAAGTGGGAGCATAATAACTTGTCAAGCTATTATGTAAGTATTATTTTAATACTTTGTCATTCGTTTTAATACTTCACCTATCATTCATTGTAATACCTTATATATCATTCATTTTATTACTTCACCTATCATTCATTGTAATACCTTATATATCATTCATTTTAATACTTCACCTATCATTCATTGTAATACCTTATATATCATTCATTTTATTACTTCACCTATCATTCATTGTAATACCTTATATATCATTCATTTTATTACTTCACCTATCATTCATTGTAATACCTTATATATCATTCATTTTATTACTTCACCTATCATTCATTGTTAGTAATACCTTATATATCATTCATTTTAATACTTCACCTATCATTCATTGTAATACCTTATATATCATTCATTTTAATACTTCACCTATCATTCATTGTAATACCTTATATATCATTCATTTTATTACTTCACCTATCATTCATTGTAATACCTTATATATCATTCATTTTATTACTTCACCTATCATTCATTGTTAGTAATACCTTATATATCATTCATTTTATTGCTGCTTTACTTATCACTTGAATTTATCATACTAAGTAATAACTTGATATGTTTTACACATTTAATTTGCTGTCTGCCATCTATATAAATGCACCTTACAAATTCTGATTTTCTAGAAACAGTTTTACCTCAAATGCTTGATTTTATGTAACAAGTTGTTAACAAGGAAATATAAGATATATTATTGACAGGGTATTACAGAATATGTAATCATTTCAGTCGAGCTGTGATTGGTGTAGGTATTGAGGAGGAAGACAAGAAACATTCTTGGATGGAGGATGCTGAATCAGTATGTGTTACAGAATTCTAAATTTAAGGATATTGGGTACACATAAGGGATGTAACTTTATTAAATTTAAGGAAGTTGGGTATACGTAAGGGATGTAACCTTATTAAATGTGTTTTATTTATGACGTCGTAATGTTTACATTGAGCTGACAGGGCCTAAACAAGTGATGATCCAAGCTGCAGTATACACATTGACATCAATCTAGATCTCGCTTGTAAATTTCTGTTACTTTTATATCAGGATTTCAAGACAAGAAAATGACATGTAGATTATTGTGGTCTGACTTCTGATGATAAGGAGATAAGTTATGGTATAACAAAGAAAATCTTGAGGAGACCTGCCCATGGTCTTTCTGCTTCATTTGTTCACCAACTAAAAATAGTCATGGGTGACCATATCTGAAGATGATAGTGCAGAGTGGTCCTCTTTTTTTCTTTTTTTTTTTTCTCATTGTGTTAGACATGGGATGTCCATTTGTTAAAATATTTGAGATGTCGACTAGCAACCAACTGGGACTTCCCTTGAATCTTTTATATCACAAAGTCACTGATAACTTCTCCGTCATTTTATCAAAAAATAATCCTATGGCCACCATCTGATCATCAGAATGCAACCCGTTAGCACCTTACAGGTGTTAGTGGATATTTGGCATATTGATAGGGGACCTCTGAGGGTATTGTTAAACTCAGACTTGTGCAGACCAGTGTCTTTCATTGTGTATGAAGCACTTGTATTTAGCTGTATTTTTTCTGATAAATGTTACATTTATAAATAGTTACCTATATTTATCTAACCAAACTGTAACCCTTGGTTATGGTTTATCTTATGCATAAGGTCTGAATTCCTCCGAAAAAGAGAATTAAGTGGAATATTTACAAAAAGTCCAACTCTTTATTTCTTACAATTTGCATTGTGATTCAGTTGCCAACATCCAGACTATAATGTCCTCATATCAGAAAATATAGTACAAATCCTGAAGTAAGTTATTTTTAACATTCTCTCACTAATCTCCGATTTCATTCACACTGGCATTTACCTTCATCTAGAGATAGAAATCCTGAAATAATTTGGCTAAACGATGTGTAGAATAGCTTGTTATAAGAGAAGCATTATGATTTGGATGTAAGCAAGTAAATTACAAAGTAAAATTCAACTAACAAATTTTGTGAGACAGTTCTAGTGCACCTCAACAAAGTTGAGATCAGTTTATGCTACAATCCCTGGGCATCTGCATCCAGTGAAATTTGAGGTAGCTCAGTATTGCCAAAGTAACCATAATTACAACAGTGGATCATCTTAAGATACTGAGATGAGCCCTAATTTTAACCTAATTTTTTGCTTCAATGACCTGATTAAGAAGTTTTGGGTAGCTGAATATTGAACTAAGTACTGATGCAGCAGTGACGAGCTTGTATCTGTGGTTCATCTTTAGATACCGAGATTGACCTATGCATCAGATATTACATCTTACAAACTTTATACATGTCATTGACTTGGCTAAGAAGTTATGAGCTCAGCTTAGCTCAGAATTTTGACAAAGTACTAGTATGTGTGACAAACTTGCATGAGTGGTTGATCTGTAGATACCTAGATGAACCCATGCATTAGATGCTGCATTTGACCTACTTTTTCCATTTGAGTGACTCAGTTAAGAAGTTTGGGGTAGCTTGGTAATGGAGATATCTGTTGTGTCCATTCTAAGTGTGCTCTTAACACAAGACGTAATTCACCAACCCCCAAAATTTGCCTAAATTTAAAACAGTTCAAAAACAACTGTTTACTCATCATATGATACTTATATAGAAATGCTATCAAAGTATGGATTTTACATTGAATTTCGTTACCTTGGTCATTTCAATTTGAACTGACTGTTTTATTACATTATTAACATTATATACTCTGTGCTATAAGTGCCAAATCAACTTCCTGCAATTGAAATTCAAATAATGTTGTTGAGGTGAGCTCTATAATCTTCAGTTATCCTTTGTTTTCAATTCCTGTTGTTACTCTGTGTAAGGAATTCAGACCCAAGCTTTGGGATTGACATTTTGGACTAGCTAAATACATATAAATAACAAATTATCAATTTCCAATGCATTTTGTTCCCGTTTATTTGTTTCTTGTTTGACATCATGACAATGTTTATTAGCTCATAGAGTGATACCATCTGCCTGATACATTGCACAGAAATTTATACTTATGCAAACAACCCAGCCGAAGCAGGGAAGGATGTTTAATGTTACACATCTACCATGGCTTGGGATATCTGTTTTTACTGATGTCAAAGACAAAACTCCAAATGTCTGCTGGAGAGATTGGAATCCTCTCAGATCTGCGCCGGCTCTGTTTCCATTTGTTATCAATTATATTTACACTAGCATGTTCTGTCCTACAGAAATTTATCAAATTTGTATCATAGAAAATGAGCATAAATGAAAGAAAACATGAAAAACATAGACATTTCTGTAAATTTTTCAACCTTGTGGGAAACGATGTACATGCCTAAATGAGTAATAAGGACAAAATATTTTTGTCATACAACATTTTAAAAATCTACTTGATATCTGGCATTTAAGACTGTTTGATTAGCACTGATTTTGATTGTAAATCTGTCTAACATTATTTTATTATTATAATAAGTATGTATAAAACAAATGGCAAGTATTGATCAGAAAACATAGTACATGTATCATAAAGATTGCAAAAATTATAAAGACAAAGAATGCACACAGGTGTCTTACATGTTTAATAGCTGAAAATCAATACAATAATGAAAAAAGCAACATATTGGACTTTAAATTTGAGGATCCGAGTTTTACACCAGCTGTCAGATCAAATCTGAGGATGCAAGTTTGATTCCAGCTGTCAAATCAAATTTAAGGATCTAAGTTTGAATCCAGCAGCCAGTTCAAATTTTTCAAGGGTGATTAATCATCCTCTGTTTCCCTGCCTGTCCTTCATACGAGACCGTGTAAATCCAGACCCTAAATCACAGTATGTGTTGGCACATAAAAGATCCCCCTCTGTACATTGTACTTTAACTTCTAGCCATAAGTCTTGTTTTACTAGTATCATTAATAGGGTGACATGAAAAAGTGAGCTGTATGAGTAACTGTAAAAACACAGTACACTTAAAACCAGTAAACTTCATACTTTCTTTGATGCCATATTGATGGTAACTTGAACAGTATGATATGCATTGTGGAATTCAAATCATGTAAAAGGTTTATTATCTCCACTTTTAACATACACTCATTGATGTCTTTTGTTTTTAGTGTGCAACACATGGGGCATATGAGTGTGCTCGTGCTGTATATGCATATGCGTTATCTGTGTTCCCAAGCAAGAAGAGCATCTGGTTACGTGCTGCATACTTTGAAAAGAATCATGGCACAAGGTATGAAATATTGCACCGAATAACATACAAACAGTAATATTATTGCTCATTTATTGTTAAGGATCTGATGGAAGACTTTGATTTGTCCCTCCATTTTGGTTTTATTTAATTTGTCCCTCCATTTTGGTTTTGGTTTTCATTCTGGTCCTAAACTTAGATGACCCTTGTATTATTGTATTAAACATAAACCTTTTACATTGTACATGTTAGTCCAGTATACCAAATATACATGATAAATTGATGCATTAAGAAACTCGGCAGTCCAAAAAGTAAAAGAGAAAAAACAATGTAGAGAATATTTTATTTTATCACGTGATATATCACAGCAGGCGCTATGTCATAAATTAATTTATGGCATTGGTGGTATCATAGCATGGAAAATAATTGTGTCAAGCCGGTGTTTGATGAAATTAACACCTTTAAACTGAGCGTAAACATGTGATAAAAAGAATCTGAAATGAAATGAAAATTCATTTCAGACCCTATATATATTATGTAGGATGATTTTTAATTATTTCACATTATCATTAATTTCAGAGAATCTCTGGAAGCCCTATTACAGAGAGCAGTAGCACATTGTCCAAAGGCAGAAGTGCTCTGGCTAATGGGAGCAAAATCAAAATGGCTAGCTGTAAGATAGTTTATCATTATTGGCTAGTATGTAATGCTGAAAAGTTTTTTGGTTTGTCTCTGAGGTCATGATCTTCTTTTGAAGTACAAAGTAAAATACAATAAAAAAAAGGTATTTTCATTTGTCTAAATGATTTGTTCTTTTCTTTCAGTTTGTACAGTATATTTGTATTGAGAGAATCTTGATCTTAAGCAAAGATAATTTTCATCTTGAATTTTATTTATGTAAAGGTGTCCATTACATTTTTTTTGTATTTACATGTATTTCAGGGAGATGTACCGGCTGCTAGAAGTATCTTAGCATTGGCATTTCAGGCCAATCCTAATAGTGAGGAAATTTGGTTGGCTGCTGTCAAACTTGAATCAGAAAATAATGAGTTTGAACGTGCCAGGAGATTGTTACAGAAGGCTAGGGCAAGTGCCCCTACAGCTAGGGTTAGTAAATATGTACATATTTAAGAATAAAAATTATAGTATAGCTTACCTTTTTGAAAAAAATTCTAAACCATGAACATAATTATTTTATTAAGTTGTATTTAACTATACTGATTCATCCAGGTGATGATGAAGTCTGTAAAACTAGAGTGGTGCCTGGGAGAGATCAAGAATGCAAAGACACTCTTAGAAGAGGCAGTGAAACATTACCCAGACTTTGCCAAGGTACATATTTACTGTTAAAGTAATGCTTTGAGATAAATTGATATAAGATGGTGTGGAGCAGTCAAATGAATTTAAGATATGAAGTTTCCATGGGAACTATATCTGTATTTTTGTCCTTGAGATAAATAATATGCCTCATTTGTCTAAATGAAATTTCAGACTTGAAGGGTCTCATACTAACTCATTAGGATACATGTATATTGTGTAAGGGTAGGTTTAAAATGGCATGACTCAAATCATTGTAACAAGTATGATCTGAATAAGCATTAAGAGAGAAAATATGACTGACAATGGCAGAAATCATGAGGTACATTTAGACTACAACATGTATAAAGTATGACTAACGATTTTAGACATTCATAAGGTACATTCAGATCACAACGTATATAAAATATGACTGACGATGATAGACACTCATAAGGTACATTCAGACCACCACATGTATAAAATATGACTGATGATGGTAGACAATCAAAAGGTATATTCAGACCACATGTAAAATCTGACGATGATAGAAAATCATAAGATACTTTTGGACCACAACATGTATAAAATGAATTATGCATGTACTTCTGTATATATAATGTAGATTTCTTTTTTTAAGTTTTCAGTAAATGAAAAGCTCTTAAATCATTTGGTTTGAGAGTTTATTTCAGAGTGAATGTTTCAAATCCATGTAAATTTACTGTTTATTCTTGTCTATCAATCTTAAAAACCATGATGGTTCTGTGACATACACAAACCATTTATACGCATACATATTTGTTTAGTAACTTTGATAGCTGTAAAGACACAATCAGTGCCATCAGTGAATTGAACAAAAGTTCATTAAAGATTTGTCTTTTCAGATAAATTTTATGCCCTTACTTGAAGTAATGGAATACTTGCTAAGATATTCGGTCTTTTTGTTACACAGAGTTACTTCCCATTTGGGATGGTATCTGATGTAAAATAATTATGACTTCATCAAACTCTATGGAAACTAATCTAAAACCCCAGAAATGATAATCCATAAATGACGTTTTAATAGGAAAATGATGACATCATAATTGATTTATGTCAGATACCATCCCAAATGGGAAATAACTCTGTTTAACGAAAAGACTCAAAAATGTAAACAATTTTATTTTGAAATTTTAAATTTTATACTAACAGCTGTCGTTGATGAAAGGGCAGATAGAGGAACAATTGAAAAACAAAGATGCTGCAAGAGAGTCTTATAATCAAAGTGTAAGTAGGAAGGGGATGCATGTACAGCAATAGTATTCACAGGCCTAAAGGTTTGTTTTATAACTGTAATTGCCTTCCACATAGGGCATTCTTATGTACTTCTTTTTCTCAGCTTGTTTCAATTGAATATATGCTGGGCTCAAGCTGAAAGTCTTGAGTTCAAGCCTGACCAGCAATTCATCATTTTCCTTTGTTTCATATATGACATTTGGTTGGTTGGTTGGTTGATTGGTGTTTTACGTCACTTTCAACAATATTTCAGTTATATCGCGACATTGAAGCAGGAGGTTACCAACCTCTTAAACATAGTGGCGCAACCCAGGAATCGAATCCGGATCGTCGGCGCCGCAAGCCGAGCACTTAACCATTACACCAAGCCTGCCCCCTCATATATGACAGAAAAACCCCATTGTGTTTTAAATTTTATCACATAACACATACCTCAATGCTTTTAAGTTAGACAGGTTGTTGCATTGGTCAGAATATCGGTGCAGTGTGTCCGACAGATGTGAAATCTAGAATGTCAGATCACATAGAATCCAATGCAGGACTAGGGTGTTTTGAAACATTGCAATAGTCATGTGCATCTAAATAATGTAATGCAGTACATTTTTAAAATTGTCAAAGTTTATTATTTCTATTTTTCCTAAACCCAAATTATCTCCCTATATACATGTACATATGCTTGATAGATATAGATAGTAAAGAGTTAGACAGATATTTCTTTTTCAACTGAGAAGGCAAGTTCTTACAATAAGTAATGAAAGTGTATTCAGCTGATAGATAATTGTATGAATGCTTTGTAATTGAAATATTTTGCTATTGTGTTATACACGACTGATGCTGTACTTGATTGCACAAATTGAAGGATATTCCTCTACATAAACGAAAAACATAATACATGTTTATAATCAGTACTCATAACAAAATTTGTTTGATGTCTTCTAGATCAAAAAGAGTCCACAAGCAATTCCATTATGGTTACAATTATCTCGATTAGAGGAAAAGTCAGGACAGCTCATCAAAGCTAGATCTGTTTTGGAAAAAGCAAGGCTAAAAAATCCAAAATGTCCAGAGTTATGGTTAGTATGTATTTCCTGTTAATGAATATCTTCATTACAATCGATGTGAATGTGGCATATTGGAAAGTCAATAAGAGTATCTACTTAAGGGCCATCAGAGTGTCTACAGAAGGTCCATCAGAGTGTCTACAGAGAGTGCATCAGAGTATCTACAGAAGGTCCATCAGAGTGTCTACAGAAGGTCCATCAGAGTGTCTACAGAGAGTGCATCAGAGTGTCTACAGAAGGTCCATCAGAGTGTCTACAGAGAGTGCATCAGAGTGTCTACAGAAGGTCCATCAGAGTGTCTACAGAGAGTGCATCAGAGTATCTACAGAAGGTCCATCAGAGTATCTACAGAGAGTGCATCAGAGTATCTACAGAAGGTCCATCAGAGTGTCTACAGAGAGTGCATCAGAGTATCTACAGAAGGTCCATCAGAGTATCTACAGAGAGTGCATCAGAGTATCTACAGAGAGTGCATCAGAGTATCTACAGAAGGTCCATCAGAGTGTCTACAGAGAGTGCATCAGAGTATCTACAGAAGGTCCATCAGAGTGTCTACAGAGAGTGCATCAGAGTATCTACAGAAGGTCCATCAGAGTGTCTACAGAGAGTGCATCAGAGTATCTACAGAAGGTCCATCAGAGTGTCTACAGAGAGTGCATCAGAGTATCTACAGAAGGTCCATCAGAGTGTCTACAGAGAGTGCATCAGAGTATCTACAGAAGGTCCATCAGAGTGTCTACAGAGAGTGCATCAGAGTATCTACAGAAGGTCCATCAGAGTGTCTACAGAGAGTGCATCAGAGTATCTACAGAAGGTCCATCAGAGTGTCTACAGAGAGTGCATCAGAGTATCTACAGAAGGTCCATCAGAGTGTCTACAGAGAGTGCATCAGAGTATCTACATAAGGTCCATCAGAGTGTCTACAGAGAGTGCATCAGAGTATCTACAGAAGGTCCATCAGAGTATCTACATAAGGACCATCGGAGTGTCTACGCAGAGTACATCAAAGTATTTATAGAAGGTTAATCAGAGTATCTATAGAGAGTGCATTAGAGTATCTACAGAAGGTCCATCAGAGTGTCTACAGAAGGTCCATCAGAGTGTCTACAAAGAGTGCATCAGAGTATCTTCATTAGGTCCATCAGAGTATCTACAGAGTGTGCATCAGAGTATCTACAGAGTGTGCATCAGAGTGTCTACAGAAGGTCCATCAGAGTGTCTACAAAGAGTGCATCAGAGTATCTTCATTAGGTCCATCAGAGTGTCTACAGAGAGTGCATCAGAGTATCTTCATTAGGTCCATCAGAGTATCTACAGAGTGTGCATCAGAGTATCTACAGAGTGTGCATCAGAGTGTCTACAGAAGGTCCATCAGAGTGTCTACAGAGTGTGAATCAGAGTATCTACAGAGTGTGCATCAGAGTGTCTACAGAGAGTGCATCAGAGTATCTACAGAGGGTCCATCAGAGTGTCTACAGAGAGTGCATCAGAGTATCTACATAAGGTCCATCAGAGTGTCTACAGAGAGTGCATCAGAGTATCTACAGAAGGTCCATCAGAGTGTCTACAGAGAGTGCATCAGAGTATCTACAGAAGGTCCATCAGAGTGTCTACAGAGAGTGCATCAGAGTATCTACATAAGGTCAATCAAAATATCTACGCAAGGTCCATCAGAGTATCTCATTAAGGTTCATCAGAGTGTCTATATAAGGTCCATCAGAGTATCGACGTAAGGTCCATCAGAGTATATACATAAAGTCCATCAGATTGATTGATTGATTGATTTTTGTTTAACATCACACCACGAATATTTCACGTATATGGTGACGGCATCTGTCTGATGCGGGGCATACAAATTTTAACCTTTGCAACGGACCCACCCGAAGCAGTGAGGGATCTTTAACGTGCCATGCATACCACGACACAGGCTCTCAGTTTTTACCATTTTATCCAAAAGACAGGACACCGGCATGACCAGAGCGGGACTCGAACCCCGGCCTCCCGATCAGGAGACGAGCACGATACCACTAGGCCACGCTGGCTTGAGTCCATCAGATATCTACATAAGGTCCATCAGAGTATCTACAGAAAGTCCATTGGAGTATCATTAGGTCCATCAGAGTATCTACAGAAGGTCCATCAGAGTATCTGCATAAGGTCCATCGGAGTAAGGTCCATCATAAAAGGGTAATAAGAGTACCTACTGAAGGTCCATCATAGTAGAGTAATAAGAGTACCTACAAAATGTCCATCATAGAAGGGTAAAAAAAGTTCCTACAGAAGGTCCACATAGAAGGGTAATAAGAGTACCTACAAAATGTCCATCATAGAAGGGTAAAAAAAGTTCCTACAGAAGGTCCACATAGAAGGGTAATAAGAGTACCTACAGAAGGTCCACATAGAAGGGTAATAAGAGTACCTACTGAAGGTCCATCATAGTAGAGTAATAAGAGTACCTACAAAATGTCCATCATAAAAGGGTAAAAAAAGTACCTACAGAAGGTCCACATAGAAGGGTAATAAGAGTACCTACAAAAGGTTCATTATAGAAGAGTAATAAGAGTACCTACTGAAGGTCGGTAGTTTTCTCCAGGTAGTCTTGTTACTTCTAGTATATATATAACAAAAGCCAGATATTAGTCATGCACAGTATAATATATTTGAAAAAGTTAAATCAAAATAGTGGAAATATAACAAATTTAAACTTTCATTGTAAGATATTGCAGTTTACAAAATATTGCAATTTATTTACGTTAGGAGAACATTATGATTCATAAATTGCAATATCTTATGAAATGAAAGTTTGAATTTATTTTATTTCCACTATTTTGATTTAATTCTTTTGAATATATATATATATATACCTACAAAATGTCCATCATAGAAGGGTAAAAAAAGTTCCTACAGAATGTCCATCATAGAAGGGTAATATATATATAAAGCACAAAGACACTACAGTTAACAAGGCACCCTATATTTCACTTATATTCGTTCCCCGTCTGGGACTCGAACCCACGACCTATGGTACCGAATCACCTAGCTGTCATGCATCCGACCCTCTAACCGACTGAGCTACCCGAGCTCCACAAAAATGGAGCTTTAATAGCCAATCATTAGCTAATCGCATGCATGACAACACGGCCGCGGAAAGTGAAGGAATTTACCCGACGTAAACCCAGGCGGATCCCCTGAGAGGATACATCACTGAAAGAGAAATAAACATATAAAGCACAAATAGAATCAGTGAAACACCTGGGAGTACTATGGACCTTGGATCTCCGAAGAAATACCTGTAGAAAATAAAGACAAATTAGACAAACATATAAAGCACAAAGACACTACAGTTAACAAGGCTCCATTTTTGTGGAGCTCGGGTAGCTCAGTCGGTTAGAGGGTCGGATGCATGACAGCTAGGTGATTCGGTACCATAGGTCGTGGGTGAATGTTATTGGTGTTGAGTTAAATTATCGACAGAACACAAAAAAGCCTAAATTCAAAGGAGGTCGATGTTAAGATCCTATTTAATTCCATCATTTTATCAACATTTATTGACTCTTGTAGCATTGTTATTCTATCGCAGATTGCCACAAAGCATATTTTATACCTCCATGCACCTATTCCTGTTATTTTCACTATACAACTTTCCATTCTGACCAATAAAGTTACTGTGTTACCAGTCAAAAAGACTAAACAGAGATCTATATCAGTATACTTGTATATAATTATTTACCCATAATTTCTGTAGGTTGGAGGCCATACGTGTTGAAAATAGGGCAGGGTTAAGAAATATTGCTCAAACTTTAATGGCTAGAGGTAAGCAGAATTTTAAAATGATGAGAGGTATGTTGTAACTTAAGTATAATGACTAGAATTAAGATTTGACTTTATAATGACTAAAAGCTAAGCTGTAACTTTAATAATTATGAATAAAGGTAAGGTGTGACTTTTATAATGCCAAGAGGTAAGGTGTGACTTTGATGATAACTAGAAGTAAGGTGTGACTTTGATTATAACTAGAGGTAAAGTGTGACTTCTGTAATGTCTAGAGGTAAGCTGTGACTTTGATAATGACTAGAGGTATGCTCTAATTTTTAAGATGACCAGAGGTAAGCTTTTGTTTTTAGTTCGCTGGGATGAATGTCTCGGAGAGCTATTATCATACCCCTGGCATCGTCTTCGATGTTGTCTTCACTTGTAGACAAAAAATTTTAACCTGGATTATAACTGGAGAAACATTAGAGACAAGGCTTTAATATTTCACACGTTTATTCTTTGTGCCAAAACCTTTCTTTGCGTATCAAAATATTTGACCTTGTAACCTTGACCTTGAAGTATGATGTGGTCATAACTTACAAACAAAAAGAGATAGGGCTTAAATAATTCATGTGTGTATTTCTTGTGACACCACCTTTCATTGCGTATTAAATTTTTTTACCTTGACCTTAAAAAACTTGCAAAAAACTTTTGCTATTTAAATTTGGTTGTCATCTGACAATTCTTGTTTATAATGACTAGTGATGAGCTGTTACTTCCATAAGTAAGCTGTGACTTTTATAATGACTATTTTGATCATATCAGAAGCATTGGTAATGTATATTCATCTAGTATATCATTCAAAGTTTTTTCTCTAATTATAATTAAATGTTTGTTTTACAGCTATTAGATACTGTAACAGTTTATATTTACCTTTTACTGGTATATAACTCAGATAACAGTTCACTATTATGAAATATATGTAATTTTATTGTATAGCTGTACAAGAGTGTCCCAATGCTGGAATACTTTGGGCAGAAGCTATATATATGGAACCAAGACCACAAAGGAAAACCAAGTCTGTAGATGCTCTCCGACGATGTGAACATGATCCTCATGTATTATTAGCAGCCTCGAAGTAAGTTACTCACGTTACAATGGATTATTCAGTATACATCTTTTGTATTGAAGGTGTTTCAACCAATATGTAGATTGTAACATGCTTTTTTTATGCAAATATATCTGTTGTACATGTACTATTTTACTTGATAAGAAACTTTATTTAAGGAAAAAGAATGGTTTTGGTTTGAATTAATGTGAAAACCAGATATGAGGGATAAATAAGAATTATGTCACTGAGAAAGGTTTTAAATTATCTTCTAGTTTTGATGACTGGTAAATAGCTTATACATGTATATGTAGACTGTGGCAGTGTATGGTGATTAATTGCTGATTTACGTGGCTTTCAACAATTTTTAGTTATATTGTGACATGAAAGCAGGAGGTAACCAATATCTTAAACATAATGTTGCAATCTGGAAATCGAACTCGGATCATCTACACCACAAGCCAAGCACTTAACCACTACACTAAGCCTGCCCCCAATATATGGAGACATGATTTATGAGATACACACTGTTATAAAACTACATGTATATCTATACTTGTTATGGGTTGAATCAATGTAACTTGCAGGGTGTTTCTCAATAGAGTATATTATAGATTGATTGACTTTAAAGTTTCATACAAAGATTATTTTTGTATAGATATCATAGTTGCTTTTTGATTGCATGAAATTTAATTACGGTAGAGTTACTTCCCTTTTTCGCCATTTTAGAGGTGAAGCTTGAGTTTTTGCTTCATATTCATACTAATTGTTTTGAATGTTTCTAAGAAAGTTGTCTATATTTTCACTCATCTTAAAACTTTTGGACATTGATCAATGGTGGTTTTATTGTTGCAAAACAATTGCAAAAGTTCAAGAAGCATCCTTAGTTTAGAGAAATTCCTAACACAGTATGGTTGATTTACGCACAAATCTTCAGTCACATACCTCCAAGATGGTAGAAAAGGGAAATAACTCCAGTTCAGTTTTATGCATTGGAAAACTATCTGTTTTGTTCCTGACAGAAATTAGAAAAGACTACATGTATGTAGGGCTGAATGAAAGAGAATAATATTATTGTATTTTCAGATACATATTTTGGGCAGAAAGAAAAACTGGGAAGGCTCGAGAATGGTTTAATAGAACTGTGAAGATTGAACCAGATCTCGGAGATGCTTGGGCTTACTTCTATAAATTTGAACTGATGCATGGAGATGAGGTATATAAGGAAAATTTTTATGTCATCGAGATGATTTTTATGTCATCGAGATGGTTTTTATGTCATCGAGATGTTTTTGTGTTGTCAAGATAGTTTTTATGTCATTGAGACAATTTTTATGTCATTGAGACGATTTTTACGTCATCAAGATGGTTTTCATGTCATTGAGATGATTTTTGGTCAGAATTGTGTAGCAATTCCAGACCCTAGTCGTTACAATATGCTGTGGTGAACGCGTGGAACACAGAAAATACCTCCTCATGTATAAATAGTGCGTCGATATTTAGAAAAAGCGTGATTAAATTTACTTTTAGTATTTATAGTTCATATTGTACGAGTCAATACAAGATAAGTTTGATCAGATGAGAAAATAGATGTGCCGTTATTCCATCGAATTAGACGAGTTGTATTCATGCGCTGGAGGACATGCAGTCTTTCCGAATACTCGACGGAAAGTCCCGAAAAAGTACAATTGACATTATTATGTAGCTGTGCCGTAATTTAAGAAGTACACTACTAGTCTGTTCTAGTATCCGTTGTATTATAATTAATAAAACTTGAGAATATCGCTTCTATTTATAGCAGTGGAATTCAAAGAACTCTACAATCTTCTCGTCACAACGATAAACAAACATCTTGGTAGTTGTTGATGTGTAATGCTACTAAAATAGCCAGTTATTTATAGATCTACATGTGTAGACGTGGTTTTCCCCAAATGTAAATGTACCTCGGGAGACTGTCCAGATTGCTAATTTCACACTACTGTCAAGATCAAAAGTGATAAGAGAGAATGAGATAACTATATAGTACGAGACGGAGATGTACAGGAGTGTACATGGCGGAGCCATTGTTTATATGAAAACGAGCACCTGTGCGCAGACCATGTTTTTGTCAATACTGATCCTAAACATTACACGCTTGGTGTGTGATCTCTTGGTGGATCACGACTTTATTACCTTTGATGTACTTGACCATGCAATTCCGACCTTGAGGACTTTCAAGTCCTTTCATTATGTCTTTGACATGGCTTTTATGTCATCAGGATGGTTTTTATGATGTATTTTAATGATAATATGGCATATAGGAATTACATGCCCACTTAGCAAGGAAGGCAAATGAGTGTTTTCTATCGCTTCCTGTAGGAATTATGGCCCTTTCACTTGGATTTTTTTTATGAAGGTATACTATTATGTTGCCATTACAACTCCTCCTAGAAGCATATATAGAATTGAATGAAACATTACACAAAGGAAGATCACAATATGTAGATTGCATGAAGGAAGGGAAATGTTGCTTCACAATTTTTAAGGAGATATAATCCTTGGACTTCAAATTCCTTTTGTTGAATATATTTCATTATCTTGTGATTACAACTCCTCATGGAAACATGAATGGATTTGAATGAAACATGGCACATTCAGATCGCAATTGGAAGATGTGCATAGAAGGAGGGAAATGTTGCAGCAGCTTAACAATTCCTGCAAGAGTTATTGCCTTGGAACTTAAATAGACAATATCATCATGTAAAATTCATAGGATTTTGTCTTTGAGGGGACGTATTATGGTATGGCGTGGTCTATCTCTCTGCTCTACCTTGTAGGCAGGATACAGACCAAACCGTTGGGGTTAAGACTGTCAAACTTAGTACCTTTGCTTCTTATGCCAAGACAAAGATGCCTATTTTTTTTCCAAGATCTGAGGTCACTTAAGTTCGTACAACTTGTTGGTAGGAAACCATTGTTGGCAGGAGACAGATCAAACCGTTTTGGCAAGGACTGTCAAACTTAGTTAACATTACTCCTCATGCCAAGGGAAAGACATCTATCGTTTTTCAAGTTCAGAGGTAAAAGGTCAAGGTCGTAGTACTACTTGGTAGAAACTACCTTGTAGGCAGGATACAGACCAAATGGTTGGGGCTAAGATTGTCAAACTTGGTACCTTTACTCCTTATGCAAAGACAAAATCACCTATTTTTTTTTTTTAAGATCAGAGGTCAAAGGTCAAGATAGGAAACTCTTGTAGTTAGGATACAGATCAAACCGTGATGTAGGACTGTCAAACTTAGTACATTTACTCCTCATGCCAAGACAAAGACGCCTCTAGTTTTTCAAGCTTAGAGGTTAAATTTCAAGGTCGTAGTACTACTTGGTAGGAAACCCTTGTAGGCAGGATACAGATCAAACCACTGGGACTAGGACTGTCAAACTCGGTACACTTACTCCCCATGCCAAGACTTGGTACACTTACTCCTCATGCCAAGACTTGGTACACTTACTCCTCATGCCAATACTTGGTACACTTACTCCTCATGCCAAGGCTTGGTACACTTACTCCTCATGCCAACAGATAGACACTTATTGTTTTTCAAGGTCAAAGGTGAAAGTTTTAGTCCTACTTGGTTAGAAAACCTTGTGGGAATAATACAGAATGAACTATTGGATATGTAACAATTTAAGGGGGAAATGCTTCCATACTTTCAAAATCCTCCCCTTCAAACTAAACGACTGGTGTATTATGCTACGCAGATTGTTGCTCTTGTTGTACAAGAGAAGAGAATTTAACAGATCTTTGCAGGTAAGCATTTCCATGAGTGTAAAGTTATGTTTAAAGTGGTTTTTTTTTTTACTATCACAGGAAACACAGGAAGACATAAAGAAGAGGTGTATAAATGCAGACCCAAGACACGGAGAATATTGGTGTCAAGTATCAAAAGATATTAAAAACTGGCGACTCCGTACAGAACATATTTTACCTTTAGTAGCAGAACTTGTTCCTGTACCTACATGAATAAGGGATTATTATTGTTTTAATACCAGAGATTGTTCTATGGAAAACTCCTAAGACATTGATGTTTCAACAGTTTCTGGTCATTATGTTTAAACAAAAACTTTCTTGTCATTGGTAGCATATTTTCTGCTGTGATAAGATACTTGAAAGTAAAAAGGACATTTGAAAGTGGTATTTTACAAATCACAGACATTGAAGTTGAAACCCAGCTTTTCAGTATAAGTGTAGGCTAACAGTCTACTGTAGGAATAGTGAATACTCAGTACAATCCTACAGAAATGTATGTTAAAGACCATCAACAAAATTATACATCTGTCTACATGTATACGTTATTATTCTTATCCAAATAGAGTTTTGACTGACTTTTTATTGTGGATATCTCTAATACAATTGTTCATGTGTAGAGGTGTGTCATTAAGTATGTATTATTAAGTCAAACTGTAGCAAGACAGCCAGATTGTTTACTTTAATCATTTATAAAAAGATAAGATACAAGCAGATTTCTTTTATATTACATTCAAATTGAATTGAAATCCTGATAATTTCAATAATGACGAGGAAAGGTATATTTATCATGTATACTGACGAGTCAGGTCCTGTTGACAATTTTCCATGTCATTTGACGGATATTCACAGAGTAAAATATAATTTTACATTTTAATAAAATAGGATTTTTTTTCAAAATCCACTAGACTGAAAATGGGGATAAGTGACCTTTGTGAATGAATGTATTTAAAATATATATATATATCTTTAGTGTACTAATGTTTATTAAATCATAATGTTGAATATTCCCATTTAAATGGTGGTGCATTTGATTGGTTAAGCAGTTTTTGGTATACCTTCATCAGCAAAATTTCACCCATTACATCAGGTCATGATGCTTTTCGAAGATTTTTTTAGGTCACCTGAGTAAACTCAGGTGACCTATTGCTATCTGTTTTCGTCCGTCGTCGTGCGTCGTTCGTCGTGCGTCGTGTGTTAACATTTGAACATTTTCAGCTTCTTCTCTGCAACCACTGCACCAATTTTAACCAAATTTGGCATAAAGCATCTATGGCTGAAGGGGAACAAAAATTGTGAATTTCATGGTGCCTGCTCCCCCAGGGGCTGAGGGGTGGGGCCAAAACCACTAAAATTAATGCAATCTTTCAAAATCTTCTTCTTTACTCCTGGACACAAAGCAACCAAACTGTTGACATGACTGTATTCAGCATTGAGCCCTCTACCAAAATTGTGAAATTCATGGCCCCAGGGACAGGGGTTCTAGTGCTAGGGCGGGGCTAAAAATGTATATAGTGAAAATGCCTTATTTCTTTGAAAATCTTCTTCTCTGCTCCTGGGTATTAAATAAACTAACTAAGTACATAGTTATGATGAGCAAGAATGCCTCTACCAAAATTGTGAATTGTATGGCCACAGGGTCAGGGGTTCTGGTGTTAGGGTGGGGCTCTCTATTGATTATATAGTGAAAATGCATTATTTCTTTGAAAATCTTCTTCTATGCTCTTAGGTATTAAATAAACAAATAAAGTACATAGTTATGATAAGCAAGAGTGCCTCTACCAAAATTGTGAATTTTATGGCCCCAGGGTCAGGGGTTCTGGTGTTAGAGCGGGGCCCTATATGGATTATATAGTGAAAATGCATTATTTCTTTGAAAATCCTCTTCTCTGCTCCTGGGTATTAAATAAACCAACTAAGTACATAGTTATGATAAGCAAGAGTGCCTCTACCAAAGTTGTGAATTTTATGGCCCCAGGGTTAAGGATTCTGATGTTAGGGTGGGGCCCTATTGATTATATAGTGAAAATGCATACATTCTTTGAAAATCTTCTTCTCTGCTTCTATCAAAGCACATAGTTATGATGAGCAAGGGTGCCTCTACCAAAAGTGTGAATTTTATGGCCCCAGGGTCAGTATTATGGTGTTAGGGTGGGGCTTTATTGATTATATAGTGAAAATACATTAATTCTTAGAATATATTTTCCTTTGCTCCTGGGTTCCAAGTATATATATTTCTGATGAAAAAAGGTGCATCTAGCAAAATGGTTATTTTTAACCCCCCCCCCCCCAAATAAATGGCCCCAGGGTCAGTGGTTCTTTTGGGGTGAGGTACAAAACTGGTTATAAAGTGGAAATGCATTTTCTCTTTGTTTATACTCCAATCAATCTCTGGGTATTAAGTAAATAGAGAAAGCATGCTAAGTTTATAAATAAATAATAATAAGCAATAGTGCCTCTTTCAAAATTGTGCATTGTGAATTTGATGACCTCTGGTTTAAGACACGAACCAAAGTTATTTGAAAGTTGTTACACAATACTCAGGTGACCTATAAGGCCCGTGGGCCTCTTGTTTTTCATATGTCTGATACCAAAAGTTCCCAAATAAAGCTTACTTTTGACATTAATGTTTGAAAATATTGAAGGGAGAAATGAAATAAGGAATAAATGCAATAATTGGTGGATAGAGACAAGATACAGGTTTCCATCCTTTTTTTTCAGGGTAAACCTACATCTATGTGCACCGAAAACCTACGACTTTCATTCCTTAATTAAATTTAAACTGCATTCATTTCTGTATTTTAATTATCAAAAAAGTCTTTAATGCAACATATTTGAAACTTATTTAAAAAATCAGACCCACAATGCCATACTATAATATGTCCATCTATGAGGGGCATATAAACACTGGGCATAAGAGACATCTCAGTGGTTGTGTTGCTTGTCAACAGATTTTTTTTACAACACTGTTGACCCAAGGCTCAATTGAAAATTGAAAGTAACAATACCTTATCAAGGATTAATACCAATAAAAAGTAATAACAAGTTAGACACTCAGATGGACGGACATATGGATCACTATTTAATCCCAGCTCTGTCAGGTGCAATTGTAATTACAGATTGACAGGCAAATGAACCACTATTATATATTCCTAGCTCTGTTAGATGGACGGGCATCTGGACCACCATATATTCCCAGCTCTGTCAGGTGTGCTTTCAAACACAGATTGATGGACATATGGATCATTATATAATCCTAGCTCTGTTAGGTGCACTTATAAATACAGATGGACAGACATGTGAACTACTAAATAATCCCAGCTCCGTCAGGTATGCTTATAAACACAGATGGACAGACATGTGGATCATTATGTAATTCCAGCTCTGTCACGTATGCTTATAAACACAAATGGGTGGACATATGGATCACTATATATTCCCATCTCTGTCAGTTGTGCATACAAACACAGATGGGCGGACATATGGATCACCATTAAAACCCAGCTCTGTCAGTTGTGCTTATAAACACAGATGGGCGGACATATGGATCACCATAAAATCCCAGCTGTGTCAGTTGTGCTTATACACACAGATGGACAGACATGTGGATCACTGTATAATCCCGGCTCTGTCAGTTATGCTTACAAATACAGATGGACATAGGGATCACTATAATAATCCCACCTCTGTCAGGTGCCCTGATAAACATATTCTGATAGATTTTATTTAATCATCTGGCAGCTTGAAATATAATTATTTTCAGTATTATTATCAGGACAAACTCTTAAATGGTGAAACCAGAAAGAGCATCTATGGAACTTGATTTGTATATCTTGTTTGCAAGGAAGCTCTTGCAGATTGAGCCATAAACTCTTTCTATTATCTTAACTTTTTTAACCATATGGAAATACACTTTGTAGTCGATGGATGGACATGTGGCTCATTATACCTAAAGCTGTCTCGGTAAGGTGGGGGGCATAACAAATAGTTACTTCCAGTTTCAACCATTACAATAATTAATTGGGGTTTGAATGATTTCAACCATTACAATAATTAATTGGGGTTTGAAATGATGGAAAATTGCACCAATTATTCTTAAAAACATCAACTTCATCCATTATCTGATACATTTTATACTTGGTTAAGTCAGATAATATATTAATTTTTCATGTTATGGTGATAATGACAAACATCATTATAAAATATTTTACTCTTTATTTAATTTATTGCACAATATGGAACAAAAATATTCATGTATTTACCTATAAATATGAGTGTTAAGACAATGAAGAAGAAATCAAGAATACCTACTGGTTGAATTTTCAAGACAATCATGATTGCTGAGATACAACTCTTCACACCCATTTACTTTTCAAATATCCATTCACACTTTTTAAAATGAATGCAAATAATCATGAAGCACTAAGGAACAATTAATATGAATCTTAACTCTACAAGATGTATTCAACATACAACAGGTTGGTTTACTTAATTTTAATCCCTCCTGTTTATATATAGTCATGTATAAATTAAATAATGTAAAATCTATGTAAAGCATGTGCATACATTTCTACTAAAACAAGAATGCATATGGGCTTTACCTTCTTATTTTAAAACAGCAGGAACTTTAGAAAAGGACTAACACAGATGACCCTGTTGGCCACCATTCACTACCATAAAATTCTTGAAAGCCAGTCAGGCCCCTGCCCAGTCTTCTAAATATTCATACCACAAACATAACAATCATAACTTGTACACAAACAAATGCAAGAAAATAAGTTACGCTCAAACATTGACCCTAAAACTTAGTGTGTCCAAGACCAGTCCATCTTAAGCTTCTATTATGCTGAATGGTCACTACAATGTAATAAGATAATCATGAAAACTAGAAGTTTTTGGAATGAACAAATTACATCAAATTTTCCTTGGATGTTTAATGACTTTATTATTTAGTTTTTTTACTCTCTGCAGCAACATCCTTCCCTTCTGAACATTCTAAAACACTGCTTCTTTCATGGTTCTTTTCACTAGTCTGTTGATTATCAGTTCCTTTTAGTTTTCCTGTACTGTCTATTGAGTTTTGCTTTTCCTTTGCCTCATACTTTTCTTTAAGAGCTAGTTTTTTCTGTCTTACTTCCGACATCATAGAAGCCGTGTCATATAACCACATCACCTACAAACAACTCAATCTACTAATAAACAATATATTTACTTTTGCTACACAAAACGTAAAACTTTCTTTTGTTTAATGTCCACAGACTGGCACATCTATCTATTTACTTGGATTATTTTAGCAGTTCAGGTAATAAATAACTACAGCTGCTTTTCAACAGTTTGTGTCAAACTGACATAGTAATAACAGAAACCTGCATCTGATGTACCATTAGATTAGTTCTGATACACATAATGACAGACTCAATAAATTCTTGTCTAGACAGGTGTAATAATATAGTACAAAAAATATTTGTTCATTTTAATGTCCCATCATTTGATAATAGTCAGGTGTATTTTCAACATATACACTGGCAAACACAGTGAATGTAACACTTACTGTTCAGAATCTTTACTGGAATTGACATATAAGGAGTTTCTTACCACCATGATAAGGCAGTTGAATAATACAGGAGTACTGTACACACAAGATATAAATAGTCCATTACTGTCAAAATACTGTTCGTTGGAGAAGAGTCTGTAAAAGAGGTTGGAGAAATCAGTCAGTAGAAGGTAGTGCTTAGAGAACATTTTGAAATAATGGATAAAATAGATTTTTAGCTCACTGGTATTACTGTCGTCAGTGTCTGTAGACAAAACTATAACCTAGGTTATATCTTTACAGCTGGAAAAGGTATTTTTGGTTGGTTGGTTGATTGGTGTTTTACGTCGCTTTCAACAATTTTTCAGTTATACCGCGACATGGAAGCAGGAGGTACTGGAAAAGGTACAGCTTTGATAATTCACATACAAATTCGTGATTGCTAATATTTTATTTACGTATGTATTGTCGTGTTTCTTCGATGTGGATATCGGATCAATATCTTTGATTTCTTCAAATGGTACCTCAGCTTTTGACAAAGTGAACTTTGACCTTTCTTTTAAAAACTTTAACCTCCGCTATATCTTTTGAACTGGAAAAGGTACAGCTTTGATATTTTACATATGGATTCCTCTTAACAAGGGCTTTCAGTTGTTAACATGACTTTTGACCTCTGATTTCGATCTACTTTTTTAAAACTATAATCTAGACTATATCTTTCAAACTTGTAAAGGTACAACTGTGATATTCCACATATGGATTCCTCATGACCAGGCTTTCAAATGGTCCCTCAGCTTTTGACCAAGTGACCTTGACCTTGGACTTTGACCTTTCTTTTTAAAAACTTTAACCTCCGCTATATCTTTTGAATTGGAAAACGTACAGCTTTGATATTTCACATATGGATTCCTCATGACCAGCGCTTTCAATTGTTAACATGACGTCTGACCTTTGATTTCAATATACTTTTTAAAAAGTATAATCTGGGCTATATCTTTCAAACTTGTAAAGGTACAACTGTGATATTGCACATTTGGATTCCTCATGACCAGGGCTTTCACTTGATATCATCACTTTTGACCCAGTGACCTTGACCTTGGACTTTTTTAAAACTTTAATTTGGTCATAACACAATAAATGAAAAACCTTGTCCACACCTTAGAAGAAAAACTTATTATTGTAGAGTCTAAAGTTATGTTGGCCATGGTGAGATAAGAACCCTATAGAATTTCAAGTCTGCGATATTTTGGTCACTTACTTCTTTCAAGATATCTTTATGACGTAGACAATTTCCTGACTGATCTGCATCTTAAATTTATTCTCTTTGAAAATCAAAACCCATTTACGGCTTTGTTGCAATCTAATTAAAATTTGATCTTTATTGTGTTCCTGTACTGTGTGTCGCATAAGTAAAATATCTTACACAGCTGACACCTTACCTCCAGTTTCGTGATGCCCATTCATTCATATTTTCAGAGAAGTACACCGAGAACACTGTAATGTAAGTAATAATAAATTAAAGTATCAAGTGTCAATGTCCATAGTATTACAACAGTTCACAGTACACACCACACAATAAAATGCAGAAAGCATGCATACTGTTCTGTATGAAGAATTTTATACTGATTAAGAATCTGCAAACTGATATAAAAGCAACATACAGTTGAATTTACACAGGATACCTAAATAGATCTTGTATGGCTCATCTGAACAGAATCTGCTTTATTACATATAAATGACTACTTAAAAATGGGCAAATGCATAATTATCAAGTCCTCTTGTGTTTTGGCTACTGTTACAGTCAAATGAGTAAATTTGAATCACAAATGCCAGTAATAAGAATGTCAAAACTTCAAAAATATTAAGAGAATCAAATTTTCAAATTTACTCTTCAGATTCATAATGATTTACAACGCACAAATTCTCTACAACTTCTTTTGATGTAAAATGAAATGAAAAACAAAAACCCAAACATTTGGAAAGTTACTTTACAGTATGTCAGTACTGCTTTATATCAACAACAGAAAGAAAATCATATAAAATCAAGAAAATGAAATTTTGACACAAACTTTCTAATAAATGTTAAAATACATATATTCTAATAAAATACAAAAAAAACCCCCAAAGAATATCCAATTAACCCTTCCATTTAAGAACAAAACAATTGTTAAATCAGAAGATGTCACAATGCTTTACACCTTGGTCACACTATGGACAAACATTCAAAATGTATTGTCACATAACAAATTCAATAAATATTCCATGAAAGCAATGGGTCAATTTCTTTTCTACAATGAATTAATCGAGACAATTACACAACAAGAGCAACGCCAACATAGCATATGCCCTCCCTGGTAACTTTTGTAATGTGGCATTAAACACTGACACTCCTTTCAATTTTTCTATATCGGAGATTTTTTATTATTGAGAATTGAATTGGAATCAGCATGTTATCCGAATCTCATCACTGTGCATAATACAACTTGACCTAGATATTTTTATGAATGAAGTATCTTTATACCAAACATCAATTCAATATCTTTATCCATTCTTGAGAAAATGAGTTGAAACTGCATATTTTAAGAAATTTTCAAAGTCCAAAGGGGATAACTCTGACAAAAATAATTGAACCATATCTAAATTATAACTTATTAGCTCGATCTAGATATCCTTAAGATGTATCTGTATACCAAATATCAATTCAATATATCTAGCTGTTCCTGAGAAAATGAAGAGAACTGCTAATTGTAAGAAATTTTCTAAGTCCAAGGGGAATAACTTTCAAAAAAATGATTGAACCAAAACCAAATTTGAAGTTTACCTAAGTATCATTTAGATGTATCAGTTTATCAAATATAAATTCAATATCTTTATTGGTTCCAGAGATAATGTGCAGAAACTGCATATTTTAAGAAATTTTCAAAGTCCAAGCAGAATAACTCTATCAAAAATTTTTGAACCATAACCAATTTTAAACTTGACCTAGATATACTTAAGATGTATCTGTATGCAAAATATCAATTCAATATCTCTATCTGTTCCTGAGATAATGAGCAGAAACTGCTAATCTTAAGAAATTTTCTTCTTCTTCTTCTTTGTTAAGTCCAATGGAGATAACTATGACAAAAGTTATTGAACAATTATAACCAAGTTTAAACCTGACTTAGATATCCTTGAGATGTATCTGTATACCAAATATCAACTCACTATCTTTATTGGTTCTAGAGATAATGAGCGGAAACTGTAAATGGACTGACCGACCCACTGACAGTCCAACCGACGGATCGACCGACAACAGCAAAAAAATATGCCCCTCCTTCTTCAAAGGGGACCATAAAATGCAGACTTAAAAACTATGCAAGAATTTTTTTCTTTATTTTTCCCTTTTTTCTAAAATGACTAAGTTTATATATATTAAGTGTTGCAAAAATTTAAACACTTGTGATTAAAAGAAACGAAATGAAATTTTGCTCCACCAGGATTTTAATAGCTACCCCACAACATGCCTGTACTGGCCTATATCAAAGCCTAATATTGATATAAAACTTCTGAATAACTTTTGAAATATTTCCTAATAAAAGCATAGAAATGTTTTATTGCTTCTCTTTACTTAATAAATCAAGAAAATGACATCAAATTGTGAGAAAACGAGTATCAGAAAAGATGCCTGTAAAATGTCACAAAATTGAACCAAAAACAACAACACTTCTGAAAGGCCCTTCTAGATAACTCTAATATGTTCAGTTTGTCAATTCATGCAGCTAGTTTGAAGGAAAAAGTATGTAAAAAAGGGGGGGTTGCCTCTGTTGCCCAGACCTGGATCCACTCCTTGATGAATCTGGACAAAAAATATTTGTAGGGGACCTTAATATCAAGTATCATGAAAATCCTTTCTACAATTCTGAAGAAGTTGAAATGTTAAGCATTAACACTATCAGACAGACATATATCACAGTGATTAAAAATCACTTCAGCCTTCGTCTCGGATGAGCTACAATCACATCAAAGGGTATCACTTTTCACATGTAACCAAATTAACTGGGTCAGAAGATATGAAAAAATCTATTTATGGAGTCCACAAATTTTCTCTACTATTTGAAGTTTTCTATATCGTGGTGATTTCTGCTACATGTATATTCATATGCATGATATTTTTAAATTTCTGTCTGTTAAATGTTTAAGTCACTTAATTTTTCAAACTGCAGTCAAGCACCTCATTATAAGTATCAGAAATTCTTAACTAGTAAGGGGCAGGCGTGGTGTAGTGGTTAAGCGCTTGGCTTGCGGCGCCGACGATCCGGGTTCGATTCCCGGGTTGCGCCACTATGTTTAAGAGGTTGGTAACCTCCTGCTTCCATGTCGCGATATAACTGAAATATTGTTGAAAGCGACATAAAACACCAATCAACCAACCAACCAACTTAACTAGTAGTTCACTGAAACAGTCAAGCAACACAAACTTTTATCAGAGACATAGACTAAAGTAGTCTATGTCTTTGCCTTTATACAGAAATCAGCATGAAGTCCTTACCTATAGCACTTCCTCATTTAGTTACCTCCTTATCGCTCAAGATGCTAAAGGAAAAGAAACATTATCTTTTTTCACCAAAGAATGCACAAAAGAAAACTAAGATGTAAAAGTGAGATACCAATATCATCCTTAAGCATGCTTAGAAGTACTTGTCTACCTACATAAAACACCAAACAGAAATATCTGTACATTTCCATATCGTTTCAACAGCAGGATAATAAAAAGACAGGTAGCATGAAACATGAGTAGACATATCAGCCACTTCTCAGTCCAGTCCACCTGTAATACAAAAAGATGATTCACAGTATGTTAAAATACCATCTCACACTTATACAAAATGTAGCTATCACATAGTATGTTGAAAATATTTGCAGTGAGAAATTCAAGATATTCTGACTACATACATCTGAACCTTTTTTCACCAGAAAACTGGAGATTTTAGATTTTTAGACTAGAGTTTTGCTTTTCAACTGAAGGATTTTGTCGGTCATCGACATACCAGCATTTTGGTAAAATGACAAGAAAAATGCATTGAAATGTTTATTTAACAAGTGCTCATTTTTTTATCACATATTTTCTGTTGATATCTACTACTATATCGTTTTCCGAATCGGAAAAATGAAAAAATATAGAAAAGATGCGAAAGGAATAACTCTGAACACATTTAAATCATAGAAATACATGAGACAGAATCGATCACAGGGGTGACCTTACATTGAAAAATTCCCAAGACCTAGTCCATAATAGACTAGTAATATTGACGTATTACTAGTCTATTATTACTGGTCTATTACAGATTACGTCTAGGGAATTTCTCAATGTAAGGTCACCCCTATGAATCGATCAAATGGTGTGTAATGAAATGTCTTGTTATTTCTTCTTATCACAAATACATAAACATGTATGTCTTTCTAGAGGAATGTATGAACCAAATAACCCGAAAAAGTACATGAACAATGCTAACCATTTCCTAATTTTCACTTCCTAACACTGATTAAGCAAATTACTGTAACAAAGTTCAATCAAAATCACTACAAAATGGCAAAGAAAATGCAAAAACCATCAAAGCATTAAGCACAGTTGAAATCAAATATGTTTTGTAATGATACTCTCACCTGACAGGGAATGCTTTCCTTTCAAAGAGTAATTGTCTAAACATGACAGATGCTTTACTAGCAAATTTATGTAAAACTGAGTGCTATTCACAGTGATGCATATTTCAAATAATGTGTATGAAGATCTCTCTCTCCCACCTTCTTTCAGGGGCAGACTTTGTATAGTAGTAAAGCACTTGACTTACAGCACAGATGATCCGGGTTCGATTCCCAGATTGTGCCACTATATTAAAAAGGTTGGTTACCTCCTGCTTCCATGTCACGACTCATAATATAACTAAAACATTCTAGAAGGCGACATAAAACACCCAATCAACAACTGACCAATTCCACTCCACAACCTACAATAATGTGCAAAATGTGATCTTTGACCTAAGATTTGATAATAATGTACTCTTTGCAGATAGGAAAAATTGATATGCAGAAGATAAATCACCTTATAAAAATCTGTGCCAACATTAAGCCCACATCCTCAGATCGAAAGTCCAGTGCTATAACATTGGATCAACCCATTTCCATACTAAACTGGTACTATATCACTCTGGCATTAAGAACAATGTCCCCTAATGGCTTCTTGACCCTATCTTCATACCTGTTTAACTTTGCATTCTGACCATAGCTCTACTGTCAGTCATCTAAATGTAGTAGTGTGTTTTATATGTTCGGAAAATGAGTAAATAAATAAATTCTATTTATTAAACATGATCGTTTTGATTCATTATTTCAAATCTGTCATTTACCGATGTTCTTAAAATCATATTTATTTACCTCTCAAAGGTAGGGTATTTGATCAGACATACCTGTCCCCTTAACCTCTTAATCTGAAACAATTTCGCAGTCCATCACCAAATTTTTGTACAGTCCACATAAAGTTGTAATTCACAAAATATAATACTCTCTTTACTCTGAATTTTTCAGCACTTTCCCATTACAGAAATTTCTTTACAAGACAATTACATGAGCTTGTGTATGGTATTTTCATTCACATGTATCTATGTTATTGCTTTGTTAATTATACTACCGGGTAGTCATACATTTACACACAACTTAGTAGGAGGGAGGTAATTCAAAGAAGATATATTATTTGTTCATCTGGTCAGCATAGAAAGAAAGGTGATGTTTTTTTTTAAAATATCAAAATTGAACTTGAGTAGATCTACATGTATGGGGGACTTTCATCAGTTATTGTTCCTAATCATAAAATAGATGGTGCACATAACATTGAAGTTCAATCAGAGGTAAAATAGCAACAGAAGCATATTGAATGTGTCCTAATAAATTTTGTTTCCATGTTAATTCAAGTGCCATCTCAAAACATGACTCATCATTCTTTACAAATAATCCATCGTCTTATAGCCATACCATCTGACCATATCTTGATTCCTACAGATGCAAGAACTTAAGACACAGCCACTCACATTCAGACAAATCTAAACATCTTAAGAAACACACAAATACCAGTTGGAGGTAGTGGAAAGAGGAAAATATTTAGGTGTTACTACCAATCATGACCTCCAGTGGATGTGTCATATCAACACCACCATCGGCAAGGCTAAAAACACTCACTAGGATTTCTATAGAGGAACCTGGGTGGTGCAAATCATCTGCATAGGTTACCACATATTGCGAGCTGGAGTTTAGTATACACTCAATAATGTGCACTGAAAAAATTTGCTCAATATAGGGATGGGTAGAAATACTAGTCTCCAATGTCAGCGACCCCAGCCACACGTATGTACCCCAAATCATTGCAAGTTACCACACTGCTTGCCCCCCTCCCCTTGTGACAATATATATGCATTCCACCCCCGTTGATATATTCATAGAACAACTATCCCTATAGTACATGTAGTTACGACTGCAACAGAAGAGCTATTTTGTCCCGTCTTTTGGAAGAGACGGGACAAAATAGCTCTTCCGTTGCAGTCGTAACTATCCCTATAAAAATTCTGCCAAGTCTGAATGCTTTAAGTACATACGTTATGGTTAATTTAAAATCTTAGACGTATTGATTAGAAACAAAATAAACGTTTTGATGTTAAAGTCTGAAAGTGTCGTGACAAAACTAAAAAGCACAAGTCTGGATAATTTCTATTGAAACGGTCGGCTCATACCGTGGTGAAGGTATGAGCCGACCGTTTCAATAGAAATTAAAGTCTGGAAAGAGTTGAAAATTTTCGCTGGAAAAAATGTCCATTACAACAGTAACAGGACACTCCAAGACTTGGTTCAATGAGCCATACCGATTTTAAATATTCCCAAACATTTGTAATTTCGTCTACTCGCACAGGATTCGTTGGGCCTGACATCGCCAGGCCTAGCCAGCTTAATTTGATCAATATCACAGTACCACTTTAATTGTTAAAAGGTAATGTAACATCGTTTAAAACATTTACATGATATGCACGATAAAACTAAAAGCTAAAACCGCTGACGAAAATTCATTTTGTGTTGAATCAAGTTTCACAGTAGAAGATTTAAAATTTTTATAATCCCCCGAACGAACTTCTTTTGAGGGGGTGGACGGTATGTAGTAATTTCTGTTGAAACGTTTCGGCTCATAATTTGGTGTGTATTAATCACCATATCTCGGCATATGTCTTAATAAAATACAGATCTAAGTACATATAACCAAAAGGCCGCTTTGTGGAAAGGGTGATCGTAGTGTGCAGTTTTCAATAAGTATAAAGCTCTAGCTTATGAGTACAGAAGAAGAAGTTACTGTTGTCTCGTAAATTTTTCAGAAGTTATGGCCTTTAACAAATGATCTATACCGTATAGAAAGTGAACTTCGTCTTTCGTCTTCATGCCACAGGCACAGTGGCATTGCTCCACAGCAGGCTATAATGACATGAAAGAATAATGTCATATATATATAATAAAATAAAAGACAATAAATCGATGTCGATTTCCCAGGGAAGTATATATATTCCATTATAATATTACAAATCATCATGAAAAGGAGATAGAAACGGGTTATAAAAAGAACTCTTAGCCTTATAAGTATATACACTAGCCTACCACACCCAACGATAAGGAGGGTAGTTTACTTTTTTTTTTAAGTTTCATTTATCCATGTGTGTTTCCGTCAATTTCTCAGCAACAACAATCTGAACTCTGCTGCCGTAAAATAAAACATCTGCGTAGTTTGACTACATAACGTATCAGTGACGGTTCCAGGATTTCAGAAAAAAGGGGGGGGGGGGGCATATGTGTATAAGCCAAACCACTCGGCCATCTTTTGTGCAAAATCTGGTTTTCACTAGTAAATATGTGGTCAAAGCGGGAGGGGGGGGGGCGCCCCCTCTAAATCCGCCACTGCGTATCGACAGTGTCCCTACACATCACATTGTTTGACTTCATACCGTATACAAAGTGCCCCCACACATCACATTGTTTGACTTCATAACGTATCCACAGTGTCCCCCACACATCACATTGTTTGACTACATAACGTATCCACAGTGTCCCCACACATCGCATTGTCTGACTTCATAACGTATCCACAGTGTCAGTGTCCCCACAAATCACATTGTTTGACTACATAACGTATACAGAATGCCCCCACACATCAAATTGTGACTACATAGCGTATACACAGTGCCCCACACATCACATTGTTAGGCGTCTTATATGTGACACTAACTAGTATCTAAAACATTTAATATGTTTAAACATTATTATAACAATCTAGATTGTTATAATAATGTTTAAACATATTTAATTAATGTTTTAAATATTGATGTAACACATATCTCAATTTCTTCAAGTACGTCAGGCATTCTGCATTTCTCACGATAGATATGAACTTCTATGGTTTCTTTTTGTTGATTTTGACTTCGAGTCTTTTGGACGTCGTCCGTCCGTGTGTCGTCCATAAACTTCATCAGAACTGCTGAAAGAATTTTAATAGGGATAAAGCACGATCCCCAACAAGGTTTTTTGTTTATTGTTTTTTTGTTTTTGGGGTTTTTGTTTTGTTTTGTTTTGTTTTGTTTTGTTTTTTTTTTTTTGTTTTTTTTTGTTTTTTTAAGGGGGTGTTGGAGGGGCCGAAAGGCACTCTTCTTTCACAAACTTCATCTTCAGACCGGTTGCATAAAATTCATCAAAGTGTAACAGTGATCTAGAGGGATGTCTGAAGAAATAGGTTCCGTTCCGAAAGCAAAGGTTTGACGTTTTTAGATAAAATGCATACATGTACCCATCTTACTTCAGTGTTTAAAAATCCTATTAAGAGAGAATTAACTGAATGATTTTAGCATATAATAAATTCCAATTATTTCATGATTAAGTGAATTCGATTTAAATCAAGTCAAAGGCTAAATACATGTATCATTGTTATGTAGGGCAAACTTTTGGTAAATAGGAACACATGCGGGAACCACCAGGTGTTAATCAGTATCAATAACAAAGGTCCAAATTCAACCAGAAAAGAGGACAATTAATGCATACAAGTTCTGGAGTAGCATACTGGAGGAGCAGACAGGGTGAGAGAGAGAGAGAGGAGGTAGGGAATGGGACAGAGTGAAGAGGAAGGGAAGGGGAGTAAATGGTAGAAAGGAGAGAGGGCTAACCCCCACCCTATTTTCCGCCTCGTCATGCTGTAAATATTATATGATAATGCAGAAAGACAGATTTTAAAATAATAATAATAATAAAACGATTGTTGAAAACTCACCATGGGTATAAAGAATAATATATAACGCAGGTACAATTCCTCAAAGACGTAGCTTATTACAGATATCTATATTGATACACGCTGGATAACAATGTTAGTGTACTCTACCGCGTCATCATTCAGCTATACTAAAATCAAGAAAATTCAATGCATACATATCTTGGCATAATAATACCTCTTATACACTCTTTTTTTTTTTTTTTTTTTTTTTTTTGCCGCCTTATAGTTTTACAGATTCGCTAATCGAAAATCGTGTACGTTAAGCCAAAAATGGATGTTTCATATTGCTATACTGTTACATATACATGTAACTCTATGCCGGAATTCCCATTTACGGTTTATTTTCCTACCTAAGATAGATGCATATGTTTTGACATCTACATGTTTGAGTTTAAAAAAAAAGAATATAATAATATAACCTTTTACATTTGATGAAATATTTCAGAAGAAAAAAAATCAAATAATAACTAAAATGATATCATTTAATTAATATTCTAATGTATAAAACTGGGAGGCAAAGCAGAGAGAGAGAGAGAGAGAGTAACTCGTTATACTATGCTGGGAGGGATATGAAAAAAAAATTGACCGGAGGTGAAGGGACAAGATAGGGAGAACTAGTCATCTGCCCATGCCCTCGTATGTCATTTTAGTCAGTGTCATGTCGAATGCAAGTTAATCTGTGAAATGTCACGTCAGTTTTTTTCCGAAGTGAGTCATGATAATGCCATTTATAGGATTTTGTCAGTGGCGGATCTATGATTTCCGAAAAGGACTGAGGGGCCCAGCCAAGTATTAGCCAAACTGCCCAGCCATTTTGGGTGCCAAAATGAAATTTGAAATATCCAAAAAGTTGCTATAGGAATAGTAGAAAGCAGTTCCTATGAAATGTACT